>OX377619.1:36428840-36842679 GCA_947397865.1 Polietes domitor | reverse complement strand
AACACTTAATATAGTCAGTCGCAGACTAGGTCCGGCTCAGACGTTCTTACATTCCATAGGAATATGAAGATGTGTGTCCTTTATTGCTGCAGCGTCTATTTGAGTGTGACGTTATGTCTTGGGACAGTGGGTCGATAAACTACAAATGTTGTCCAGTACTCTGTGGAAAATATGTTTCTCTCTGTTTTTTTGGGGGGAAATTGGCAGCCATACTAAAAATCTACAATTCTTATCCTTTGGCATTCTGTGGTCAAGGCATCGGGAAATTGTACCTTCTTTCCAGGTGGATAGTTCAACCTATTTGCTAAATGTTTGTAATTAGAAATATTTCAATTTGATTTCTGCCATACAAAAACCACTGTTCTCCCATTATTGGACGTACATTTGTAAGAATGTATGATTATGTGTTTCGGTATTATTTATTTATAGTTGACATTATATTCTTTGCTTCTCGCATATGCTGTGCTCTGAGAGTTATTTTGCCAACGCCATAGGAACAGAAAATGTGAGATTATTTGGTCGTCCATTCTCTGGTCATTGCATTGAAAAGCGTGCCAATGAAATGGAACGGACTAAATTAATATTAATATATAAACTGACAAATGTATAGTTGTATACATGGTAGTGTGGCCCAATATTATGGGGAAAACTCAATATACACAAGTCTTTACATTTGAATATGATAGGGAGTTCTCTATGAATCTAAATGCTAAATTAAGGTCATTTTTTTAAGGTCAGGGAAAACAATCCACTTCGGTTGTAAGAGTTAAGTTTGGATTGCTTAATGATTATTCGCAAAATAATTCCTTAGGTTGAGCTGTGAGTTAAACGCTCCTGAAAAACTTCCAAAAATGCATGATCTGCCCTTGTTATACCCTCCACCACAGCATGGAGATATACTAACTTTGTCATTCCTTGAAATATCCCTTCCTTGAGACCGTATAAAGTAATGACTATCTAGACATAGGACGCCCACGAATACATGTTATAGTTGTTGATCGGTTGGGATTAAATGGGCGAAATCGGCCAACAGAGAAAACTTGTTCCCTCACAAGGACCTAAAAACCCTTAATATTGGGAGTATTTCATCATTTTTTCAATATGTCTTATATTTACTTGATATTGGGTATGCACATTCCCCTTATAGCAAAAACGTAGACAATAAGGTGATTTTTATTTGTATGGTGTGAAATGGGACAAAAATAAATAAAAAATGGGAATAGAGGGAAAAATGTTACAAACCAAACGGCTGCACCTAAAATAATGAAATTCGGTGTATATATTCCTCTGATTGCGTAGACACGTAAAAAAAAGGGATTTTTTTTAAATTCCTACTTTTTGGTGTTAACATGGCAAATTGTGCCAAACAAATAACCGCAGGTAGAGCCATGAAATTCGGAATACCCACTTCTCTGATTGCGCCGACACGTAAAATAAAGGATTTTCGAAATTCGTACCTAATGACCGCAACTAGAACCATGTAATTTTGTGTATACATTCCTCTGACTGCATAGTCACGAAAATTAAAAAGATTTTCCCAAAATTCGTACTTTCGAAGGATATGGGAAGAGAGGTATAAAAATTTTACCACTCGAGTGGCCGCAGCTGCAACTCTGATTCGTGTTTGTTTCTGTAACGTCACAATGGGTAGAACCATGATGTTAGGTTATCTTGCACTGTGTACGTGAGCTACAATGAATTTTTAAAATTTGTACTTTTGGAATTAAAATAGGATGGAAACACAACCAACCAAACGGGCAGTAGCAGTAGGTATTTTAGCTTTTTTGTAAAGATTGCTGTTTGAATTCACTTAAAGTATTATTTCGATATATATGTGTATAAACATATTGGTAACCTTGCCTTATATGAGTGGTTTAAAATAATTCAAATTGAAGATGTTGATAGTTGACCTTGTAATTTTTATTGTTTATATTATTGTTTGGCTCAAGGTTAAAGTAACTCATTAAGGACCTTGAGCCAAACTATAATTCAACTTTTATATTTTATATATAAATATGTATATATATTTATAAATTGACATTTTCCTATAATGTTACTGCACTTCTACTAAAATCGACAGCCTCGTGCAATGCAAGTCATGGTGGAGGGTATATAAGATTCGACTCGGCAAACTTAACGCCGTTTTATTTGTATTTTTTAAATTTGCACTCCAAAATTTGCTCTAAATTAATACACTCTTGAAAGCACTTTAAATATAAATTATTATTCTCGTTTTTATTTTATTTTTGGTTTTCAATGTAACAACTAAAAACACAAGTTTCTAGGAAATAATAAGTAATAAAATTTTTGAAATAAATAGAAGGAATCATTACCTTTCGAATGATACAATTATGAATATTGGATGAAAAATGATTTCATTGATTCCATTTTTGTGAAAATAATTTAATACAAAAGATGGTATTTCATAGTCAAAACTTTATAACTCTATTTACAACAACGAGCGCTGCGACTTTAATTCCTTCCGAAGTACATCATTTAGGCATCATCATTTCATCGGAGCTATTTATTTTTTAATACTACCACCAAATACGAAACAGTTGTCAGTTGCAACTATGAAAAAAAAACACAAAATATTACTCTAAACGTCCAATAATTCGACCAATAAGTTACTCTAGGACAAGAATCAAAATTTATATTTAAAGTGCTTTCGAGGGTCTATTAATTCAAAAAATATTTGGACAAAAAAGCAACAGCAAAAAAATACAAAGAAAAATCATGATTTTTAGAGGGTTTTCAGCGGTGTTTAGCTCACAGACGGCTTGATACAGCGACGAACTATTTTGCAGATCATCATAAAACAATCCAATTTTAATTTCTGGTGGTGACAGAAAAGTTTTTTATTTATATGTACCGCGACCCAGCCTAATGTATATTTTTCTTCCAGTTATTTTTCCTTCCCGTGATTGTATTGTGCTGGAATTTACATGTATACTACAAAACTCTAACTCTCCATAATTTTCTAATGTAGTTTACTCTTACTCAGTTTTTCTGCGGATCACCCTAATGTACATGTGCTTATAATAAAATTCCATATACTTCATTGGGGAGCACAACTCGTGTGGTCTAGTTATACTTACATATAGCACACTTTACTAATGTCATTTAAAATCGAGTGAAATGAAAATTCCAAAATTAGTTGACATTCTTAAAATAGTTTCAAACGCAAATAGTCTTCAAATATTTGAAACATTTCGCCGTTTCCAATACTATCCCACAAGCTAAATTTTGAAAGTTACCACACAAGGACTAGGACTATGTCAAACCGGAAAAATAAAAATAAAAATAAAAATAAAAATAAAAATAAAAATAAAAATAAAAATAAAAATAAAAATAAAAATATAAATAAAAATAAAAATAAAAATAAAAATAAAAATAAAAATAAAAATAAAAATAAAAATAAAAATAAAAATAAAAATAAAAATAAAAATAAAAATAAAAATAAAAATAAAAATAAAAATAAAAATAAAAATAAAAATAAAAATAAAAATAAAAATAAAAATAAAAATAAAAATAAAAATAAAAATAAAAATAAAAATAAAAATAAAAATAAAAATAAAAATAAAAATAAAAATAAAAATAAAAATAAAAATAAAAATAAAAATAAAAATAAAAATAAAAATAAAAATAAAAATAAAAATAAAAATAAAAATAAAAATAAAAATAAAAATAAAAATAAAAATAAAAATAAAAATAAAAATAAAAATAAAAATAAAAATAAAAATAAAAATAAAAATAAAAATAAAAATAAAAATAAAAATAAAAATAAAAATAAAAATAAAAATAAAAATAAAAATAAAAATAAAAATAAAAATAAAAATAAAAATAAAAATAAAAATAAAAATAAAAATAAAAATAAAAATAAAAATAAAAATAAAACTAAGTTGAATACCTTTTAAATTCAAATTAAACGGCAGTACAAATTTAAGATGTTAAATGGCCCGGCCTATATATCCAATTTTACAATAAAAATATTGACTCTCCTAATGTAGCAACATTCAGCAGTTGCCTGCTTTATAAGAATGTATCTCACAAATTATTTTACACCCCCTATTATTTAATCAAAACTATAATAATAATAATAATTATACTTAATAAGTTCATTATGAAATGGTAACAAAAACAATGTTGGTTCTTCAGTATTACCATACGAGGAAATTTATGAGGGCGAGGATTATAGCGAACCATGGCTTTATTAGTTGTTGTTATCCTTGTTATTGTTACACATTCATTAATTAAATAAACACACTCGTACATATGTAAGAAGCATACATGTATAAGCATATAAAGGCACACATAATCGTATTTTACAAAACATAATGAATAAACTGCTTCAGATTATCGAGCACAACTTGTACGGATGATAATGAATGCACATCAAATTACAAACATGTTGAAAGGATTACGCGAAAGGGGGTCAACAAGTCAATGCTAGAGGTTTGAAGTCAACAAAGCGCTGGTTGATCTGTGTGATGAGTCGATAGAGAACATATTTTACTATTTTTGCAATTGAGTGCAAATTACAAACGAAATCTATTTGTATGTCTCATGGCATCAATTAATTCATGAAGGATATGAAAAACGGATAAAATAGTGCAACACGAACGTTGACGTCTAATTGTTCTGTCAAAACTTCGTCGATACAAATGGAAAATCAAGTTCCAGTCACCCCACGAAAATAATGTTTTGATTGTTTAAAGATGATTTGCGAAATATTACGTTCCTAGATCAAGCCATCTGTGAGCTAAACGCTCCTGAAAATAACCCTAAAAATCATGTTTTTCCGGTGTAATTTTTTTTGTGTTACATTTTTTCCTAAAATTATTTTCTCAAATAATAGACCCTTGAAAGCACTTTAAATAAAAATTTTGATTATTGTCTTAGAGTTACTTATTGGTCGAATTATTGGACGTTTATAGTATTTTTTTGTTGATTTTCACAGTGACAACTGAACAATTTTTCGTATTTGGTGTTAGTATTTTATAAAAAACTAGCAGTACCCGCTGCTTCGCACGAAAAAGCCAGTTATTTTTTAATTTTATCCGTCTCTGTTTTTGGATATTTCTTTTGGTGGATATAGATAAATCTAAAATAGTAATTTGGAAACCTCCTATTAGCTAGCACTCACACACAGTCAGAGGAATGTGCTTGTCGATATGCACTCTTTTAGCTGAACTACTTCGTATGTATAACACTGTGCAACATTTTTGAAGTCATTTCAAAATAACCATATACGGACACCGCTACATGATAAAAGACCAAAAAAAAAAAAAAGACCCGTGTTTTTTTCCCCCCCAAAGTCATGCACTTTTTTTATGGGCCCCCAGAGATTTGAGGCCTCGGTGTAATTTTTGGAAAAAAGTGATCATATTCTCAGGCTCATATCTTGCAAACCGTTCGGAATTTTGATTTACTCTCTGAGGCAAAGTTCTAGCTCTTGTCATAAAGAACAAAAATTGTGAACATAGTTGGTACCAGTTTTATCCCTTTTTCTCCCGCTCGCCACTTAAAAGTACAAATTTGGAGAAATCCATTTATGTTGCAAGTCTACGTTGTCAGAGAAATTTAAACAAACAAATTTCACGACTATAGCTGAAATATTTTAGTTGGTACTATTTTTATTTATAAGTACAAAATTGAAAAAAAAAATCTTTTAGATGTGCGCTTCTACGTTGTCAGACACACCACATTTCACGACTAAAGCTCCAATACTTTAGTTGGTACAACTTTTATCCCTTGTTGCTCAGCCCCTATAAGAAAATTTCGAAAAAAAAATCCATTTAGATTGCGCTTTACACACAATTTACACTCCAAATTTCCCGACTATAGCTGCAATGCTTAATTTTGAACCCTTCTTGTCCCGCCTACCCCCTAAAAGTGCAAATTTCAAACAATCCAATTATACTGCGCTTCTACATGGTGAGAGGAATTTACATACCAAATTTCACGATTATAGCTGTAATAATTTAGTTGGTACAATTTTTATCCCTTTTTGTCCCGCTTGTCCCTTAAAAGTACAGATTTCGAAAAACCTAATTTTAATTCGTTTACATATATTCAGAGGAATTTACATACCAAATTTCACGATTCTAGCTGTAATACGTTAGTTGGTACCATTTTTATTCCTTTTGTCCCGCTCATCCCTTTAAAGTACAAATTTTGAAAAAATCAATTTTACTTCGTTTCTATATGGTCAGAGGAATTTACATACCAAACTTCACGATTCTAGCTGTAATACTTTAGTTGGTACCATTTTTATCCCTTTTTGTCCCGCTCGCCACTTAAAAGTACAAATTTCGAAAAATCCAATTTTACTTCGTTTTTATATGGTCAGAGGATTTTACATACCAAATTACATGATCCTAGCTGTGATACTTTAGTTGGTAACATTTTTATCCCTTTTTGTCCCGCTCGCCCGTTAAAAGTATAGATTTCGAAAAATCCAATTTTACTTCGTTTAGGTCACAGATGGCCTGACTCAGTGACGAAATATTTTGCAGATCATCATTACACAATCCAATCTTAATTTCTGGGGGGTGACCGTTGCAATTTATTTTCGTGACCCAGCCTAACATACATATGTTTAAACTCACATAGAAAGGAAAAAATATTTAGTGTTTTAATATTCTGAAGTCTTAAATAAATTACTTTCTGACTTGCACCCAATCTAAAGGCCACCAACAGCTGGCACATGGCAGTCTCCTCCTGCCTTTAAATTGAATAATATTTTATTATTTAGACAATTGCCGCTCAAATTAATCTATTCAATTTGTTCTCCCTTTTCTCGAATGTTTACAAATGGTCCAATTAATTGTTCGCCAGCCCCCCCGCCTCCCACGCCATTTACGGCCTTCCTGGTACTCGGCAGTCGGTGAAATACGCGCAAATTGAATGGATTTAAAGTTGAATTATTCAAAACGTGTTCGTGCAGTTACTACGACCATGGCCTGGCATTCATACGATTGGCATGATGGGGAGGGTGAGAGTGAGGGGATCCAGGATTGTTTAGATGAATGAATGTAGGTGTGATGTCCTGTGGACATGCACATTAATTCACACAAACTAGCAAAGAGGCAAGTAAAACTAGCTAGCACCACGTCAAGCGGGCAAAAGATGGACGAGGCCAATACACCGTGAAAAAAATTATTTTTTTCCGTTGCACAGAAATATTCTTATAAAGAAATATTCTAATTGAGACAGCAGCTTTGTTAAATCGCACTGGTTTATATGAGACTCAGATAGAATATCCCTCTCTCGTTAAATTGTGGCATGTGAAATGTGTAAGGGCAGCGAACAAAGCTTTTCTTGCTGTGTATAAATTTAAAAGTTTAATATATTTCCCCACCTTGGGATATATTTTAATAGAGCAAAAAGAGTTCACAAGCAAGAAGTGCATTAAAAAAGAAACCATATTGTGTTGTTAATTTAATGGGGATTTAGAGAAATTTAATGCTTCGCAATTGAATACTGCAAATACAAAATATTAAATTGAGAAAATTGAATATGAATGTAGGGTTCCCTACTGGATTTGGGAAAATTCTATTTAGGGAATAGTAAAGTTTATTTCCGATGAACGGATGGGATAGGAAGACCTACAGAGGTCCCAAAACCAATTCGTTATCACCGTTATTATAACAACACACTAAGATCTACAACACAAATTCCCAGAAATATTTCCGATGTGCCCTGTGTGAGTTTCTCTCAGTCAATGGCCAATATTTTACTCCCTGCAAGGGACCTACTGTTTAGAGCCGGCTCCGAATGACTAATAGAAAGAAAACTTTTGACTCATATGTGGTTATTAATGATTTGGACTCTTGTGTTAGTAAAACACTTCGACTTTCCGTGGGCCTCTCTGTCCGGACATAGACCTCGTTTCCTGGTTTTTTGTTTGACCTCAACTCCGTAACAACTTTAGATATGTGAACTTGGAGAAACCGAAAATTGCTTGATAACACTAGTTTACAAAAATTTTGACGATGGGATATGTATAAAATTTGTTAGCTTTCTAAACTATAAAAGAATATTAAACAAGTAAGGAAAGGCTAAAGTCGGGCGGGGCCGACTATATGTATAAAGTCAAGCCGGGAGCGAAATTTGTATGGGAGCTACATATATATAAATCTGAACCCATCTGACCTACTCACATCGCAGGTCTTTCTAGTTTAAATATAAGATGTCTTGCCAAATTTGAAGAAATTCTGTCAACATATGTGGTTTCTAGTAAAAAGTAAAATCTGGACCGAAATTTGTATGGGGGTTATATCTAAATTTGGACCGATCTGGTTCAGATTTATATATAGGTCACATACAAATTTCGCTCCCAATTTGAATTTTTCCGCTCTAGAATCCACATATTTTAATTGATTTTGTTCAAAATTTGCTAAACATCTTATGTTTAAACTAGGAACACCTATGGTGAAAATAAGTCAGATCGGTTCAGATTTATATATAGCTCCCATTCAAATTTCGATCCCGATTTGACTTTTTCTGCTCTAGAAACCACATATTTTAACAGATCTTCTTCAAACCTTGCAAAATATCTTATATTTCAACTAGAAACACCCACGGTGAAAATGGGTCACATCGGTTCAGATTTACATGTAGCTCTCATACAAATTTCGTTCCCCCAGAAACCGCGTATTTTCAGAGAATTTCTTAAAATTGGGCATAACACGTTATACTTCAACTGGAAGAACTTATTCTGAGAGTTAGTCACTTCATTCCATGTTTGGATATAGCTCTGATACAAATATTATTTCCGATGTGATAAGTTGGGCCAGGTCATATTAGCCTGTGATTAGGAAACATACACAAATTTTTCCCGTTTTCACTTTTTTACTGAATTGAATTGTATTCATATAGAAAGTGGAGTGTATCATATAGTCGGCCCGCCTTTCCTTACTTGTTTTCTTTATCTTAATTTTTCAAAATTACATTAGAAAATACATCATATTTTAGGCTATAGTTGAGTAATTGTACTCTCTTTCCTACTGATATTCAAGCAATTCCCTCTTTTTTAAATTATTTTCTAACAATTACGCTGAGACAGTCGATAGTATGTCATGGCTAACCAGTTATCATGTTAATTAATTACAATTTTCCAACCACCCTCGTACACTTCACTTGTTTCTCGCTTCATTTAAATTGACGGGAAAATTAATTGCAATGGGAATTTTTGATGGAAAACTTTCAGTGTGATCTTTAAAATGTCAGTCAAACGGACGAAGGTCGTCGCTCAAGGTATCCGACAAACATGCTCTTGCTGTCAAACACTATCTGAATCACTCAAGTGGCATTTTTTTAATGTGGCGGAAACAAACTGATTGAGGTACTGTGCTCAATCCGTTTACAATTTAAGAGATTTATGTGCTAGTTTAGCAAAAATGTGGACTTCACTTTGGAACTTGTAATGTCCACAGGGAAATTAAATTACGCGTAAAAATTGAGTGAATATTCTCTCACGTGTCCAATAGGCGAATAATTTGGTATTATAGGAGAGTCACACTGAAAGTTCCTCATTAGACTCAAAATATATATGCGTATAACGTCATACTGCTTAAATCTCTTAATTTCTGGAGCAACTTCAAATTATGAAAAGCGTATTATCTCACAGTTCGTGTAACACGTTTTTGCCAAAATAATCGACTTTTTTAAACTCCTTATTAGACACGCAAAATATTTGCACAAGGAAAAGAAATTATCACAAGTACTAAATTAAAACATTGCTTATGGCAATCTTCCCGGGTATATCACAGCAACAACTGACACACACTTCACATCCGTAAAGATGTTCAACTGATACATCAACTTCACTTTCATAACACCCTCTCACGGCTGGTACACCCTGAAATTGTATGTATGTAGGTTGTGCAGAAAATGTCTGGAAAATACATGCGCTTTGTTTCAATATAAAGAACGCTGGCATTAAAGCAGCAAAAGTATATTTTGTTAATTCTTAAAAAGTTATGCCTTCTACTTAAGCTGCTTTGATGTTGTGCTTATTCTTTTCCGCTTTGCAAAAAAAAATATAATTGAGGGTAAACTTCATCCCAGCTAAAAATCTGAAATTATTTTTGAAGTTCGTGATGGGAAAATTAAAAAAGTTAAGGTGATTTCGTGCAGACTTAAGGGGAGCAATGAAGGCAATTATAATGCGTTGACATGTCAGCGTAAGGCAACAACCCGAAAGTCATAAAGTAATTACAAAAATTCATGGCGGAGGAGGTATCAAAAGTCAACATCTGAAATCATCAATGGATTTGCACATACTCCAATGCGAAAGTTGAGTAATGTCGAGTGCGAAAAAATGTAGCACTGACATTCTTTTAAACCCTAAATGAACGAATTAGTGAACTACACTACTTCGTTTGAGTTAAGGTAGAGGAGAAAAATTTATAATCCAAAAAAAACTGTAAAAAACAAGTAAGGAAAGGCTAAAGTCGGCTATATGATACACTCCACTTTCTATACGAATACAATTCAATTCAGTAAAAAAGTGAAAACAGGAAAATTTTTGTATGTTTCCTAATCACAAGCTAATATGACCTGGTCCAATTTGTCAAATCGAGAATAATATTTTTATCGCGGCTATATCCAAACATTGAATGAAGTGACTAACTTTCACAATCAATTTTTCCAGTTGAAGTACAACGTGTTATGCTCAATTTAAGAAATTCTCTGAGAATACGCGGTTTCTGGGGGAACGAAATTTGTATGAGAGCTACATGTAAATCTGAACCGATGTGATTCATTTTCACCATAGGTGTTCCAAGTTTAAATATAAGATGTTTTGCCAATTTTGAAGAATTTTTACCACAGGTGTTTCCAGTTGAAATATAAGGTGTTTTGCGAATTTTGAAGAAAATCTGTTAAAATAAGTGGATTCTAGAGCGGAAAAATTCAAATTGGGAGCGAAATTTGTATGGGAGCTATATATAAATCTGAACCGATCTAACACATTTTTACCACAGGTGTTTCTAGGTGAAATATAAGATTTGATGCAAGATTTGAAGACGATCTGTTATAATATATGGTTTCAAGAGCAGAAAAAGTCAAAGCGGGAGCGAAATTTGAATAGGAGCTATATATAAATTTGAACCGATCTGAGCCATTTGCACCATGTGCTGCTTCTACACCTTTTTCAATTGTAATTCAAAAGACACCAGTTGAAATTAAAAAATTCTATATGCAATTCAAAAAATATCACTTGAAATTCAAAAATTCCATTTGAATTTCAAAATAATATCAATTGAAATTCAAAAAATATCATTGGAAATTCAAAAGTCGTCATATGAAATTCAAAACTAGATATTTGTAATTTAAAACTTGTCATTTGTAATTCAAAAGACATCATTTGAAATTCAAAACTCTTCATTTGTAATTCAAAACTCGTCATTTGCAATTCACAACTCGTCATAAGTAATTCAAAAGACACCATTTAAAATTCCAAATCTTTTATTTGAAATTCAAAAATTATTCCATTTGTAATTCAAAAAATTTTCCATTTGCAATTCAAAAAGGGTAAACAAAATTATTTAAGGAAAATATACATTAGCTTGGGTATCATTTATTTATTTCTTCAAATGAATGAGTTTTGAATTTCAAATAGTGTCTTTTGAATTACAAATGACAAGTTTTGAATTACAAATTACGACTTTTGAATTTCATATGACGACTTTTGAATTTCATATGGTGTCTTTTGAATTACAAATGACGAGTTTTGAACTTCAAATGACGAGTTTTGAATTTCAAATGATATTTTTTGAATTTCAATTGATATTTTTTTGAATTTCAAATGGAATTTTTGAATTTCAATTGAAATTTTTTGAATTTCAAATGGAATTTTTGAATTTCAAATGGGGTTTCTGGAGCGGAAAATGTCAAATCGAGAGCGAAATTTGTATGGGAGCTGTATAAAAATCTGAACCGATCTGACCTATTATCAAAATCACCCTTAATATTATATCTAAGCTCTTACTAAGGTGACGAGTAATAAGAACGGCTAGAAATGTTGACTCCACATTCCGAATGAATAAGAAATTTTAAATAAAATCTCTGAAATCTTTTCTTTGACAAAATCCTATTTTTAGTATTTTTTACAATCGGTCCACCTCATGCTCGAATGTCGTTTGTGTACTTTTAATGTGTCTGTGTTGTTTTCCCAATATTTATATTCCCAACAAAAATAATCTCATCGTCTTTTTTTAACTCAACTTTAATTGATACTTTTCAAACGGAAGTTTAATTATTTTAATGTACTTCCACTTTTGTCGATCATCGCTTTAAGGGAAGAGAAATCGAACTCAATTTTCACATTTATTCAATTGAAGTGCCAACAATAACACAAATCTTAGTTTATCTCGTACATATATATATATATATATTTGTAGGTACGAACATGGCCATTTACCCCAAATTAATGTTATTTTCATGTATCCTTGTGTTCATTCACAAACATTCGTTCGTACATATACATATTATGTACAGTGTTTCAAAGTAATCAGGCGATACTGTATAAGATTTGAAGATTTCAATTTGACATTTATACACTTCACCCTGAGGTAGTAGGTATAAAAATAATACTATCAATGTTAAGTTATATCGTAGTTTTCGACACTGAACGAGACTCTGAACCACTGTCCGGGGGATTACGTGCTGTTATGTTGGCAACTATACATGGTGTTGCTGGTGTGTGAACTTCAATAAATTTTATGGATTTTAATTTAAACCAATTTTACGATTTCTTTATATATAAATACACGAAACTATTTCCCATCTAAAATTTTTGGTGTGGCGAGGGGCCGCCTGCAATATATGTGTGTGTATGAGTGTGTAAGTAGTTGTAGTCGGTGTAATCGAGTTTTTATGTGGTGGATTATGGTTCTGGGTATACCCACACACATGCACATATGTACGTCTCTATGTCTGTATATTGGAAGTTTAAAGCACACACACGCGCGTTCAGACGCCTTTACAGCCGGCAGCCTGAATTGAATAAAAGTGCAAAGTTAAACCATTGAACGTTTGTGGCCTACTTTAGAAGTGGAGTTTCAGTTTTACTTTTTATTTTATAACATAAATGAAATACCGACCAGCAAACTTTCGCTTGCGAACCAACAAACATTAAACTGGGTTGCGGTTCTTACGAGGCAAAACAGTTCCCCGGTTGTGACCCCAAAATAAAGTTTGTTTTGTTCTGTTTGATGACTCCCAAAATGTTATGCCTCTGATTTAAAGCAGAGGTGGGATAAATTGATTTAAATGAAAGTGTTTGCAGAACGTTTGCAGTTCTACTTTTAATCAAAGAAACAAGAAAAGAAGTAGGGAAAGGTTGTAGTCGGGCAGTGATGAAGGAAACATTCGAAATTGGACTAGAAACAGGAGGACATTTTTGTGGGGGATCAATCCATGTGAACCACAATTAACTAAAGGATTTCCAAGTAGAATATATCGCAATAGGGAAAATCCTTGTTAAACCAACGAGAAATTTTCGAAGGTCAAACAACTTTGATAAAAAAAACTTTTGAATGCCTTTGGTTTTGCAAGATATCTGATTGTTTTGAGAAATATTGAAAACTGATTTTCTAATATTTTTCAAAATGGGGAATATTGTTAGTTTTTAGCGGAGAAATATCGTTTAAAAAACAAGTGAAAACGGTGCTAAGTTCGACCGGGCCGAACTTTATATACCCTCCGCCATGAATTGCATTCCAGAGAGGAAGAAAATAAAAATATCGAAAAAGTAATTTTATTAATAAAGATAAAAATATAAAAACTTTAATTATACTATATTTATATATATAAAGGGTGTTTTTTATTGAGGTTACAACTTCGAATTGAAATAAAACACAAGAAAATCGTTTTAATGTCCATCAATTTGGCTTTATTGGAAGGATAATTTTATGCCATTAATGTTTAGATATGATTTCGGGCATGTGGCCGCCGCGGCTGGCTCGAATATAGCCAATTCTACAGGTCCAATTTTCAACCATGTTGGCAATAACGCCACGAATGTTGGCTTCCAAGTCCCCTAACGTTTCTGGTTTGTTGGCGTAGACGAGCGACTTCACATATCCCCAAAGAAAATAATCCAATGGTGTCAAATCACACGATCTTGGTGGCCAATTGACAGGTCCATTCCGCGAAATTATGCGCTCATCGAATGTTTCCTTCTGATGGACGATTATGTCGACCATAAAATGGACGGAGCTTGCGGTGAACTTCGCGAACTGAACCATTACTTTCGAAATAAATTTGCACGATTTGCAAGCGTTGTTCTTTTGTCAACCTGTTCATGATGAAATGGCAAACCAAACTAAATATTAATCACTTGACAGCTGACAAAATGGCCGCCAGTTAAAAAAGTGATGCCAACTTAAAGTTCTATACCCCAATAAAAAACACCCTTTACTTCAAGTCATTTCAAAACATAAATATAAGACAGCAATTTTCAAAAAAGAAAAAAAACTTAAATACCTTAAATATGAGGGGAGAGTGGTTGCATTTTCAGCTGCGGTCGTTTTGTTGGCTGTACTTCCATCCTATTTTAACTCCAAAAGTACAAATTTTGAAAATGCATTATCTCTCACAAAAAATATACCCTATAATATCCATTATTGCCGTAAAAGTAAAAAATACGTATTTGGAAAAATCTTTTTTGCTTGTCTATGCAACCAGAGGAATGTATACACCGCATTCCATGATTCCAGCTGCTGTCATTTGGTTCGTACCATTTTTATCCCCCTTTACCCCCTTAAAAGTACGACTTTATAAAATCTCTTTATTTTACATGTCTGCGCAATTAGAGGGTTGTACACACCAAATTGCATCATTCTAGATATAGTCGTTTAGTTGGTACCATTTTTATCCCTCTTCTCCCGTTGTAGCCCTCGATTTTCGTAGAAGTGCAGTAACCTCACAGGCCAATGTCATTTTTTTTTAATATAGCAAGACCAAAATATATACAAGTATTGAAAAAATAATTTTATAAATAAATATAAAATTGTTTTTATTTCAAACCACAATTATATGGCAAGACTACAAATACGTTTATAATATATATCGAAATAATACTTCAAGTAAATATAAGACAGCAATCTTCAATAAAACTTAAACACTACAGTTGGTTGTATTTGTATCCATTATAATTCCAAAAGTAAAAATTTTGAATCTAACCTAACTTCATGATTCAAAAAAAATAAAAATACGAATTAAAAAAAATATTTTGCTTGTCTATGCAGTCAGACGAGTGTGTACACCGAATTCCGTCATTCTAGCTGCGGCCATTTGGTTGGTACCATTTTTATCCCCTTTTCCCCTTAAAAGTACGGCTTTCTAAAAATCCCTTTATTATACATGTCTACACAATTAGAGGTATGTACACACCAAATTTCATCATTCTAGCGGTAGCTGTTTAGTTGGTACAATTTTTATCCCTCTGTCCCATTGTATGCCTTGAAGGTACGAACTTTGAAAAGCATTTTTATTTTCCGTGTCTACGCAGTCAGAGGAATGTATACTCCGAATTTTATGCGGTCATTTGGTTGGTACAATTTTTATCCCCTTTTCCATTTTAATCCCAAAAGTACGAATTTCGAAAAATCTCCTTATTTTACGTGTCTACACAATCAGAGGAATGTATACACCGAATTTCATTATTTTAGGTGCTGCCGTTTGGTTTGTACCATTTTTATCCCTCTAGCTGTTGTCGTTTGATAGGTACCATTTTTATCCCTTTTTTGCCACAGATCTAGCTAGATTGTCTTAGAATATGACGATCAAGAATATATACTTTATAGGGTCTCAGGTCGATATTTCAAGGTGTTACAAACGGAATGACAAAGTTAATATACCCCCATCCTGGAGGTGGAGGGTATAAAAATGGTGTAATACTCTAAATATTAAGGGTTATTGGGGGTATTTGTGAGGGATAAAATTTCCCTGTTGGCCGATTTTGCTACCTAATTTTGGCCAAATTATTAATATTTTAGACACACAAATTTGATATCTTCAATATATGGCCTTAGAATTACAGTAATGGAAATTTTTCAATTTCATGTGAAAACGTAATTATAACATTTAATTCAAATTAGGTATTTTTGTGTATTTTAAAGTTTTGCGCGTGGATCGGGAGAAGTAAGCTCTGTATAGGGGGGTTGTTTGTATCACATTAAAGCAAATATTCTAAATATTTGACAAATATCAACAAAAAGTTGTTACTCCGTCTAGTTTCGCAGAAATCTCATTTTTAGTTCAGGGGTAGAAAACTACCCGTTTGGGCTTCAATGGGTTAATAATGGAACACAATATCATTCATATATTCATACCACGACTGGCTCGGCAGTACCTCATCCGATCAACCCAATTTTTCAGTACAGCCCAAAATCCATACCAAACACTGACTCGTTGTGAATGCATTGGCTTCTCCGTAGTCACGTGTGTGTTCTTTGAACCTATATGCGGCAATTTTGCCTATTGGCGTAGCCACCGAGACGAAAATGAGCGTCATGAAGGCTGAACTGAATGAATGCCGAGCTCTTATCGAAAATTTTCAACCTAAATTTCATGTTTCCCAATTTTATTCGAACGTATTGTGTCCATAAATAAAAACAAGTAAGGAAGGTTAAAGTCGGGCGTGGCCGACTATATGATATCCTACACTTAGTTATTATACCCTATGGTGTAGGATTAGGGTTTGGGGTTTCCCGGACTTTTTTCATTTCCCGGGAAAACGGGAATGAAAAATTTCATTCCCGGGAATCCCGGGAAAAATTCCAGGCGAACAATTTTTATTGAATTCTATTTTTAGACCATTTCTTTCTGGCTACATATGTAAAGTAAATTGTTCTTGAAGAATATGTTCACCTCGATTCTTCTAGAAAAACAAGAAAATTTACATTATGTAAGGCATAGTATTGTCGGCATGATATTTTATTTCCCAATAAAGATCCTACAAATTGCCTCACAAAAAGTTTTGATTCCCCTAGCTGGGTTTCCCATAAAATGGCTATTTAGCGAATTTAAAAAGTTTTGTTTGTAGTAATATAATATAAACAAATACTAAACAATGTCAAATTGTAAGTAATGTAAATACATATATGAATTTGAAATACATGTAAAAATTCCAATTTATATAGTAACATTAAATTATTGATCAACATAATAAATAAATTATTTTTTAATATTTCCCGTATTCCCGGGAAATTGAAACATTTTTCCCGGGAATTCACGTCCAAATTTTTCCGGGAAAAACGATTCGGGAATTCCCGGACCCCAAACCCTATGTAGGATATAAAAAGGCCATTACATTTGAACCGGGTGATATACGATGCAGCTATAAGAGGAGAATATACTACCTTTCATACTTCTATCTGTATTTGTGAGAGACTTTGAGCATAAACTATGAATGACCCATGTTTAGAAAAGGTTTTCTAGTTGAAATTTTAGACGCTTTCCCAAATTTTATGGAGTGTTAAGTATGTGGTTTCTATAGCGTAAATAATCAAATCGGGAGCTATATATAATCTGAACCAATGTGACCCACTTTCACTATAGTTGTTTCTATTTGAAACATTAGCTGATGTGCCGAATTAGAAGAAAATCTACAAAAATGATATTTCTAGAGCGGAAATAATCAATTCAGTGGTGAAATTTGTATTGGAGCTATATATACATATATATAAAGAGTGATTTTTTTGAGGTTAGGATTTTCATGCATTAGTATTTGACAGATCACGTGGGATTTCAGACATGGTGTCAAAGAGAAAGATGCTCAGTATGCTTTGACATTTCATCATGAATCGTCTTACAAACGAACAACGCTTGCAAATTATTGAATTTTATTATCAAAATGCGTGCTCTGTTAAGAAAGTTCATTGCGCGCTTCCATTTTATGGTCAGTTTAATCAACCCACTGAAGCGGCTATTCGGGCTATTGTGACTAAATTTCGCACCAAATTTACATTGTTGGACATTAAACCACCAACACGCTTACGTAGAGTGCGAACTGAAGAAAATATCGCAGCTGTATCGGCCAGTGTTAATGATGACCACCAATTTTCGATTCGTCGCCGTTCGCACCAATTGGGTCTCTGTTACTCAAAAACGTGGAAATGCCAAAATTGGACTAAGCGGATGGACCACCTAAGACGCAGCCGCGGTCAACATTTAAATGAAATTATCTTCAAAAAGTAAATGTCATGGACCAATCTAAAGTTTCAAATAAAGAACCAATGAGATTTTGCAAATTTTATGCGTTTTTTTTTTTAAAAAAGTTATCAAGCTCTTAAAAAATCACCCTTTATATATATAGAGCTGTTTCTAAAGGGTGTTTTTTATTGGGGTATAGAACTTTAAGTTGGCATCACTTTTTTAACTGGCGGCCATTTGCCATTTCATCATGAACAGGTTGACAAAAGAACAACGCTTGCAAATCGTGCAAATTTATTTCGAAAGTAATGGTTCAGTTCGCGAAGTTCACCGCAAGCTCCGTCCATTTTATGGTCGACATAATCGTCCATCAGAGCAATTAATTCGGTTAACCGCATAATTTCGCGGAATGGACCTGTCAATTGGCCACCAAGATCGTGTGATTTGACACCATTGCATTATTTTCTTTGGAGATATGTGAAGTCGCTCGTCTACGCCAACAAACCAGAAACGTTAGGGGACTTGGAAGCCAACATTCGTGGCGTTATTGCCAACATACGGCCCCATATGCTGGCTATATTCGAGCCAGCCGCGGCGGCCACATGCCCGAAATCATATTTAAACATTAATGGCATAAAATTATCCTTCCAATAAAGCCAAATTGATGGACATTAAAACGATTTTCTTGTGTTTTATTTCAATTCGAAGTTCTATACCTCAACAAAAAACACCCTTTAGTTGAAATGTAAGTTGTTTTGCCAAATTTGAAGAAAATCTGTCAAAGTTTGTGGTTTCTAGAGCGGAAAGTGTCAAATCGGAGGAGACATTTGTATGGGAGCTATATCTAAATCTAAACTGATTTTCTTCAAATTAAATAGCGTTCGTCCTTATCCCATAAAACTTCGTTGTGCAAAGTTTCATTTAGTTCTAACAACAATTGCGACCTGGACTTTGATTACAAAAATAGATGGACGGACGGACATCGCTAAATCGACTCAAAAAGTGATTCTAAGTCGATCGGTTTGGGTGTTACAAACAAATACACAAAGACATTATACCCTGTGGTGTAGGGTATAATGAATGTTTTTCTACCTTTCAAAATCAAAGTAATCATTAGTACAAATTTAAAGTTTTAAATGGCCCACACCATATAAACCTTTGATTTATTTGACGATAAGTAAACCGTCTATAAGAACCCAATATAATTATGCTGATTTGTTTTATCAGCCCAAATTTTTCGTTACCCACTCTAACGTGCATATGTTTGATACACGCATGTATACACTTGAAATGGTACACTCCCATACATATGCACTCACTCACAGACTCAACAACTAGAAAGTCGACTTCCTTGTACTCTCATATTAGGTTTCTCAAAAATTACGAGGATGGCGCCGCCAGAGATTATTTCGAATTTAAAGGAAATTCAACACGATTGCAACTGTTATATAATCTCAATCGAAGAACGAGCGTTTGATTAAAATATACTTTCATTATGGAAAAATCTCCAACATAGACATAATGAAATATTTTCAGTTCACAACCAAAATGCGAAATTCCGAGACTTTTTCCATTGCTAATCAAATACAGCAATTTTTTGTTGCGTTGTGTGGACACTTCAGTATTAAGGCACGGACAAATTACTTCTTTTTCTGTAATGTGCTCTCTCGCATCGTTTGCAATTTCCACATGAAGTCAGAAGCTATTATTTGATTTCCTTTTGTTTTTGCTCTGTATTTACAGTTTTTTAAAAAAAGATTTCTTGAGAAAACAACGCCACACACTTAGTCCACCACCCAATATATTGGTTTTACAATACGGATGCTTTGTTTGGTTCTTGTTCTTGTTGTTATTATTGTAATACGTATTTGCTGTAACATCATATATATATATGAAATAAAAAGTACATAACAATAACACTAAAAGCAACAAATCTAGGATAATCGTAAACAAACATATCCAAAATACAAATATAAATGTAGTTTCAGTTTATTTCTTACGGTCTACACTCGTTGTTACCGGTCCCGGTCTCCCCGTTTTTCCCGGAACACATACTTTCCGTAAGTAATTTCTTACTACTGAGTCTGTCGTGGCTTTAGGGATATGTGTGAGTGTGTGTGCATTTGTATAATGATAAAGACGTAACAGTTTCTATTTCCTTAAGTCTGAAGCTTTACAGGAAAAAAAAAACAAAAAAAAAGTGGAATAAAACTAGATTGTGTGTTCATTTTGTTGCTTTCATCTGCACTCGGTTTGCTATGATTACAAGCATAAGAGAAGGATAAATAATTCCATGTAATTTGTAGTAAAAGAAATGTCTTTAAAAAACGTAAAGATATTCTAAAGCAATGTGTGATACAAACTGTGAGGATGCAAAGGACTGACATTGAAGCAATAGATATTGATACGAGTTCGAGAAATATTGAGCCTGTCAATGAGGTCTTTGTTAGTCGACGAAAGGCAATGAAACTAATCATTTCAAATCTTAAAACAAGTAAGGAAAGGCTAAATTCGGGCGGGGCCGACTATATGATACACTCCACTTTCTATCGGAATACAATTCAATTCGGTGAAAATAGGAAAAAATTTTGTATGTTTCCTAATCACAGGCTACTATGACCTGGCCCAACTTGTCAAATCGAAAATAATATTTGTATCAGAGCTATATCCAAACATGGAATGAAGTGACTAACTCTCACAATAAGTTCTTCCGGTTGAAGTATAACGTGTTATGTCCAATTTTAAGAAATTCTCTGAAAATACTCGGTTCATGTGTGAGAGCTACATGTAAATCTGAACCGATGTGACCTATTTTCACCGAGGTTGTTTCTATTTAAATATAGAAGATATTTTGCAAGGTTTGAAGAAGATCTGTTAAAATATGTGGTTTCTGGAGCGGAAAAGTTCAAATTAGGAGCGAAATTTGTATGGGAGCTATATATAAATCTGAACCGATCTAAAATATTTTTACCACAGGTGATTCCAGTTGAAATATAATGTGTTTTGCGAATTTTGAAGAACATCTGTTAAAATATGTGAATTCTGGAGCGGAAAAATTCAAATTGGGTGCGAAATTTGAATAGGAGATATATATAAATCTGAACCGATCTAACACATTTTTTCCACAAGTGTTTCCAGTTGAAATATAAGGTGTTTTGCGAATTTAGAGAAAAAACTGTTAAAATATGTGGATTCTAGAGCGGAAAATTCAAATTGGGAGCGAAATTTGTATTTTTCCACAAGTGTTTCCAGTTGAAATAAAGAGTGATTTTTTTGAGGTTAGGATTTTCATGCATTAGTATTTGACAGATCACGTGGGATTTCAGACATGGTGTCAAAGAGAAAGATGCTCAGTATGCTTTGACATTTCATCATGAATAGACTTACTAACGAGCAACGCTTGCAAATCATTGAATTTTATTACCAAAATCAGTGTTCGGTTCGAAATTTTTTATCGACAAATTTTGTTCAGCGATGAGGCTCATTTCTGGTTGAATGGCTACGTAAATAAACAAAATTGCCGCATTTGGAGTGAAGAGCAACCAGAAGCCGTTCAAGAACTGCCCATGCATCCCGAAAAATGCACTGTTTGGTGTGGTTTGTACGCTGGTGGAATCATTGGACCGTATTTTTTCAAAGATGCTGTTGGACGCAACGTTACGATGAATGGCGATCGCTATCGTTCGATGCTAACAAACTTTTTGTTGCCAAAAATGGAAGAACTGAACTTGGTTGACATGTGGTTTCAACAAGATGGCGCTACATGCCACACAGCTCGCGATTCTATGGCCATTTTGAGGGAAAACTTCGTAGAACAATTCATCTCAAGAAATGGACCGGTAAGTTGGCCACCAAGATCATGCGATTTGACGCCTTTAGACTATTTTTTGTGGGGCTACGTCAAGTCTAAAGTCTACAGAAATAAGCCAGCAACTATTCCAGCTTTGGAAGACAACATTTCCGAAGAAATTCGGGCTATTCCGGCCGAAATGCTCGAAAAAGTTGCCCAAAATTGGACTTTCCGAATGGACCACCTAAGACGCAGCCGCGGTCAACATTTAAATGAAATTATCTTCAAAAAGTAAATGTCATGGACCAATCTAACGTTTCAAATAAAGAACCGATGAGATTTTGCAAATTTTATGCGTTTTTTTTAAAAAAAAGTTATCAAGCTCTTAAAAAATCACCCTTTATAAGGTGTTTTGCCAATTTTGAAGAAAATCTGTTAAAATATGTCGACTCTGGAGCGGAAAAATTGAAATTGGGAACGAAATGTGTATGGGAGCTATATATAAATCTGAACCGATCTAACACATTTTTACCACAAACGTTTCCAGTTGAAATATAAGGTGTTTTGCCAATTTTGATGAAAATCTGTTAAAATATGTGGATTCTGGAGCGGAAAAATTCAAATTGGGAGACAAAGACATAATACTCTCGTGGAGTGTATAAAAACATGCTTGGACTTGAAAGGAACCAGGACCTTTCGTTTAGATACCAGCGTGCTTTTAACAGATGGACGGACATGGCTATGTCCTCTTATAATTTTATGACGATCAATAATATACAGGGTGGACCATTTAAAATTTTAAATTAGAATCGGCTATAAAAAAGTACTGATTATTTTTTCAAATTCGAATGACTACCACGACTGGCTCGGCAGTACCTCATCCAATCAACCCAATTTTTCATTACATTTTCGATTGTTCCGGCACGAATATCTGCAATGACAACTTCGATTTCTTGTTCCAACGGATGGTTTGTGTAAGATTTATCCTTAATGGCTCCGCACAGAAAATAATCCAAAGGTGTCACAATTTCGGCTGATTATTCAATTTTTAAAACACGTAAGCAAAGGATAAAGTCGGTCGGGGACGACTATATGATACCCCACACTTTCTACTCCACTACAATTCAAATCATGAACGCCATTTTGTGGGAGCTAAATATAAATCTGAACCGATCTCATCTTATTTTACCATAGATGTTTCTAGTGTAAATATAAGTTGTCCTGCCGAATTTGAAGAAAATCGGTTAAGATATGTAGTTTTTACAGCGGTTAACCTCAAAATGGGAGGGAAATTTGTATGCAGATTTGTATCTAAATCTGCACCGAATTGAACTGATTTGACCCACAGTTCTTTCTAACTTAGATATAAAGTGTTGTGCAAAATTTGATCAAAATCTAACTAAATCTAAATCTAAATCTAAATCTACTACATCTAAATCTGAACCGATTTGCTTCTAATTAAAAAACGTCTGTCTCTTGCATTGTTTAAACAAAAATTCGCTGAATTGACGATAACGGCGGTTCCTAGCTCATTTTCGAGGAAAAAAGGCCCAATGCCGCCCAAAATCTACACCAAACAGTGCCTCTTTGTGGATGCATTGGTTTCTCAATAGTCACGTATGGGTTCTCTGAACCCCATGTGCGGCAATTTTGCTTATTGACATAGCCACCGAGATGAAAACGAGCTTCATGAAGGTTGAACTGATGGCCGATCTCTTCTCCAAAATTGTCCACGTATTTCTTACTGTTTTCGTTAAAGGCTCACTACTTTGGAAGTAAGTTTTTAATATTTTCCAATTTTGTTCAAGCGTATAGCGTCTTATTTTGCTAATGTGAAACATAAACCAACAAATTAAGATACAAATTAAAGATATTCTACCTTTCAAAGGCAAAGTAATCGTTAAAATGTTAAATGGTCCACCATGTATTTACTTTATAGGGTTTTAGGTCAATATTTCAAGGTGTTACCTGGAGGGTATAATAATGAAAAAGAGGCAATTTCCATCTGTACGATCACCCCTTCACTGATCGTCATATAACATTCCTGGTATAGCAGTCTCTTGCTTGGGTGTACACTGTACAGATCACCACACAGATCAAAGGTCTGTGTATACCCAAGAAGTGATGAAGGAAATTCAAGGCTGGCCTACCGAAAGGCATGCAAAGTGGTTGTGGAGAATTCATAGAGAGTTCAAACCACTTCCTTTTACATGAAGATAATCTATGAATCTGGAGAACATCATACACATCAACTATCAAAATTTAACAAATATTCAAAAGAATATTAGCTGGGTAAAAGAATCAGTAGCAGCTGTTACCAATTAATTTTATTTTGGGTAATATTTCTTAACTGGCCACAGCTTAGCTTAGGTTTGGAAAAGTTTAACAGTTTCCCTGGAATATATGTGCACAGCGTTTGTGAAAAGTTAAGGCTTATTTAAGACAACCAATTTAGGCAATTAATGACATACGAAACATTTTCAATTGTTTTCCTAACTACTTTTGTTCGAAACAATTCCCTGGAGGATGGTGGTAGGTAGAGCAACTTTGGCAGCAACCCACATGTCGTTGGCATATTGCTGAGGGTACATGAAGTTTAATTGAAATCTTTCCATAAGTTATCGATAAACAAATAAACAAATGCCGCCATTAACTTTCCGACAGCGACAGCGTTGGCGTCTGCGTTCGCAGCAACAACTATTCCACACTGAACGATTTCCTAAGCGATGTGTAGATGTAATTGAGAAAACAAAAAATCAATTATGCTATTTTTGCTCATCTTCTCATAAGTATCTCGAGAAGAACTTTCTAATAAGTTTTCGCTTCCACACTCTCTGCTATGTCCCTATTGTCTTATGCATGGAATCGTCATGTTTCAGACATCTCATATTACCCGCTGAAGTGTGTTCGATTGAACACAGAGATAGATTTCTGCTCCGCTCCGCTCTGCTCTGCTATGCCCGAGTGAATTGCGTGTTGCCTCCTCTGGGAACGGCATTAATTGAATGAAAACATTGGGGAGTGGTTTATGGGGGCAAAAGTTAAGGAAAAACTGTTTAATAGGTTACCAACCAAACAAAGAAAGCGCGGAGAGAAAAAACAACACAATTTAGTTGAAAAAGTTCTCTGGGAACGAAAGTTGTTTATTGGGAATTCAAATCCTATGTATCAGTGAAAATCTCCTAGGGATAAATGATTTATTTATTGATAAAAAACTTTGCGCTAATCAAAAAGTAATATTAATAGTAAGCAAACAAAGAACAGAGAACATGTTGCATTTTAGCTGTAGCATAAAACAAGCATGGAAAGACCTTCTTAATAAATACAAGACAAGAAAACGATTGATATTGTTATCAATTGATGCGACAAAATTCGACAGATTCGGTTGTAATGTGGGTGTGTGTATTTTCAGCGACCATATTTATAGTACGTAGTGGCATCATTCACATCCAACTGCAACAGTGCCAGAATAAAAAATCACTTGTGTCCCGGATCGAATAACAATTGTAAATTTAGTTTTGATTTGGATGTGTAAATTGACAGACTTTACAATAAATCCGTCCATTCATAATATCAACAAAAGCATCCATATTCCAACAAACCTACAGAAACAAACGCTAACAGGGCCGTGCGCAGGGGGGGGGGTTTGGGGGTTCAAACCCCCCCAGAGAGATTTCGAACATATACTTTTTAAAACCTTCTAGACTTTCTGAAGCAATAAAATATAGAATTTTTAAGGTCTTTTTAAAATAACTCGTCTGAAATGGTAATTTTGCAGTAAAATCATCGAAAATTACATAAAAAATCGTGGACACTTTCTTGAATTTCGGACAAAGGGTATGAAAAATACAAACAAACTAAACGAATTGTGCCAATTTCAAGATTGTGTAGAGCTAATTTCGCGAATGGACATCAAATTGTTCGGAAAATTTTCATTTTTATTAACCGATATCACTTCTTGACATTCGACTAGAGCTATATCTTATGAACTTTTAATTGTGTACTGCAATAAAAGTTTGGAAATTTAATAACAAAATCGTTTAGTAATTTTAAAAAAGTGTAGATAAGAATCACTATGATATCATAATAAAATCTAAAATATTCTTAATAAAAGCAAATAATTTGCTTGATGCTTG
The DNA here is from genome assembly GCA_947397865.1 of Polietes domitor. Lineage (NCBI taxonomy): Eukaryota > Metazoa > Arthropoda > Insecta > Diptera > Muscidae > Polietes > Polietes domitor. Next base: position 36,816,585 of record OX377619.1, on the reverse strand, counting down.
TAGAGCGCTAAGGTGTAACATTTTCGATTGGACATTTTTATGGAGCTGTAGCTAAATCTGAACCGATGTGTCTTATTTTCATCACAGATGCAACAACAACGGTTTCTGTTACTTATAATGTTTTGGGAGTTAGCAATTATAATACAAATCCATTTCGACAAACGAAGAACCCTGTTTGATATACATAAACTTATTTTATTTTCTTTGTTCATTTCCCACAAAAGTTTAGGTCTCTATTTTAAAATCTACTTTAAAGTTGCGAAACAATAAGAAATGAGTTTTAACTTACTAAAAATTTTGTTATATTTATCACTTATGTCAAATATTTTTCAGTATTTTTTTGTACATATTCAAAAGAGAAACAATAAATTCAGTATATTGGATCTAAGTAGGAAAACGAAGCTCTAAATTACCAATTATTTGGTTTTGTGGAATTAAAATTTCTAGTTGTTTCTTCTTGTATTGCATCGAATACAAAAAACTGTATTTGTTATTCGAATTTATACATATTTAAGATTATAAAAATGAAGAAACATTTCCAAATATTTTTTATTTAATCGGAATATGCGTATAAAGACTTTGAGTAAACATCCTGTTACTCATGTCCTATATAAATTAAAACCCCAAAACTCTTTAGACATCCTATTTAAACCCATACTTTGTCAAAAAGCATATCCAATTTTCTGAATTTATCATAGAAAAAATGCGGGACAGAAGGGTTTATCGCCGAGGAATTTCATCGTTTTTTGTGTAATATTTCTTCAAAATATATATCGAGGGCTTATATTCAAAAGTGGATATGAACCATTTTCTCGAAAATTAGTTTTTGATGCCAAACTATTCTCAGATTTGGATGTCATCTGTCATATAAATTTGGAAAAGATTTTTTTCTAAAGCCATTTTTTATAATTTTCTGATTTGGCTATTCACTCACAGGTTAGTTTGTGACTGCAAAAGTGGCTATGAACATACAAATAATATAAATAAAATAGTTCAAAAATGCAGAAGCTATATGCCGAAGGTTGTAATTCGCTACAACGATTTTGTTTAAAGCATTTATCTAGATTGATGGCATATCGTACTATAGCATTCCATCATTTCGCCGTTAATTGCAATTTGGTTCCCAAGTTATCAGGCTAAAATAGGATAAATAGTGGCTGTAAAGTGAAAAATTGTGAAAAGTTTCTTTAGAAAACCGACGTAACTTTTTATTATATTGAGAATACCAAAATATTTCTTTGGCATGTGATTGCTGACTTCATGGGGAATATTTGTGTATGAAACTTTTCAAAATTATGAATGACGAAATTTAAAGTATAACGATGAATTTTGGATTTTTCATCAATTGCAACATTGCCAAGATTTCATGAAAAAAGTTATGTAGTTTACAATAAATCTTATTCTTATTTCAACATTCATAGTGCTCAATTTTAAACATACAAAAGTGGCTATGAACCATGAAACCGCGAATAATAGGAAATTTCGAAAACTTTTTAATCGTAGCAATTAGTAATCCTTTTTATATTAAACTGTAGAAGAACGGTTAATAATTTCTCTCCAAATTAAGTAGAAAATCAGTTTTTTCGCTCTCCTGAAAAGTTATGTTTTTGTTCATAGCCACTTATGAATATAAGCCCTCGATATGTATCTATGTAATTTCAAGCAACTAGTTAAAAAAAGAAGTTCAACACAGCTGTTTTTTGGCATAACAGCAGTTTTCTACAACCTTACATCACCATTCACACTGCTAAAGAGTTTGCAGTCTGCTAAAATTGGCTGTTGTTAATTAAAATATAAAAATATATAAGCGTTCATAAGCGAGTTTAGCTCGAATTTTCTTTTATATTAGCTTGGGACAATATGCGTATCATATATTTTTTAACAGCAGAAAATCTGCTCTTTCAGTAGACTTTCTGCTTTCTTTTACTGGCATATTCCTTTGAGTGTACTGATAGATGGATTACTGAAATGCAATTTTGCCGACACTGTCTGTCGGGCGAATGTATCAAAATATTTCTCGAAGATCCTGGCAATAAAATATGAGTGGTTTCCAAACACTCCACTAAAAAATTCCTAAAAAATTGAAAAATTTACTAAGTATGAGTAAAGTTTCCTTCTTTCATAGTAAATAGTTCATTTACTAGATAAAGGGTAGTAGATTTACTTAAAAACATTTCTTTGGATCTAATAAAAAATTCTTACAATTGAGTAAAATCAAACTTACGTGTAAGAATATTTTCAAGGTTTTAAGTGAGAAAAAAATCTGAAATTTTTTGTATGGAAAAAATTCCATTTAGGAAATTTTAACTTAAAAATGTGTTTTTTTTCTAAAATGAAGTTAAAATGTTTACTGAAAATTATGCCGAGTTCTTGATATATTTAAGTATTAATGAACTTATAAAAAACATTTGAAATTAAAAAAAAAATATTTAATATTAATCTATGAAGCAATTTTCGTTCGTTTGCAGAGATATATTTCTCAAATATTTTATGAATTATTCTAAACAACCACTGCGATGGCGCCTATTTTGCCTTCGCAACAATCATGGAGTAATAGCTCAACTCCTTATGGCAGAGGTATCATGAAACTTTTGAGAAATATTTCATGTTGTCATATTTGTATCAGTTTTGCATACTCTGAAGCAAAACTATTTGTTTGATTTTTTAGTTAAAAAGAACTTATTTTAATTTCACCTCTTTTCTTGTATAAAATAAAATTTTCCTCAGTTTAAGTAAAAATTTACTCGTTTTGAGGAAAAAAATCAGCAAAATTGTCCTCAGTTTAAGTAAATATTTACTTGATTTGAGTAAACATTTACTTAGTTTTAGGAAATTTTCAGCAAAATTTTACTAAAATTTAGTATAAATTTACTTACTTTTAGAAAAATTTTGCTTAAATTTAGTACAAAAATTACTTGGTTTTAGGAAAAATTTACTTAGATTTAGGAAAATTTCAGCTAATTTCTACTTATCTATATTTATAAAAGAGAATGCCGTCCATGTGAACACGCAAAACTTTATAACGGATCGTCTGATTTTCACGATTTTGGGCTTGATGAATTCGTGTTGGCCCAAGGAAGGACATAGGATGTAAAATTGGTACATAAATATTACTGACCACGAGAATGATAAATATGATGCCGAAATTTGGATTTTCATTTTATGTGTGTGGCAGTAGTGTTTTTTTTTTGAGCCAGAAGGCTGCAAATTGGAACGTATATATTACTGACCACAAGAAAGATAAATATGATGCTGGTGTTTGAATTTTCGTTTGGTGGGTAGTTGGGGCGTGGCAAAAGTGTCTTTTAGCTAGAAGGCTGAAAATTGTAACGTATATATTACTGACCACGATAATATCAATATGATAAGATCAATATGAAACCTGATTTTAATTTTACCATTTTTGTTTTTGCCTGGCGAAGCGGGCGGGGTTCAGCTAGTATTTAATAAAAATGTACTTGGTTTCCTAAATTTTAGTTAATTTTAACTAATTATAGGGTTAACTTTTTTATGAGTGTAGATAATAACCCCCCCCAGGGGAAAATCCTGCGCACGGGCCTGAACGCTAATAACACTGTATCTAGTATAGGGCGTATCGACAGTGGACAATTTGTTTATGCTTGCTTTGGAATAACAAAAAAAGTTGAAGCCGAAAAAATCTTATAATTGTCGATGCAATAACTAGCAACAATCGTCTTGGTCACCTCGGCTCAATCCCTGGACCCAAAATTAGAATATAAATTTTCTTTGTACTATAATTCATAATATATAAATATATAAATTAAATTTATATATAATTTTATGGTCAGAAAATGTGTTGCTTTATATACACTTCACGAGAGTATTATGTCTTTGTGCTTTTGTTTGTAACACCCAAAAGGAAACGAGTTAGACCCATCGTTTATTATACAGATCGGCTTAGAATCACTTTCTGAGTCGATTTAGCAATGTCCGTCTGTCCATCTATTGTTCTAATCAAATTACAGATCGCAATTATAGTCCGATTTTAACAAAAATTGGCACAACTAAGTTTTGTGGATCAAGGACGAACGAACAAATGTCGCTCCCGATTTGACATTTTCCGCTCTAGAAACCACATATTGTACTCGATTTTCTTTAAATTTGGCAAAACATTTTATAATTCAACTAGAAATACCTATGCAGAAATTGGGTAAGATCGGTTCAGATTTAGATATAGCCCCCATACAAATGACGCTCCAGATTTGACATTTTCCGCTCTAGAAAGCACATATTGTACTCGATTTTCTTTAAATTTGGCACAACATATTATAATCCAACTAGAAACACCTATGGTGAAAGATCGGTTCAGATTTAGATATAGCCCCATACAAATGTCGCTCCCGATTTGACTTTTTCCTCTTTAAAAGCCACATATAGTACCCGATTTTCTTTAAATTTGGCACAACATCTTATAGTCCAACTAAAAAAACTATGGTGAAACTGGGTAAGATCGGTTCAGATTTAAATATAGCCCAACTACAAATGTTGCTCCCAAAAGTTTAACCGATTTTGGCCATATTTCACCTATTTCGTTCCAGGTTTCAATATATCCTCATACAAATGTCCTTTCCGATTTAACATTTTTAGTCAAACACATACATTTACAGGATACAAAAAATCTAACCGTTTTCACTTTTTCACCGAATTGAATTGTATTCGGATAGAAAATGGAGTGTATCATAGCGTCGGCTCCGCCCGACTTTAGTCTTTCCTTACTTGTTATATATCGTTTATTATACAGATCGGCTTAGAATCACTTTTTCCGCTCAAGAAACCACATATTTTACTCGATTTGCTTCAAATTTTGCATAGTATCTTATAATTGAACTGGAAACATTTATGGTAAAAATAATTTGACTTTTGCCGCTCTAGAGACCACATATTTTAACCGACCTTCTTCAAATTTCCACAGCAACTAGAATCATCTATGACGAAAGTGGGCAAGATTGGTTCGGATTTAGATATAGCTCACATACTAATTTAACTGTCAATTTTACTTTTTCCGCTCTATAGACCACATTTATAGTACGCATACAAAAATCGTTCCCGATATCAATTTTTCCCCGAATTCAATTTTAAAGTGGTAGAAAGTGGAGGGGATCAAATATTTGGCCCCTCCGACTTTAGCCTTTCCTTACTTGTTTCATTATAATTTAGTTTGAACTTGAATCCTTTAGAAAATGATAAATATTCTCCGATTCTTATTTAATTTAATTTTTTGGGGGTTTCTAAAATTACATTTTTCATTAGTCTAATATGAATTTCTGTTCGTTTTCCTTTAGATATTTAATTTGGAGATATCTATATATATAAATCAATGTGTGTCTGTATGTTCCGTATAGGATGCCAAACCGGTGGACCGATTCGCTTGAAACAGGAAATGGTTCCTGGATATACTAGGTCATGATTGGACAAATTAGGGAGGTGGTACCTCTCACACAAACAATATTTTAAATATATCAAAAATTACTCATTTTATTTTCCAAAGCATACAAAGTAGGGGATGAACCCGTGCAGCGCCGGGTACAAAATACTAGCATTCAATAAAAGATATGTCCATTGATTCAGTAGAAAAATCAACAAAAAACGGTTTACAAGAAAACCCTATATGCTACACTAGCAGTACCCGCTGCTTCGCATGCGAAAAAGCCAGTTATTTGTTAATTTTATCCGTCTCTGTTTTTGGATAGTATTTATTTCATTTTCTTTTGGTGGATATAGATAAATCTAACATAGTAATTTGGAAACCTCCTATTAGCTAGCACTCACACAAAGTCAAAGGAATGTGCTTGTCGATATGCACTATTTTAGCTGAACTACTTCGTATGTATAATTTTTATAATTTTCTACCGAGTTTTAAACAAAATATTACAACCATTTATATCCTCGATCTCATGTTTCAAGATTCAGCCAGCCAGTTTATAACTTTTTGCACTTCTTTCCAAAAAAGTGCACATTTTGAAAAATCACTATAGGTAACATGTGTTTTTGCTTCCCCTAAAAATATGTACTTTATTTGGTAACACATTTATTCTTTGTTGTCCCGTATCCCACTTTAAAGTACAAAAATCAAACTACTGCGCTTCTATATGGTCAAAGGAATTTACACTCTAAATTTCACGATTCTAGCTATAATACTAAAGTTGGCACCATTTTTATCCCTTTTTGTCCCGCTCGCCCCTTAAAAGTACAAATTTCGAGAAATCCATTTATGTTGCAAGTCTACGTTGTCAGAGAAATTTAAACGCAAAATTTCATGACTATAGCTGAAATATTTTAGTTGGTACTATTTTTATCCCACTCATTGTTTATAAGTACAAAATTCAAAAAATTCGTTTAGATTTGTTCTTCTCGTTGTCAGAGGAACTTACACACCACATTTCACGACTATAGCTCCAATACTTTAGTTGGTACTACTTTTATCCCTTGTTGCTCAGCCCCTATAAAAAAATCTATTTAGATTGCGCTTTACACACAGTTTACACCCAAAATTTACCGACAATAGCTGCAATTCTTAAATTGGAACACTTTTTGTCCCGCCTACCCCCCAAAAAGTACATATTTCGAACAATCCAATTATATTGCGCTTCTACATGGTTAAAGGAATATACATACCAAATTTCACGATTCTAGCTGTAATACTTTAGTTGGTCCCATTTTTATCCCTTTTTGTCCTGCTCGCCCCTTATAAGTACAGATTTCGAAAAATCCAATTTTATTGCGCTTCTATATGGTCAGAGGAATTTACATACCAAATTTCACGTTTCTAGCTGTAATACTTTAGTTGGTACAATTTTTAACCCTTTTTGTCTCGCTCTTTCCTTAAAAGTACAAATTTCGAAAAATCCCTATTTGTAGCTCGTCTGTATGGTCATTGCAAGGAACACACCGAATTGCATGTTTCTAGCTGCTACAGTTTGGTCAGGACGAAGGTTCAATGTTTATCCCTTTTTGGGACATTTTACCCGAATTTCGTAAAACCCTTTCTTAGTCGACGTCTATGTCAAATTAGGGAACTACCCTGAAAATTGCATGACCCTGGCTTCAGCCGTTTGGTCTGGGGTCTGGTCAATGATAAGTCAGTCAGTAACGCAACTCGTTTATATATATAGATAAAAATCGATATTATGTTTGAAGCCAGCGAATTATAATCCATTTTGAAGTGCAGTTTCATTGTATTCCTACAACTCCAATTCCCAATTTTGTCAAAGAGCTGGCAAGAAGAAAAAACCCTTGTTCCTGGAAATGTCCCATTAGAATTAAACACATGTGTGCAAAACAATTTAACTTTATTTGAACAAAAATTTAAACTCAATATTACACATTTAACCCCAACACACACACATACACATCTCTACCGAAAACAATTTGATCATTTTGTTGCCTGAATCAATAAATTTTCGTAATTGCTGTTTAATAACAAATGCCTGCATTTGTTTGCATAACATCACCGACAAACATTCGAAAATGTGAAACAACAAAACTTTTATTTTATGTCAAATATTTATTTTAATGTAAAAATATGGCCAACAGAAATGGCCAGCAAAAAAAATGGCCAACGTGTTTACAAAGTGCCAACAGGAGTGCAACAAGGAGTCTAACATTTGTGCAAACATATCGATAGAAAGTGTAGACAACATTTGGAAAAATGGCAAAAATAAACCTGAAATTTATATGCAATTGCTTTTTGTGGATGTAGTTGACGACGGAATCAATGGAATTTAAATTAATTTCAAGTGTGTATCTGCATGCCATGTATATTGTTATGGGGGAAGGGGAGAAGGACTACTCTACTACCCAGCTCTCGGAAAAATTTAAAGAACAAATACATACATAGCTAAGCAACTGTGCAATGTTTAACTTTTTGGAAATTTTACAATATTTCTGGTTAGTTAGTTAGTTGTTGGTTGTTTGTGGTATTTTTGTTTTCAACTTTTAGCCACAAAGATATGGATAGACAAGTGAGGAGAGGCTAAAGTCGAGCGGGACCGACTATATGATAGCCTCCACTATATACGACATTACAAGGATTTTGTTCACAATTCATGCATTAAAATGTCAAATCGTGCTAGAATCGATTTGCCCCAAATTTAGTTGGGATCAGACAAAAATTGCGACCTTTACTTTGATTACAAGAGTACATGGAAAGACAGGAGGACATGGCTAAAACGGTTCAGAAAGTGAAGCCTGATCGATCGGTATACTAAACCATGGAAAGGCTTATCAGGCTTCCCTTAGGGTGTTTCAAACACATTCACAGAGACATAATCCCCCGGTGGGGGTTATAAAAAACTAAACTTTCGATATAGAATTAAAATATGATACAAAAACTAAATCTCTGTTTGACTTAAAATTTAAAGTTTATTTTTTATAAATTTGTCTATAACTGAATTTGCAAAAAGCTTCATTAGAACGAGTGTCCTCTCAAAATAAGTACATATATTTTAATACCTCCATCACAGGGTGACTATGTGGACTATAGAGAATGTATCCCAGCAAAAAGAGAGCACCAACGAATTTAACTTGGAGTTGTTGAATTAAATAAATTAACACTACTTAATTTTATTAATATTATGTAGTATTAATCTATATATATATATAAAAGAGTTGCGTTACTGACTGACTTATTATTGACCAGCCCCCAGAAATTTGAACTTTTAAGGGACGAGCGGGACTAAAAGGGATACAAATGGTGCCAACTAAAGTATTACAGCTAGAAACGTGAAATTTGGTATGTAAATTCCTCTGACCATATAGAAACGAAGTAAAATTGGATTTTTTCGAAATTTGTACTTTTAAGGGACGAGCTGGACAAAACGGGATAAAAGTGGTACCAATTTTAGTGTTACAGCTAGAATCGTGAAATTTAGTGTGTAAATTCCTCTGACCATATAGCAGCACAGTAGTTTGATTTTTCAAAATTTGTACGAAGAGGGATAAAAATGCTGTACAATCCTGTAAAGGGTAATGAATGTGTTACCAAATAAAGTACATATTTTTATGGGAAGCAAAAACACATGTTACCTATAGTGATTTTTCAAAATGTGTACTTTTTGGGAAAGAGGTGCAAAAAGTTATAAACTGGCTGGCTGAATCTAGAAACATGAGATCGAGGATATAAATGGTTGTAATATTTTGCTTAAAACTCGGTAGAAAATTATAAAAATTATACATACGAAGTAGTTCAGCTAAAATAGTGCATATCGACAAGCACATTCCTTTGACTTTGTGTGAGTGGTAGCTAATAGGAGGTTTCCAAATTACTATTTTAGATTTATCTGTATCCACCAAAAGAGAATTAAATAAATACTACCCAAAAACAGAGACGGATAAAATTAACGAATAACTTGCTTTTTCGCATGCGAAGCAGCGGCTACTGCTAGTAAATAATAAAAAGTGAACTATTTTACGTATATTAATAAAGCAATAAATTGTATTTTTTCAAAGCAAAAATGTTTAAATTGTTAGAATTATACAAAATTAAACATTGTTTATTTATAAAAGTAATAAAAAACGAAAAAAGTTTGTTCCCGAGCCACAATTCGAACCCGAGACCTTCTGGGTGCAAAACGGACACCTTACCTGTTTCACGCTATTCTAAAAATGCATTCCCATTCACTTTTGATTCGTAATGTTACATGTTATCGACTTTTTTGGAAGTTGTTTAGAAGGAAGTTTCCTACTTCCATGTTTTGCTGGGTATAGGGTGGACCATTTAAAATTTTTAATTTGATCAACCGATTACTTTGAAAGATAGAATAGTATTCACTAATTTTTATTTTTATTTTTATTTTTATTTTTATTTTTATTTTTATTTTTATTTTTATTTTTATTTTTATTTTTATTTTTATTTTTATTTTTATTTTTATTTTTATTTTTATTTTTATTTTTATTTTTATTTTTATTTTTATTTTTATTTTTATTTTTATTTTTATTTTTATTTTTATTTTTATTTTTATTTTTATTTTTATTTTTATTTTTATTTTTATTTTTATTTTTATTTTTATTTTTATTTTTATTTTTATTTTTATTTTTATTTTTATTTTTATTTTTATTTTTATTTTTATTTTTATTTTTATTTTTATTTTTATTTTTATTTTTATTTTTATTTTTATTTTTATTTTTATTTTTATTTTTATTTTTATTTTTATTTTTATTTTTATTTTTATTTTTATTTTTATTTTTATTTTTATTTTTATTTTTATTTTTATTTTTATTTTTATTTTTATTTTTATTTTTATTTTTATTTTTATTTTTATTTTTATTTTTATTTTTATTTTTATTTTTATTTTTATTTTTATTTTTATTTTTATTTTTATTTTTATTTTTATTTTTATTTTTATTTTTATTTTTATTTTTATTTTTATTTTTATTTTTATTTTTATTTTTATTTTTATTTTTATTTTTATTTTTATTTTTATTTTTATTTTTATTTTTATTTTTATTTTTATTTTTATTTTTATTTTTATTTTTATTTTTATTTTTATTTTTATTTTTATTTTTATTTTTATTTTTATTTTTATTTTTATTTTTATTTTTATTTTTATTTTTATTTTTATTTTTATTTTTATTTTTATTTTTATTTTTATTTTTATTTTTATTTTTATTTTTATTTTTATTTTTATTTTTATTTTTATTTTTATTTTTATTTTTATTTTTATTTTTATTTTTATTTTTATTTTTATTTTTATTTTTATTTTTATTTTTATTTTTATTTTTATTTTTATTTTTATTTTTATTTTTATTTTTATTTTTATTTTTATTTTTATTTTTATTTTTATTTTTATTTTTATTTTTATTTTTATTTTTATTTTTATTTTTATTTTTATTTTTATTTTTATTTTTATTTTTATTTTTATTTTTATTTTTATTTTTATTTTTATTTTTATTTTTATTTTTATTTTTATTTTTATTTTTATTTTTATTTTTATTTTTATTTTTATTTTTATTTTTATTTTTATTTTTATTTTTATTTTTATTTTTATTTTTATTTTTATTTTTATTTTTATTTTTATTTTTATTTTCAGGTTTATGTTTGAAATTTGCAAAATGGGAGGCTATAGGGTAGAACAAAATTTGAAAATATTAAAAACTTACTTTCAAAGTAGTGAGTCTTTAACGAAAACTGTTCAGTTCAGCCTTCATGAATCTCATTTTTATCTCGGTGGCTATGTTAATAAGCAAAATTGCCACATATGGATTTCAGAGAACACACATTTGACTATTAAGAAACCAAGGATTCACAACGATTCACTGTGTGGTGTGGATTTTGGGCTGTACTGCCGGCCGAACCAGTCAAGGTAGTCATACTATTAGTTCAACCTTTCCAATAAAACCAGAAATTTAAAAAGATAATCAGTTCTTTAAATTAAATTAGAATGTTAAATGGCCCACCCTATATACATACTGACTAGGATTTATTTTTAAACATGCCACACAGTGGAACACCTCCATACTTCCTTCCTATACTAGGAAATGTGTAATGTATAATTTCAATAAATTCAAATGCCTACCTTCTGAGCGGCTATAGACGCCAACAACTTATATATGAGGCAATTTTTTGAGAATTTATTTACATTTTGTTAAATCTAAAACTTTGCTGTCGCTTAAATCAATTAAGCAACTTAAACAAATTACCAAGAACCCGCATTGCAAAAAATTGCCCTTTTGAATAGTTTTTAAAAAATTAATTACGTTTCCGTATACTTTGCTTTGTTCTCACCCGACATGCTTTCCATTTTTCGTTTTTTTTTTCACAGCACTCAGTGTCTCGGTATAATGACCCCTTTTTCTGTCTTTTTGTTTGCCTCAAGTTTTTCAATCATGTTGCGTCTGTTGATGCTGTTAGCAGTCCAATGCTAATTAATAAAAATTGGCTTAATGAGACGAGTGGAGTGCGTACGGAGGAGAGTCTGTTCATTCAGATGCTCCACCAACAGACAACATTTCAATAGGCAAGAGTAGCCGCCGACAGCAACAGCAGAAACAGTCATTAATGACAACAGTAGTATCTGCAGCAATATGGCCATAAACACCATCATCAATATCATCATCATGGGGAGCCCGGTTAACATTTTGTGTACGCACCAACGCACAGCACAGTGCTGCGTTGCCACACACATAGCATGACCAAAAATAGAAGTGCAGTATTTTTGTAGAGACAAACCAACGTTCACATAAAAGCTTTGGCCTTTTTCGGTAAAATATAGTTGTTGTATCTAGTAATAATGTAAGGCGAAAGAATTTCCAATAACGAAGTATGGGGACGGCCATTTAAAATTTTAAATTATAAAAAAATACTGATTATTTTTCCTTTTTTATACCCACCATCTCCAGGATAGTATACCCCAACTTACTCATTCCGTTTGCAGCACCTTGAAATGTCAGCTTGAGACCCTATAAAGTATATATATTCTTGATCGTCATAAAATTCTAAGACGATCTAGACATGTCCGTCTGTTGAAATAATGATAGTGGTAGTCTGCAGCCAAGTAATAAATGTCACCATGCCATTTGTAAATAAATTTGCATTCTATTAAATATAGATGCAAAATGGTTTGAACCTGGGCAATATCCCAGTTCAAATCAGCACGCTAGCATCTAACCCAAAGAAGCTAGGACGTCCAAATTTTCCAAAAATGCGAAATCGGCCTAAAGGGAAAATCTTTCCCTCACAAAAATGTTTTTTCAATATGTCTGCTTGTACTTACTTGATATTGGGTATGCGCATTCCTCCTATAACAAAAACGTGCACCACTAAGTGATTTTTTATTCGTAGGGAGGTGAAATGGGGCAAAAAGGGATAAAAATGGTACATATTAAACGACAACAGCTAGACACACGAAATTCGGTGTGTACATTCTTCTGATTGAGTACTTTTAAGGGGTAAAATGGGAACAGAGGGATAAAAATGGTACCAACCAAACGGCTGCACATACAAACACGAAATTCGGTGTGTACATTCCTCTAAGAAAGAATTTTTTCCTAATTCGTACTTTTAAGGGATAAAATCGAAATAGAGGGATAAAAATGGTACCAACCAAATGACCGTAACTAGAGTCATGAAATTCGGTGTATACTTTCTTCTGATTGCGTATACACGTAAAATAAACGGATTTTTCGAAATTCGTACTTTTTGGAGTTCAAGTGGAAAAAGGGGATGATCGCATCTAGAGTCATGAAATTCGGCGTATACATTCCTCTGACTTCGTAGACACGAAAAATAAATGTTGTTTTTTTTTTCAATTTCGTACTTTCAAGGGATACAATGGGTACTGAGGGATAAAAATTGTACCACCTAAACGACTACAGCTAGAATGATGAAATTCGGTTTTTCATTTTGCGCATAGTGTTACAATGCGCAACCAGTTTTTCATCATATACACATTAAATTTAAGGTTAAATTGTATAAACGAGAAAAATCCAATCATTTTAAAAATAATAACTTCGTATATAAATAGAACCTGAATTTAACATTTCATTTTGTTTCTGTGGCACGAAGCACTGTGCCTCGTCATCAGCATCAGTCTTCCGCCTTCTCATTACCATCATCATTTCTACTTCAATTCACTGGCATTGATGTCGAAAAATAATGAAACAAGTTTCATTTCATCGAAAAGCTAGAGCGTTTTTAATAACCAGCACCACCGCCGACGAGTAACCAAGTTAATTGCACTTTTGTGTCTACTGTACATTAAACTGGGTCGCAGTCCAAGTGAAGCAAAGCTGTTTTACGGTAAAATTTAAGTTTAAAAATATTGGTGGTCGGTCATATATTTGGCTCCACTAGCAGTAAGCGGTGGGAATAAATTTTATAACAAATTCATTTTTGTATGGGAGCCCCCCTAACGAGTGGGGATAGGGGGTACGTGTTTTCCAAAAAAATCTTGGGTAGGGAAAATTAATAGGAGTCGCCTTCTGAGGGCGACTCTAAGCCAGTTTTAGGGCTTTTTGTGTATTTTTACCCCTTTTCCCTCACCTTTGACCCCGATAAACGTCCACTTATACTCACCCCACCACCCCCATTTTTTGGCTCATGAATTTTTTCCGAACCTCGTGTCCAACATGTGTCTTGCCGATCCTTAGTCTGAAATGTGGAGGAGATGACAAACCAGCTTACTTTGCCATAGTAACGTATGAGTGTTATGAACATTATGAACATATTAATCATACGCTAGACAACCATTCGAGCAAATAACTGTGTCCACATTTCATCAACTGCTCGATTAAGTTCGTTTGTATTTTTATACCCCACACCGCAGGGTATAATGTCTTTGTGCATTTGTTTGTAACACCCAAAAAGAAACGAGACAGACCCATCGTTTATTATACGATCGACTTAGAATCACTTTTTCCGTCCGTCCGTCTGTCCATCTATTCTTGTAATCAAAGTCCAGGTCGCAATTGTTGCTAGAACTAAATGAAACTTTGCACAACGAAGTTTTATGGGATAAGGACGAACGCTGTTTAATTTGAAGCAAATCGGTTCAGATTTAGATATAGCTCCCATACAAATTTTGCTTCCGATTTTACTTTTTCCGCTCTAGAAACCACATATTTCAACAAATTTTCCTCCATTTTGGCAAGACGCTATATATTTCAATTAGAAACAGCTCTGATAAAAATAGGATAGATCGGTTCAGATTTATATATAGCTCCCATACAAATTTCGATCACGATTTGACTTTTTCCGCTCTAGAAACCACAAACTTTGATTTGATTTTCTTCAAATTTGGCAAAACAACTTATATTTCAACTAAGAACAGCTCTGGTAAAAATAGATCGGTTCAGATTTATATATAGCTCCCATACAAATGCTCCTCCGATTTGACTCTTTCCGTTCTAGAAACCACAAACTTTGACAGATTTTCTTCAAATTTGCAAGACAGCTTATATTTCAACTAGAAACAGCTCTGGTAAAAATAGGATAGAACGGTTCAGATTTATATATAGCTCTCATACAAATGTCTCCTCCGACTTTTCCGCTCTATAAACCAGAAACTTTGACAGATTTTCTTCAAATTTGGCAAAACAACTTTCAACTAAAAACGGCTCTGGTGAAATGGGCCAGATGAGTTCAGATATATATATATAGCTCCATTACAAATTTCGTTACTGAATTGATTATTTCCGCTCTAGAAATAGCATTTTTGAACAGATTTTCTTCCAATTCGGCACATCAGCTAATGTTTCAAATAGAAATTACTATAGCGAAAGTGGGTCACATCGGTTCAGATTATATATAGCTCCCAATTTTATTCTTTCCGCTCTAGAAACCACATATTTAACACTCCATAAAATTTGGGAAAGTGTCTAATATTTCACCTAGAAAACCTTTGCTAAACATGGGCCAGATCGGTTCAGATTTGTATATAGCTCCCACTCAAAGTGTCTGTTCAAATTTTCTTACAAATACAAAGAGTATGGAAATTTGTAGTATATTCTCCTCTTATAGCTGCATCGTATATCACCCGGTTCAAATGTAATGACACTTTTTATATCCTACACCATAGGGTATAACGACTAAGTGTAGGGTATCATATAGTCGGCCACGCCCGACTTTAACTTTCCTTACTTGCTTTTATTTATTCAAGTGGATCAATATATATGTATATGATTTATAGCCATGGGATTTATGAAACAGTTCACCAGTTTAAAAAAAATAATTTGTTGGAATTTTATTTTGTTCGTTTGTTTATACAAATACAAAAAATATCTTAACTTTATTTGATATATATTTGAGCTGAAAATTGACAATAAAGATTACTTTATATCAATATTGTACAGATTGTTTCCAAAACAGCCATATGTCCATGACCCACTCTACTGCACGCATACTATGGTGCCGAAAAGCGTTGCGTTTAAAGAAGACAGGAATTTTGTTGTGGTTTCCACGCATCGCAGCCCAAAGTCTAGCATGCCACTGAGCGGGCTCCATTCTTGCAACCAGGAAGTTCAAATGAAATTGCACTTTAATAACAACAATGACTTTACTGCAGGGATAATAAGCAATGAATGCAGATTCGGTTGGATACAAGGATGTCTGTTCTTCTGTTTTCTTGCATCAGAGAGTGTATCAACTGTAGTAGTAGCAGCAGCAGAGTAAGTTAAATTAATTTCAACAGAAAGCAAACAAAACAAAAAAAACAGCTACTACAGAATGCAACGACATTTGCAACAACTTCGGCAAGAACATCAGCAACACAACACAAATTGAGAGGAGTTAAGTTGGGTCGGACCGAATCGTTTGTATGCTTCACAAAACAAATTATTACATAAAATGATTTTCATATTAAAACCACACATAAATTTAGGTGTTATTTAATTTGTCATTCCTTTTTGCGTGACATAAAAATAATGCCCTATTTTTCAGATTCTTCCTACACCTTCATATTTATTACATTATCCCACAAAAAGATCAAGATGTTACACAGGGAATGGCCAAACGAATATGCATTTGCTACCACGACGAAGCGTATAAGAACAATTGTTTGTTTAAAGTTCAGAGAACTTTTGTCTGCCCGTTTTGTTGTCGAAGTAGAACAGCATTTGTGCAAATAGATTTTTAATCTGCTCCAGTGGTGGTTGGTGATTTAAAGGATTTGTTGCCGAACTTTCAAGTTTCGTAATCGAAAAACTTCGTTCGTTTATATTCAAAGGCTTTGATTTGTGCGCAACTGAAAGAAATTTGTTAATTAGTGACCAAATATTTGTACTATCCAAGACTAACATTTTAACTATATATTTGATTTGTTTTTTTTTGTTGTTGTTCATTTACCTGTATGGATATTTATAGAGACTGATGAAGCAGCATTATTTAGATGTGACTGGCGAGTTAATAAATTTGTAATGTAATTGTAGCATTCGTTGCAAATTAAATTAACAAAGTCATCGTTTAAAATATATAAATGTTTTGAATAGTTCTCGATACAGAAATCCAGATCCTAGTTCAGCCTAGGTGTACCAATATGCGTATGAGTTTTATTGCGGAATTATTACTCATACGCAACATATATACATATAATGTGTTGATATATTGCGACCTTAGAACAACAAGGTTCTACTTGACATTTTTTGATAAATTGTTAGCCGCAGAAAACGTTTTATGATAACTCCAATTTATACATCAGATTTAAAAAAAATTATGGTAAATGCACGAAAGCTAGCTTTAACTCCAAAAATTTAGTTCAATAGGAATTCTTAATACTAGCAGATACAGTATGAATATTGAATATTATTTAGGTTTCAAAACTTAGCATCTAAAATCTATAAGGATTCAAATAAACTATTTAAAAATGTTCCAATTTGCCGTCTGAGCAATCTCAGAACTACGAATCATATCGAGCCCTTAGCGCGGAATTATCGTAAGCGACATTTTCTGAAAATATTTTTTATTGTTGAATATAAAATTGTATGGACTGATACATAAATAAAAATTGTCAAAATGTCAAAATTGTTAACGTTTATATAAAAAAATGGGGCTAAGATTTTATCGTAAGTCTATGCTCACATTTTCAAAGAAAGCAATTTGATCGTAAGCGACAGTTTATGAATTCAGGTAAAAGCTGTCAGATAATGTAAGAGGTAAATTTTATAAATTTATAAATGTTTTAGATAGGTCTATCAATATATTGACGCAATAATAAGTGTATTTTTATACCCTCGGTCATAGAATGAAGTGTTCGTCTGTTGGTAGAAAGTACGATAGGTTACGAACGAACTAAGCTAAGAGGTTCGAAGTTTATATATTTTTTTCCGATCCAGAAGAAAAAAGTTTACCCACAAGAACTGAAAGTAGCTCTAAATTATTGTCTTTTTGGAGAACACAAAGCCTTTTTGTATGATTTGTTCCTTATATAAAATAATTTAATATACTTCTTGGACTATTCGTATATTAAGCCAAATACTATATAGATGGTATTGGTATCATTTCCCTATTATTGTGGATAAACGTTAGCATTTATTTAATTCAAATAGTGGTAAATTTGACAAAGAAACATAATATTTAGCTTAAAATAGTGATCAAAATGGGCACATTGCCCACAATTCTATAGAGTTAGAGAGTAAACAAGTAAAAACGGCGTTAAGTTTGGCCGGACCGAAGTTTATATACCCTCCACCATGGATTGCATTCCACAGAGGCTTTCGATTTTCGTAGAAGTGTAGTAATATTACAGGAAAATATAATTTTTTAATATAGCCAAGCCAAAACAAATAAAAATATAGAAAAAATAATTTTATAAAAAAATATAATATTTTTATTATTTCAAACCACGCTTATAAGGCAAGGATACCAACACGTTTACACTATATATAACGAAGTAATACTTCAAGTCAATCTAAAAAATAAATGTTCTTATATTTATATTTGCAAAAAGCTTACATGCCATAAATATTGTTAGTGGATGCTACAGTTGGTTGTATTTCCATTATATTTTAATGTAGAAATTATGAAAATCCATTATCTCACGTGCATAGTGCAAAATAATGATTCAACCAACTTTTTATTTTGCAGAGCAATGTATACACCGAATTCCATGATTCTAGCATAGGTCATTTGGTTGGTACCATTTTTATCCCCCTTTACGTATTTTACCCCCTTAAGAGTACGACTTTATAAAATCTCTTTATTTTACGTGTCTACGCAATTAGGGGGATGTACAAACCGAATTTCATCATTCTAGCTGTAGCCGTTAAGTTTGGAACTATTTTTATCCCTCTGTACTCATTTTCGTGTCTGCACAGTCAGAGGAATGTATACTCCGAATTTCATGACTCCAGCTGCGGTTATTTTGTTGCTACTATTTTTATCCCCTTTAGTAAGAACCCCAAAAAGTAAGACTTTCGAAAAATACATTTAATTTGCGTGTCTACGCAATCAGAGAAATGTATAAACCAAACGTCCTAGCTCCTTTCGTTAATTGCTAGCGTGCTTTCAACAAACGGACGGACATGGCCAGATCGTCTTAGAATTTTATGACGACCAAGAATATATATACTTTATAGGGTCTCAGGTCGATATTTCAAGGTGTTACAAACGGAATGACAAAGTTACAATGATGCCAGTTGATTCTAAACACTATACAATTGAATCATTTTGTAAAGGAAGAATAATTTGGGCCCCTTCAGAGTGGCCGACCATAATTACAAATTCCCGCACGATACCGAAGTGGTATGAAAGTATTGTACTAAATCATTTAGATTTTAAGGACTGGAATTCATTTTCTACAGCCTTTCTACCGCCAAATATTAAAATAAAATAATTTAATAAAATTTAATTGTTTGAAAACTGTGTTTTTGCGTAAAATTTAAATATGGATATTTTGCATATAGTAGGGCGGATGAAATTAATATTAATTTAATTATTCGTTCAAAGAAAAATTCAATATCGATATTACCTAAAAACTTTTATATGAAATTTAACTACTAATCATAGGAATTCAAATGTGTCTAAAATTGTTTTTTATTAACGGTTTGAATTACTTTACTGTTCATTTTCCCTTTGCAAAGTATTGTTATATATTTTATTATTTTGTTTTAATAAATTTTTTTATAATATAAAGTGTGTTTTTACTAAAATTTTGAGGTTTAATCGAAAAAAACTTATATCGTAAACGCCACAGTTTTTTCAGTATTTGTAGCCGCAAGTACAATATTTTTATCGCAAGCGCCAAAAGTACCGTATGCTGTAAACAAATGATCAATTTTTAATAATAATTTGTTGGGTACTGCGGAATTAAAACATTTTGCATTTAAACATATTTAATTTTATGCAAATATTTCAAAATAATCAATAAAAACCTTCTCCTGTAAAATGTGTGTTTTGGCGCTTGCGATCATTCCGCGCTAAGGGCTCGATATGTAAGAAAATGAGTCTTATAATATTAATGTTCAAATATATCATACTAGCAAATACCCTCTACTTCGGGTATTTATTTCAGGGTAAATCGCTTGTAAATGCTCACAAAATTTGAAAACATGCTTGATGTTTCCCAACTACGTATTCCCACCAAATTCTCGATTCCAGATCCTACGTAGCTGGAGGAATTTATACACGGAATTTATTTTTGTCCCCCTTGTACAAATTAAACAAAAAATAATTTATATTGTGCCATCAATTTATACACAGTCAAGTGATTAAATTAAATTGAAACAATTTTCTTAAAAAAAATCTGACATAATTATACCCTCACTCTACGGAGTAGATACATATGCATTTGGGATAGAAAAAAGTGTAACTTAGAGTGATTTAATATCCTAAGTATGTAATAAATCCCTTTCTCGTCTGTTTGCCTGTCTGACTTGTTGGATAACTCTCGAAGGGAGTTAAGTAATTTATTCAAACTATGAACAAAGTATTATTTTTCTCAGACTTAGTTTAAATTCGGAGATGGATGAAATTGATATACCCGTTAT
The DNA here is from genome assembly GCA_947397865.1 of Polietes domitor. Classification (NCBI taxonomy): domain Eukaryota; kingdom Metazoa; phylum Arthropoda; class Insecta; order Diptera; family Muscidae; genus Polietes; species Polietes domitor. The sequence goes on along the minus strand of OX377619.1, from coordinate 36,796,149 downwards.
GGCACCCCCACACATATAGTCCATATTCCTAGTAAAATATTCGGAACCAGTTGTATTTTGATATAAAGAGTGATTTTTTTGAGGTTAGGATTTTCATGCATTAGTATTTGACAGATCACGTGGGATTTCAGACATGGTGTCAAAGAGAAAGATGCTCAGTATGCTTTGACATTTCATCATGAATAGACTTACTAACGAGCAACGCTTGCAAATCATTGAATTTTATTATCAAAATGCGTGCTCTGTTAAGAAAGTTCAGAAAGAAAGAAATTGTGTTCAGCGACGAAGCTCATTTTTGGCTCAATGGGTACGTAAATAGGCAGAATTGTCGATTTTGTAGTGAATATCAGCCAGAAGCATTGCAAGAGCTACCAATGCATCCAGAAAAAGTCACAGTTTGGTGCGGTTTATGGGCTGGTGGCATCATTGGACCGTACTTCTTCAAAGATGATGCGAATCGTAACGTAACTGTGAATGGTGAGCGCTACCGTGAGATGATATCCAACTTTTTTTTGCCCAAAATGGAAGAACTGAACTTGGTTGACATGTGGTTTCAACAAGATGGCGCTACATGCCACACAGCTCGCGATTCTATGGCCATTTTGAGGGAAAACTTCGGAGAACAATTCATCTCAAGAAATGGACCGGTAAGTTGGCCACCAAGATCATGCGATTTGACGCCTTTAGACTATTTTTTGTGGGGCTACGTCAAGTCTAAAGTCTACAGAAATAAGCCAGCAACTATTCCAGCTTTGGAAGACAACATTTCCGAAGAAATTCGGGCTATTCCGGCCGAAATGCTCGAAAAAGTTGCCCAAAATTGGACTTTCCGAATGGACCACCTAAGACGCAGCCGCGGTCAACATTTAAATGAAATTATCTTCAAAAAGTAAATGTCATGGACCAATCTAACGTTTCAAATAAAGAACCGATGAGATTTTGCAAATTTTATGCGTTTTTTTTTAAAAAAAAGTTATCAAGCTCTTAAAAAATCACCCTTTATAATAGAGTTTTTATAATCACTTCGAGTGTACGAAATATCCACGAATTTGCAGTGTTCCTTTTTGTACCTGCCACACAAATTACCACTTCATACGTAAAATTAAACATTTTATAAATTCTATACGGATGATCGGAATCATTGCCACCACCACCATGCACACACCTTTGATCGACGTAAAACTGATAAAACTTCCATACGGATAGTCGAAATCAGTTGCCATTTTAGGTTTAAAAATGTTTTTATAATCACTTTAAACCTATAAATATAAACCCTATAAACCCTTTGTCAAATTAAATACTTTACATATAACTTCTATTCTATTGCAATATTTTGGTAGGTACTATTTTTATCCTTTTTTATGTGGGTGCCATTTTTACCACTTTTTGTGCCGCCCTTAAACGTGCACATTTAGAAATATTATTTTATGTTGCGCATCGAGGTACTCCGAAAAATGTACACACCAAATTTCTAGCATTCTTTTCATATTCCAGCTGAAAACTTTGATTAGTACCATCTTTATAATAATTTCCCCAATTTGGTTTGTTCGATTTATCACCTTTGATCCGCTTCCACCTTTAAAGTACACATTTTGATGCAATACTTCTGTATTGCACGTCAGAGTAATATATACCTAATTTGATACATTGGCGGGTACCATTTTAATCGCTTGTTGTTCCGATTTCTACTTAAAAGTATACATTTACAAATTAGCTGATTCTTCGCGTCTACACGGTCAGAGGAATATACACACCGAATTTCACAATTCTAGCTTCAGCCGTGGTACAAATTTTATCCCTTGAAAGTAAAAATTTCGAAAAATTCTTTCTTATCAGTGATATGCGCTATAAAGAGAATGTACACGCCGAATTTCATGATTGTAGCGTCAACCGTGTTCTTGGTACCTTTTTTATCCCGTTTTCCCGTTTAATCTTTAAAAGTACGAATTTCGAAAAATTCCTTCAATTTGCGTTTGTAAGCATTTTCAGGGATGCAAACCAGAATTTCATGATTCCAGCTCCATCTGTTTGATTGGTACCATTTTGTATCCCTTTCTACCCAGTTTCACTCATAAAAAGTACGCAATTTTGAAAAATTGTTTTCTTAGTCTCATTCGTGCTGTAATGTTCCGAATTTCATGATTCTAGGCCCAGTTATTTGGTCTGGGCTATGGTACAATTTTTATCCCATTTAATCCCATAAAAAAAAATTTGAGTCGATTTAACAATGTCCGTCTGTCCATCTATTGTTGTAATCACGATACAGGTCGCAATTGTAGCCAGAAGCAAATGAAACTTTGCACAACGAATATTGTATCAGATTGTATTCAGATTTTGCAACCATGGTAAATATAGGTCAGATCGGTTCAGATTTATATATAGCTCCCATACAAATTTCGCTCCCGATTTGACTTTTTCCGCTCTAGAAACCACATATTGTTTCAGATTGTCTTCAGATTTGGCAAAACATCTTATATTTAAACTAGGAACACCTATGGTGAAAATAGGTCAGATCGGTTCAGATTTATATATATATATATATATATATATATATATATATATATATATATATATATATATATATAGCTTTTTCCACTCGATAAACCACATATTCTAACAGATCTTCTTCAAATCTTTCAAAGTATCTCATATTTCAACTGGAAACACCAATGGTGAAAACGGGTCATCGGTTGAGATTTACATATAGCTCCCATACAAAATTCGCCCAAAAAATTTCCCATACAAATTTCGGATAAACTTTTTCCGCACCAGAAAGCACGAATTTTCACAAAATGAGTTCAACACGTTATATTTGAACTGGATGAACTATTTGTGAAAGTTAGTCACTATATTCCATGTTTGGATATAGCACCGATATAAATATTTCCGATTTGACAAATTGGACCTGGTAGTATTTGCCTATGATTAGGAAACATACAAAAATTCTTCCCGTTTTCACTTTTTTACCGAGTTGAATTGTTTTCGGATAGAAAGTGGAGTGTATCATATAGTCGGCCCCGTCCGACTTTAGCCTTTCCTTACTTGTTTGAATTATGTATTTATTAATTATTATTTCGATATGTATAGTGTAAACGTATTGGTAGCCATGTCTTATAAGCGTGGTTTGAAATAATGAAAATTTTATATTTATTTATAAAATTATTTCTTCAATAATTGTATTTGTTTTGGTTCGGCTATATCAAACAAGTAAGGAAAGGCTAGAGTCGCACGGAGCCGACTATATGATACACTCCACTTTCTATCCTATTGTAATTCAATTCGGTAAAAAATTGAAATCGGAGTATCCTGTAAATGTATATGTTTGACAAAAAATGTTAATTCGGAAAGGACATCTGTATGGGGGTATATTGAAACATGTAACGATGTGACCCGTTTTCACCATGTACAGTGGTGGTCACGAGTTTAGCACACTTCACATGTGTTGTTTATAATAGCAAACAATTTGTTCGGATAATGAACTCTACGCAAAATATTTGTTTTTTAGTGTTGCTTATGGTGTGATCAGTAAGCCCAATAATTTTTTTCGAATTCTTTTGTGCCTTTTCTTTGTACTCTCATGTTTTTGCAAGTAATTCGTAATCTGGGCTGGACACAAATTTAGCACATTTGATAAAGTTGTTATTTTCTATTTATTTTTGCGTTTAAATAATTTAATTGGTATGTTTGGGTAATTTTTACTCAAATGGAAGTTTAACAAAAATTATAATTAGACATTGCTAAAGGAAAATAGTGCATTGAGGCACAGCGTCAGGTTATTATGCAATTGAACGACAGTGGAAGTACCGCTGGGGATATTGCAAACATTATAAATTGATCCAGACAGATTGTGTGCAATATACTAAGCAATATTGGCACTTATGGGAGCTTCAAAAATGTTGCAAAATGTCCTACGCCGAGAAAAACAAGCAATAAATCGAATTTTTTAATTTATAGAACCTGCGTAGCAGATCCATTTAAAAGCTGTGATTCAGAGAGATTTTTCGGCAAAAATTGACATTAGCATTTCCTCATGAACCATAAGAAGAAGAACCAATGGAAAAAATTTACTTGGCTGCATTGTTCAACATAAGCCAGACGTATCAAAATATGGCTTACAGTGTCAAATTTAATCTGCTCAGGATCATTTAGAAAAATCCAAGATTTTTGGGAAAATATCGTCTGGATTGGCGAATCGAATATTTGTCGGTGCGGATCTAATAGGAAACAATACGAAGTGTGCCCTCCAAACATGCAGCACAACCCAAAATACAAATCTGAGACGTTAAAGCTTGTTGGCGAAAATCTAATGATGTATACTGCGTTTTCTGGACACGGCGTTTGTCCGATACACAAAATCGATGCACTAATGGATCAGAATATTTACAAAAATCTATTTGGTGATACTATGATAACATATTCAGATAAAGACATGCCAATTAAGTGACGTTTTATACACGACAACCGACCAAAACACACATAACGCCAGTGAAGAGCTGTTTGAGGCTGAACAAAATAGATTTTTAAAAATGGTGCAGCACAGTCACCGGATCTCAATCCTATTGAGAATCTATGGAATGGACTTTAACAACATATTATAGCAATAAAACCCAAAAATTTGCCCGATTTCTTGAATTAAACACAAAATTCCTGATATGCTACTCCAATGGAGTCTTTTATGCCTCTATTGGAGAGTATGTCCAGAAGATGTACAGCTATTACTCAAAATAGCGATTATCCAACCAAATATTAAGATTATAATAAAATGTATTGGTTAGTTCAGTTTTTTTCCGATTTGATTAAAGTTTTTTAAATTTGTGCTAAATTACTGTCCAATCACTTTTCGTATTATTTGTACTTTAAATTGCATAAAACTAAAATGCAGCATAAGAACCGAACAAAAACAACGTTAAATGGTCATCTTATCGTACGTAATTTTTTAGAAAAAATATCGGTCAAAAAACATAAAGTTGAAGTTGAAATATTTGCTTTATAAAGTTACATGTGGTGACTGTGCTAAATTCGTGACCACCACTAAATCGGTTTGGGAGCAACATTTGTCTGTATAAATAAATTTATATCTAAATCTGAGCCCATCTTACCTTCTTTTACCATAGATGTTTCTAGTTGGATTATAAGATGTTTCTAAAGCGGAAAAAGTCAAATCGGGAACGACATTTGTATGGGGACTATATCTAAATCTGAACCGATTTGCCTCAAGTTAAATACCGTTCGTCCTTGATCCACAAAACTTACTTGGACCACTTTTTGTTAAGAACGGAATATAATTGCGACCTGTAATTTGATTACAACAACAGATGAACAGACAGACATTGCTAAATCGACTAAGAAAGTGATTCTAAGCCGATCTGATTAATTAACGATGGGTCTAACTCGTTTCCTTTTGGGTGTTACAAACAAATGCACAAAACGACATAAAACTCTCGTGGAGTGTATAAAAAAATATATTTTCTTTTAATATTACCGAGCAGTGCAGTTCTACGAAAATCGACAGCCTCTGTGGAATGCAATCCATGGTGGAGGTTTGTATACCCTTCACCATGCCGAACTTAACGCCGCGTTTAATTGTTTGTAATCAATTAAAAAAATCAAACATCCCTGTTATACTTTTGTCCGACACAGTATGTCTAATAAAGTGAATTTTCAGTTGAATTTCTCCACCAAATAGTTAAAGTCCCTATTTTGGTGCAGTATTAAATATACAGATCGCGTCAGAATAAGTTTCTCAATTCTTTTAAATATAAGCTGTATTAAGCCACCACAATCGAAGTCACATATGCAATTGTGTTTTTACCAATAATAGTATTTCTAATAAAATTTGAGTAAGTTACACTGCACGCCAAAAAACCGAACTCGTTTTCATTTTTTACATAATTTCTATTCATTTGCTAAAAAAAATGAAGTAAATGTCATTTTTGTCATTTGTTTTTCTTTTTTGCATTTTTATATTCGGTCACGTTACATATTTTGACAAGTTTTGATGGATTCTGAGTAGATTGATTGAGGATTCTTAAAATAAAAAGTAAAAGAGAGGTAAATGGGCAACCAACCATGAACAACTAACTATACAGTTTCGGCATGGCCACTAGTATATTTTTCCGGATGAATCCAAGTTTAGATTAATTGACTCCAATGGAATTTTCACAGTGCATATATTTTTGAAAAAAGAAATAATTTCATTTACAAATGCTAAAACTACTTTTCTAAATAGGTTTTGTTCTTTGCATTTTTTGTATAAAAATGAAATGTAAAAATTTTTTTTTAAATTTTAAAATATACAATTTCCATTGAAATGAAAATGTATTTTTTAGTTGTAGATATTGAAATTTTCTTAATTTGTTGCTGCTTTTTTTGGGCGCTCACTATAGATTTTATGTTCCACCAAACTTTCCCCAAACATCTACACGCAAGCAAGCACGTGTCCTTCCCTTTGTATAGCTGCGAACCATTGAATATGTGTCATTGTATAACTTAGGGCTCAAGTGACTAAACTTGTGTGTTTTGTTAAGAGTTTGTTGAAGACGTTTTTTTGCTGATCCCGTGTTAGGTACGAAATTAACAAACAACCAACGCTGAGAATAGCAGTTATCGGACATGCCGCAGGGCACCATGGAGGTGCAGCTGTGCTAAAACAAGGTTAGAACTATCTTGTCTGGTTGTTTGTTTACACAACAGCAACAAGGCCAAAAACCTAACAGAACAGAAGACACCACCTACAACACAACGCAACACAACACAACAAACAGAGTCACACAATAGGAATAATAACTAGCTTCAGCAAGTCCAAAAGACACAACACAACAAACAGCAGGGCAATAGCGGGGAAAGGCAGCGGGATGAACACAGTGTTTTCAAACAAACAAAATAGAAACACAGAACAGGATTCACAACAATAGAATTACAATATGAGTCATTCCATGTCAAGCGGTACGGTTTTTGACTTCGTTAGCTGCGATTGTTTTGAAAGTTTGTGTATGTATTCTTCTCATAAAATTATTGTAAACGTTTATTTGGAAAAAATTGAAAATATTTTTTCACGAGTTATGACATATTTAACAGTGAAAAAAGTAGTACTTTTATCAAAATTCTCATTCAATCTCCAGTAACTCTTGAAAGACTTTGAAAGGCCGATTTTATTATGTTCTAACTTGTTTTGAAGGTAATTTCAATTACTTTTAAAATATTGATGTGGTGTTTTATAGCAAGGTTAGATTTTTTAAAGTTTTTGCTATGTTAATTATTTTATTTTGATTTTCGAAATTATTACAACAATTGTTGAAATTTTAAAGTAGTGTACTTAGCTCTATTTTTAAGCGACTGTCTGAGTTTGAAAGTGGTGAAATGATGGCTTCTATTTTTTACGAATTTTTTTCGATTTTTTTACAAAGTCAACCAGAATTACAGTGAAAAATCATCAACATTGTCATGAAAAATCCATGAAAAATAACAAAAATTGAAAAAATATATGTTTTACCATAACCTATTTATACCCTACACCACAGGGTATAATGTCTTTGCGCATTTGTTTGTAAAACACCCAAAAGGAAACGAGATAGACCCATCGTTTATTATACCGATCGACTTAGAATCACTTTTTGAGTCGATTTATCGATGTCCGTCCGGACGTCTGTCCATCTATTCTTGTAATCAAAGTCAAGGTAGCAATTGTGGTTGGAACTAAATGAAACTTTGCACAACGAAGTTTTATGGTATAATTTTATGGTATATTTAATTTGAAGAAAATCGGTTCAGACTTAGATGTAGCACCCATACAAGTTTTGCTCCCGATTTTACTTCTTCAAATTTAGCAAAACGTCATATATTTTAACTATAAATATTTAGCTGTGGTAAAAATAGGCCAGATCAGTTCAGATTTATATATATCTCCCACACAAATGTCTCCCCCGATTTGATTATTTCCTCTCAATAAACCACATAATTTAACAGATATTAAAATAAAATTTGGCAGACCAGCCCATATTTCAACTATAAACATCTATGCCGAAATTGGGTCATATCAGTTCAGATTTATATATAGCTCCCACACAAATGTCTCCCCCGATTTGATTATTTCTGCTCTAGAAACCACATATTTTAACAGATTTTCTTCAAATTTGGCAAAACAATTTATATTTCAACTAGAAACAGCTCTGGTAAAAATGGGCCTGATCGGTTCAGATATATATATAGCTCCAATACAAATTTCGCCAATGAATTGATTATTTCCGCTCTAGAAATAGCATATTTGAACTGATTTGCTTAAAATTTGGCAAATCAGCTCATATTTCAACTGCAAACATCCATGGCGAAAGTGGGTCAAATCGGTTCAGATTAATATATAGTTCCCATATAAATGACTCACCCGATCTAATTCTTTACGCTCTAGAAACCACATATTTAACAGATTTCCACCAAATTTGGCAAAGCGTCTTATATTTCAGAAAACCTATGCTACAAATATGTTAGATCGGTTCAGATTTATATATAGCTCCAATTCAAAATTTGTGTTAATTTTTTTACCAATACAGATAGAAGTATGAAATTTGTAGTATATATATACCCGGTTCAAATGTAACAACCTTTTTATACCCTACACCACAGGGTATATTGACTAGGTGTAGGGTATCATATAGTCGGCCATGCCCGACTTTAACCTTCCTTACTTGTTTTTCTTGGATTTTTCATTATTTTTATACCTTGTGTTCATGAAATAATGAATTATATTTTTGATGACTTTTCACTGTAATTCTGGTTGATTTTGTAAAAAAACGATAAAATTCGTAAAAATAAAAACCATCATTTCATCACTTTCAAACTCAGACAGTCGCTTAAAAATAGATCTAAGTACACTGCCTTAAAATTTCAATAAAAAAGATTAGTTAATCATTTCGAAAATCAAAATAAAAGAATTAAAATTGCAAAAACTTGAAAAAATATAAATAAACCTGCTATAACACATAACATCCATATTTTAAAAGTAATTGAAATTGCCTTCAAAACAGGAGTTATTGGCGATTGAATGATCACACCTTTTGAAAAAAGTAGTATTTTTATATCCTCCACCTCCAGGATGGGGTTATACTAACTTTGTCATTCCATTTGTAACACCTTGAAATATCAACTTGGGCCCCTATATTCTTTTATTCTTGATCGTCATAAAATTCTAAAACGATCTTGCCATGTCCGTCCGTCAATCCGTCTGTTGAAAGCACGCTATCATCTAAACGAAAGGGGCTAGCAGGTCCAAATTTTGCATAAATACGTCTTATAGTCATAGATCGGTTGGGATTGAAACAAACTCACAAGGACTGAACAAAGTCATAATAACCCCTAATAGTTTAGACTATTTAAGCATATTTTTTCAATATGTCTGCTTGTACAGGGTGCGGCTAAAGTAACTATATGAATTGTTTTTTAAATAACTATTGAATGGAATGAAAAAAACAAAAAAATTTATGATAAAAAGAAAGTTTATTTTATGTTATTTTTTTACATTAATTATGAAAAATAATATCAGTTAAATGAGAATCGTTTTCTCTAACGCAAAAATGTGCTCTTTTTATGGCATTTTCCATAACTTTGTTGAGTGTTTCTTGTGGTATACGATCAATTTCTTCTTGAATGTTGTCCTTTAGTTGTAAAGATTTCTGATGAAGATTTTTGGGATTTTGGGATCCCCAAAATCTGTTCTTTTGTTTATTTACGAAACCGTTCAAGTGAAAATGCGCTTCGTCGGTCATCATTAAATTTGACAAAAAAATTTCATTTTGATCAACGAGATTTAAAAGTGCTCTAGCAAATTCCAAGCGCAATTGCGCAATTGTATAGCGTTCCATTTTTAAATATTCTCCCAAGTTTAATTTCTGAAATAGGAAAAAAGAAAAAGTTAAATACTAGCAAGCAAAGAAGTTACAATTGTTTTACATCATATAGTAACTTTAGCCGCACCCTGTACTTACTTACCCAAAATGGGTATGCGCATTCCCCCCATAACAAAAATGTACACCATAAAGTGATTTTTATTCGTAGGGGGTGAAATGGGGCAATAAGGGGATAAAAAAGGTACGTATCAAACGACAAGAGCTAGAACACGACACGTGTACATTCCTGTAATTGAGTAGATACATAAAAATTCGTACTTTTAAGGGATAAAATGGGAATAGAGGGATACAGATGGTATGACCCAAACGGCTGCCCCTAGAATAATGAAATTCGATGTATACATTCCTCTGACTGCGTAGACACGTAAAATAGAAGAATTTTTCGAAATTCGTACTTTTTGGGGTTCAAATGGAAAAAAGGGGATAAAAATATTACCAACCAAATGGCAGCAGCTAGAGTCATGAAATTCGTAGTATTCATTTCCCTGATTGCGTAGACACGAAAAATAAAAGGTTTTTTCCAAATTCGTACTTTCAAAGGATACAATGGGTACAGGGGATAAAAATAGTACCTACTAAACGACTACAGCTAGAATGATGAAATTCTTTGTGTACATCCCTCTAATTGCATAGACTCGAATAATAAAGAGATTTTAGATAGTCGTACTCTTGAGGGGGTGAAATTGGAAAAAGGGGATAAAAGTGGTACCAAACAAATGGCCGCAGCTAGAATCATGGAATTCGTTGTATACATTCTTCTGACTGCATAGACACGCAAAATAAAAATATTTTTCCAAATTCATACTTTTTACTTTTACGGCAAAAATTGGTTGAATCATGAAGTTAATTTATTTTGCACTATGTACGTGAGAATAGATTTTCAAAATTTGTACTTTTCGAATTGAAATAGAATGGAAATACAACCAACTGTAGCACCTACTGCCTAACAATATTGATGGTCTTTTTTGAAAATATAAATATAAGAATATTTAGTTTTTGAATCGACTTGAAGTATTATTTCGATATATATAGCGTAAACGTATTGATAGCCTTGTCTTATAAGCGTGGCTTGAAATAATAAAAATATTGTATTTATTTATAAAATTATTTTTTCAATATATGTATTTATTTTGGTTTGGCTATATTAAAAAAATATATTTTCCTGTAATATTAACACCGTTCTTACTTGTTCACTGTTAAATTGGTCATAACTCATGAACAAATATTTACAATTTTTTTCCAAATATACGTCTACAATAATTTTATGAGAAGAATACATACAACGATTATGCGGTTTATCGATTTCGCGATTTTACGATGGAGCATTTCGATTACATTGTGTACCTTATATTACGAAGATTGTTCAAAATTTTGTACTCGGTATTGCAATCACACACAAAATACAAAAAAGTAGAAAACACAAGAACAGAAAACTAACTATTTCTCTGCGAATTCTTAGAAAAAATCAGAGGAATTTAAAAGTAAAAGCAAAGAAATTTATGTCCCTGTGGATTGTGTGTATTTTAGCTATTCTTGATGAGACCGACGTGAAAACAAATGTTGAATGAATACAGGAGAATTTGCTAGAATGGAAACAAGACTGTTTCCATGGTTTTAAGGCAAACTTACAATAATACTTCTGTCAATGGCTATGTATTATTAAATCTATTTAAAAGAAGATTCGGTATTCGATTATTAACCCACTGTGGCCATCTGTCCTCCTATGAGGACTCGTGTTTAATTTCGAATATTTGAACAATAGTTTTTTCTGGGTTAATGGGTTACACCAAAATGGAGGAAAACTATCGTCAAGAGTTGACTTAGTGGATCCTTTCATAATTAAATACCGATAAAATAACTTAAAAAATCGATACAATCACTTTTATGTTAAAATATTTTGCATATAGCTTTCATTCAGGCATATATTCAGCAAATATGGCTTAAAAATGAGATTTGCATAAAAATCCGCTGTCTAATAATAACAGACTTATATCATCAGTAGACCTCGGAATTTTGCATATTTTTCATTTTTCATCAGATTGGAAATCAACTTTACATTTAGAAGTGTTGTCATTCAAATATAAAATATGATTTAGAAGAAGAAAGTGAGGTAGTCGAAGAAAATTAATTTCTGGATGAATAACAATCTAAACCTGACAAAAAAAGACACATGACTACGATTTATCTAGAAGCATTCTTCTTTGGAGAATATTTTATGCGTGTTTTTGGGGAAAAATAACAAATATTTCAGCTAGATATTCGAAGCCCAAATATTTAATACACAAGTACAACAATTATTCGATATAACGATAATTTCGATTTAACGATATGGTCTGACAATATATATAGCGTTATATCGAGATACTACTGTACTTTCAAAACAATCGCAGCTATCGAGGTCAAAAACCTTACCGCTTGACTCATATGCATTAAGGTGACCGATTGAAAATCAATTTTGATTTATTGTCATTTATTTATTCTAATATTATTTTGATTTATTAATATTAATAAAATTATAGTTATTTTTGTTATTATTTTCGCGGAACCACTGTTAAGCGTTGCGAAAGATAGAAGAAATGACAGTGTACATGAAATGTACGCCATGCTAGAGTTGTGCGTCTCGCCACAGTGGCAGTGTCCCAAACTTAAGGATAATTTGGAAATACCAATCTGAAAACTGCCTTTGCTTTGTTCCTTTGTACTTGATGTTATTTGGCTGGCAGCTGCACTATGGCATGTTAAAGTTGATTTACAGTCGACAATTCTTATGCCGACACAGATCAAAGCCTTCAAATAAGTCTCTGTAATATTGTGAGATTATGAGGGTGCGCATTATTCTTTATTTAACAGTCCACAAATTAAACTCCCACCATTCAGTTTTGTTCATATGAAAAATTTCGTAATTTAGATAAGACTCAATTATGATTAGGACTAAACATGGAATTCCCACTATTACTGCTGTCAGCCACTCTGTATTGGACAAAGTAACATTAAAAATTGAGTATAGAATCCCGAACGAGTTAAATTTTCAAATCCATTAAGTGTTTCTGTATAAATGACCAAATTTCCCCACTGTGCTCAACTGCTTTTGCTTCATCTACCAGAAAAACTTGGCAGCTGTAGCATCATTAGGATGGCCCAAAGTTCCGTTCAGTATCTGGTGGTTGCTGGTCCCTCCTACTAGGGAACCAACACCTAGTGGTTGTCCTACATAACGGTGTAGTTTACCTTTTCCCAGGGAGTAAACTACAGACAACAACCAACACCATTCCATCACAGTTGAAACACACACTCGAATCTTTAAAAAGATGGCCAGGAATTCTTCGTTCATACAACTCATTGGACAGTATCGCATGAACGGAGGGAGGGATGTCGGTATGCGAGCATGGAGCATGGAGAGCAACAAAACTTTCAAAAAGAAGACTAATCTTCTTTTTTTTCCAGATAACTCTGTGTAGTTTGTTTGGCATTGTTTTACATCGTTTGCTTGTGATTTTCAAATTCAAACTCATTATTTGCAGTTTGGGAAATATTATCAGAAATGTTGCCAATTTGTGAAATACACAACAAGTTCAAAGGATGAACATTTGCCGATGCCTGTGCCATTTGTTATTGTAGGAGATGAAGGGCTTCACAAAAAGTTCAAAACACTTGATTTAACAGCAATGCGCAAATTTTGTTTATTGTAGAAATCCCAAAGAAGTAGTATTGGGTGAAGTTGATAATGGCAAGGAGAAAGGCACTTATCAGTGCAGTTGGTTTTTATAAATAAAATTAAAAATCGAAATATAAAAACATTTTACGGAATTTTGTTTAATCGTTACTAAAATTCCAAGTCTCGATGAAAGTACTTGTAATATTTGTACTATCATTGTGACAGTATAAGTCCGATCAAGCCCTGTTCTACGTGAAACTGAGAGTAGGGGTAGCGGCTACAAATCTTATGAATATTTTAATATCTACTCATTGAAGAGCAGCCGGAAAAAACTGTGAAAATATTTGATTTATTTTTTTAAATGTTTTTTTTTTTTTGTTGGCACAAAAAATAGAAAAACAAGTAAGAACACGTCAGTCAGCTAACCTGACTTAAGTCTACCCTCACTCTCAGAAAACATGTGTATGGAAGGACTTACATTTTGCTTAGCGCCGGAGTACGTTGGTGGGAGGTACTAGTAGTTTGTGCCAATTGGACCCAACTTCCACATCAGTTAATAATCTTAAAAACTTATTCAAATATGAATTCATAATGGTATTCAGCACCGGTAAAGGATTTATAAAGCATTTAATATTACCTAGTATAGAGACAATTGTGTGGGAGGTACAAGAAGGGGCGTGTATAAGGCATAAATATTTTTTATGTTTAAAGTGACATTAAAAACATTTTCAAATATAAAATTGCAAATGATTTTGACTGCCCGTATAGATGCTACATCGGTTTTATTGTAACCACAGCTTATGCCACTTTGTGTGGGAGGTAGCAGAAGGGGTGTGGCAATATCGCCCATATTCTATGCGAATGTAACTACTATAAAAGCATTGCCAAATATCATATTTCACAGCATTCCCATCATCAGTATATAAATTACAACAGCTTTAATTTTATGTAGTTTTGCGTGATTTGTGTGGGAGGTACTGGAAGGGGCGTGGCAAAATCCGTCATATTTAAATATAGGTGATTCTGAATATCCGTGTAAAAGTTATTTGGGTTTTAATTTAACATTGGAATATGGGTTATTTGTGTGGGAGGTACCAGAAGGGTCGTGACAATTTCGCCCATCTTTGAACTTAAGCTATGTTTGGGAAAAGTATTACTATGTATAAAGTTTGGATTGATTCCTTAACTCCTTTCGAGAGTTATCGTATACACCAGCCAGCCAGACGGACGAACATGGCTCAAACACCTTAAAAAGTCGTGAAACTGATTTGGTCCAAAACATACTTAGGGTCTTAAGTCACTCCTGCACTCTTTTTCTGTCCCAAAGTCCTCCTCCCTCCTACTCTGTAGAGTGACTATATAAAAATATTATTTTGTTTATTTTTTTAGCAACCATCTTAAAAATAGCAGAAAAAAATAATTGAAATACTGAAATATTTTGGGACCACATATTAAACAAGCCAAAGACTCATTTAGTTGGGAACTTTTTCGAAACCGAGTTAAAGTAAAATCTCGTACTTACACTGTCCAACAAATAAAATATTTTTGAATGGAACACTATAATTCTGAAAGGGCATGTAGAGTAGAACTATTTTGTAGAATAAACTTATAGTCCAGCTGGTCTGAGTTTATTTTTACAGTGGATCAAAGTTTTCATATTATGGTCGCAGGGAGCATTATATCAATTGGAGCATCGCAGCTCCAACTGGCATTGTCACCAAAGGTATGTTTAATATTTGTAATCTCATTTGCTGCCACAAAATAAACATAAAAATAGAAAAAAATGGGAAAAGTATTTGTTTTATTTTTTAAGTGCTAGTGGGCGCTCATCGGGGTCAAAGGTAAGAAAAAAGGTAAAAATACCTAAAAAGCCCCAAAAATGCCTCGGAGTCGCCCCATACCGAGTCGCCTACGATCCCTATTCATTTTCCGTCACCAAAATTTTTCGACACACACATACCCCCTATCACCCCTCGTTTGTTCCCACCGCTCTTACTGGCCCAACGAGGCGCCCACATTCTCTCTGAACATACTTACCTCCTATCGTCAACCCTTTGGGTGGTCCCTATACGATTTTTTATACACTCCACGACAGTATTATGTCTTTGTGCATTTGTTTGTAACACCCAATAGGAAGGGAGATAGACCCATTGTTATTTATACCGATCGGCACTTTCTGAGTCGATTTAACAAAGTCCGTCTGTCTGTCTGTCCGTCTGTCCATCTATTGTTGTAATCACGGTGCAGGCCGCAATTGTAGCCAGAACCAAACGAAACTTTGCACAACGAAGTTTTTCGGGACAATGACGAACGCTATTTATTTTGAAGAAAATCGGTTCAGATTTAGATATAGCCCGCATACGAATTTCACTCCCAATTTGACTCTTTTCACTCTCGTTACCACAGATTTTCTTCAAAATTGGCAGAACATCTTATAGTTCAACTAGAAACAAAAAAATGTGTTAGATCGGTTAAGATTTATATATAGCTCCCATACAAATTTCGTTCCCAATATGAATTTGTCCGCTCTAGAATCCACATATTTTAACAGATTTTCTTCAAAATTCGCAAAACACATTATATTTCAACTGGAAACACTTGTGGTAAAAATGTGTTAGATCGGTTCAGATTTATATATAGCTCCCATTCAAATTTCGCTCCCGATTTGACTTTTTCTGCTTTAGAAACCACATATTTTAACAGGTCTTCTTCAAACCTTGCAAAATATCTCATATTTCAACTAGAAACACCCACGGTGAAAATGGGTCACATCGGTTCAGATTTACATGTAGCTCTCATGCAAATTTCGTTCCCCCAGAAACCGGGTATTTTCAGAAAATTTCATAAAATTGAGCATAAGACGTTATACTTCAACTAGAAGAACTTATTGTGAAAGTTAGTCACTTCATTCCATGTTTTGATATAGCCCCGATACAAATATATTATTAGGAAACATACAAAAAATTTTCCTGTTTTCACCTTTTTACTGAATTGAATTGTGTTCATATAGAAAGTGGAGTGTATGATATAGTCGGCCCGCCCGACTTTAGCCTTTTCTTACTTGTTTTTGATAATTTTTGTTATGAAAGTAAGGCCTACTACAGGCCTAGAGTCGCCAATAGCTGGCTTCTCAACATTTTTTTCGAACAAACTTCCCCCTACCCTCACTCTTTAATGGAACTCCCATACAAAAACTAATTTTTATAAAATTTGATCCCACCACACTCACTGCCCCAAGGAGAATCACATGTATGACAAATAAACAAACACAATCGCCCAGAAAATGTTGTTGGCTTTGAAGGCGTCAAGACAATTGCATGAAGAACTTATGAAGAAAGATTTGAGCCACTGCGTCACACCAGAGACAGGAATATTTTTCTCACGCTTCGGCTTATCAACAGATTTAATTGTTGCCAGATCGCGGAGACTACTAGAAATATTGCTTAAATTACATCTCGCCACAAACGCTGCAGACTATAACAATGTGTTGTGTCGTAACATTTGATACATTGACTCCCCTAGAGTGGTGGGAGCAAATTGGTTTACGAATAGTTCTCCAATTTACCCTATTACTGCTTTAGAATGCACATTTTATATTTGATCTTGATACAATGTTCAGGGTCATGTTAAATCTGAACTAGAAACTGCTGTCGTTAAAGTGGAGTTCATTGGTCAATATTTGAATACACTCCACGAGAGTATTATGTCCTTGTGCATTTGTTTGTAACACCCAAAAGGAAGGGAGATAGGCCCATTGTTAATTATAACGATCGACTTAGAATCACTTTTTGAATCGATTTAGCAATGTCCGTATGTCTGTCCGTCTGTCGCAATTGTAGACAGAATCAAATGAAACTTTGCACAACGAAGTTTTTTGGGACAAGGACGAACGCTATTTAATTTCAAGAAAATCGGTTCAGATTTAGATATAGCCCCCATAATTTCACTTCCGATTTGACTCTTTTCACTCTAGATACCACATATTACAACATATTTTCTTCAAAATTGGCAAAAGATCTTATATTTTAACTAGAAACACCTGCGGTAAAAATGTGTTAGATCGGTTCAGATTTATATATAGCTCCCATACAAATTTCGTTCACGATTTGACTTTTTCCTCTATAGAAACCACATATCAGATTGTGTTCAAATTTGGTAAAATATCTTATACTTAAACTAGGAAGCCCTGTGGTGAAAATATGTGAGATCGGTTCAGATTTATATATAGGTCCCATTAAAAT
The DNA here is from genome assembly GCA_947397865.1 of Polietes domitor. NCBI lineage: Eukaryota > Metazoa > Arthropoda > Insecta > Diptera > Muscidae > Polietes > Polietes domitor. The sequence goes on along the minus strand of OX377619.1, from coordinate 36,778,354 downwards.
TTCGCTTCCGATTTGACTTTTTTCCTCTAGAAACCACATATTTTAACAGATCTTCTTCAAATTTGGCAAAATATCTTATGTTTCCACTAGAAACACCCATGGCGAAAATGGGTCAGATCGGTTCAGGTTTATATATAGCTCCCATAAAAATGTTGCTCCCAATTCGAGTTTTTCTGCTTTAGAAACAACATACTTTTAACGATCTTCTTCAAATTTAGCAAAATATCTCATATTTCAACTAGAAACACCCATGGTGAAAATAAGTCTGATCGGTTGAGATTTATATATAGCTCCCATTAAAATTTCGCTCCCGATTTAACTTTTTCTGCTTTAGAAACAACATATTTTTACCGATATTCTTCAAATCTGGAAAAAATATCTCATATTTCAACTAGAATTACCCATTGTGAAAATAGTTGTGATCGGTTCAGATTTATATAAAACTCCCACATAAATTTCACTCCCGATTTTACTTTTTTCACTCTCTAAACCATATATTTTAACAGATCTTCTTCAAATCTTGCAAAACATCTCATATTTCAACTAGAAACACCCATAATGAAAATGTATCAGATCGGTTCAGATTTATATATAGCTCCCATATAAATTTCGCTTACGCCTTGATTTTTCCGCCATAGGGATTACGTATTTTCACCGAATTTCTTCAAACTGCGCATAACTCGTTAAACTTGAACTGGAAGCACCTGTTGTGAAAGTGGGTCACTTCATTCCATGTTTGGATATAGCCCCGATACAAATATTCTTCTCGATTTGTCATATCATTCTATGATTAGGACACATACAAAAATCCTTCCCGTTTTCACTTTTTATGCCCTACACCACTTCGTGGACCAGGGTATTATAAGTTAGTTTTCCGCCAAATGTTTGTAACACCAATAAATAATTGAGCAAAAACTACCTTTAAGTATACGGATCGGCTTAGAATCTCCAGCTGAATCAATTTAACGATGTCTCTCTGTCCGTCCGTCTGCTGTCCATCTAAGCTTGTTCGCACTCTACAGGTCGCAATTGTGGTCCGATGGTCATGAAATTTGGCCGATGTTACTTTTTTGGCCAAGGACGATTGGTATTGTATTTGGAGAAAATCGGTTCAGATTTTTTTTAAATATAGCTTCCATACAAATATCCCTATAATTTACTCTATTACTGCTCTAGAATGCACATTTTACATCGGATCATGACCAAATTTTCAGAATCGTGTTATATTTGAACTAGAAACAGCTCACAGGAAAGTGGACCACACGAGTCTATGTTTTGATATAGCCCCTATACAAATGTACCTCCGATTAACAATATTACTGCTCTAAAATGCACATTTTACATCGGATCTTGATCAAATTTCACACACAATGTTACATTTATATTAGAAACACGTATTTTGAAAGCCAGCTAAAGGGTGTTTTTTATTTGGGTATAGAACTTTAAGTTGGCATCACTTTTTTAACTGGCGGCCATTTTGTCAGCTGTCAAGTGATTAATATTTAGTTTGGTTTGCCATTTCATCATGAACAGGTTGACAAAAGAACAACGCTTGCAAATCGTGCAAATTTATTTCGAAAGTAATGGTTCAGTTCGCGAAGTTCACTGCAAGCTCCGTCCATTTTATGGTCGACATAATCGTCCATCAGAGCAATTAATTCGGTTAACCATGGATCGTTTTCGCACTACGTTTACTCTATGTGATAATACGCATCCGCAGAGACGTCGAACAGTGCGCACCGAAGAAACAATTGCCGCTGTAGAGCAAAGTGTTGAAGAGGACCCGAATGAATCGATTCGCCACCGTGCACAGCAATTGGAGATTTGTCCATCAACTTTATGGAAGATTTTGCGCAAAGATCTTGGCTTGAGACCTTACAAGATCCAGCTTGTGCAAGAATTAAAGCCGCGAGACCATGCAATGCGTCGTGATTTTGGTGTATGGGCCGAAAATGATATTCATCTCGATGCTGATTTTCATCACAAAATTTTGTTCAGTGATGAGGCTCATTTTTGGTTGAATGGCTACGTCAACAAGCAAAATTGCCGCATTTGGAGTGAAGAGAATCCACATGAGACCCTTGAGACGCCATTACATCCACAAAAACTGACGGTTTGGTGTGCTCTATCGGCTGGTAGAGTCATTGGGCCATACTTCTTCTTAAATAATGCTGGAGAGTCAGTTACCGTTAATGGAGACCGATATAGAGCCATGATAACCGACTATTTTGTTCCCGAATTGGATGGCATGAATGTGGGTGAGTTGTGGTTCCAACAAGACGGCGCTACATGCCACACAGCGCACGTCACAATCGAATTATTGAAGGAAACATTCGATGAGCGCATAATTTCGCGGAATGGACCTGTCAATTGGCCACCAAGATCGTGTGATTTGACACCATTGGATTATTTTCCAACAAACCAGAAACGTTAGGGGACTCGGAAGCCAACATTCGTGGCGTTATTGCCAACATACGGCACCATATGCTCGAAAAAGTGGTTGAAAATCGGACCTGTAGAATTGGCTATATTCGAGCCAGCCGCGGCGGCCACATGCCCGAAATCATATTTAAACATTAATGGCATAAAATTATCCTTCCAATAAAGCCAAATTGATGGACATTAAAACGATTTTCTTGTGTTTTATTTCAATTCGAAGTTCTATACCTCGATAAAAAAAACACCCTTTATATAGGTCAATGTTTTGGAATAGCTCCCATACATGTTACATTTGCAGTTTTTAAAATGTTGCAGATTATATTGTATTTCAACTAAGAATACATACTATGAAAGTCAAATATATAGGTCCATGTTTTGGTACAACCCCCATACAAATTGGGACCCTATTCTACTCTATTACATCACTAGAACCCACATCGTGCATTGCATATAGATATAATTTTGTGTATCATGTTATATTTCAATTAAGAATACCTACTTTGTAAGTGATCTATATGGAATCACTTTTTAATGTAGCGGCCTTACCATCGATTTTTTTTCAAATTTTGCAGATTATATTATATTTCAACTAAGAAAAGATACTATGAAAGTGAAATATGTGTCCATACTTTGGAATAACCCAAATGGGCCCCCATTCTACTCTTATACAGCTCTAGAAACTACGTCTTACATCGGATCATGATATATTTCAACTAGGAATACCTACCTTGAATGAGAAATATATAGGTCCATGCTTTGGACCAGGCCCCAAGTGTTATTATAGGCCCCCTTTCAAATGTCGGTCCGATTCATCCTATTACTACTGTATAATTTGTATTTGTCTGCCGGAAAATTGGATCAATTATCATATTATTTACCATATTGGTAATATATGACTAAAGATGTATAATTTATATGAACAACATAAAATCGCTCCCATGAAACGCCTGGGTTTAGTTATTAAAGCGATGTATATACGCAGGGAGTGGTGTAGGGTATTATATAGTCGGCCACGCCCGGCTTTAGCCTTTTCTTACTTGTTTTTGTTTGTAATCAATTAATGATTATATTTTCGTGATTTTACAACTGATACTCTCTGTACATAGAACTCCATATAAACAGTAAACAAATTTTTGATGTTACCCAGTGTTATAATCCCACCAATAGCCACCCTTTGGCAATAATTTAAAGTACATCCTTAAAAACGCCCCTATCCTTATTCGAAGCACCGTTCAAATTTCAGTTACCAAGCACTTGACATTTGCGCAAGATTTATATTCCAGGAGCTGTTACTATTCATACGCCAGCCAGTCCGCCATTTGGATGGCAGCGCAGGAAAACACCAAAAATGATGACCCCATTAAAGTGTCAAATTGCATGAGAACGGTGGGCAAGGGAAAAAGGCAAAAATTCATCTACTTACACACAAACAATACATGCATACAAACAATACAAAAGTCCAACGAACGTGTCAAAGCTATAAAGTAGTGAATTATGTTGCCTCAAGTCAAAGGTCGAGTACATTTTATGCAATATAAACAACAATAACTCACAGAAATGCTAGTAGGAGGGAGTAAAGGGTGGCAGTGACGACACCTTCAGGCACCCTACGCAAAGCAAAGAGCTAAGAAGTAAGCCAAGTGCAAAGCCATGATACACTTCCAGTACACCTCCCGCGCTAAAGTAGAGGTGGAAATAATGAAACCAAATGCCAGAAAAATAAACAATCTACGGGAAAATAAACACGACTTTTCACAAAAGAACAACGAGCAAAATCAAAAAGCTGCTTTCAGCTAAAAATAACATTAACACTCTGGCAGAGGAGGCAACCGTGCAACGCTTACGCTGGTGATGATGAATTCCGCCATGCCGGTGAGTCAACGACTTGTGTATTGACGCTAAGAGTGGCATGGTGATGGCATTTGTAGAGCTATCGGCGGCGAAAGAAGGAACAGCGGAAGCGCCAACAAAAAAAACGTTCTTAACTGAAAGACACTTCAAAGTTGTTAGACATTTTTCGTGAGTGCTGCTTTTTTTGCAGCAGCAGATTCGCATATTTTTCCATTTGACTTCTTTTTTTGAGAGAAAATTGCTTTGACTTTTAGTTAGTTTACTTACTTTGCAATTTGTTGCTCTCCTCGCAATGTCCTTTATGAACTCATTGCGGAAATACAGAAGGCAAATACATTTTTTGTACAACTTTCCATAAGACTGAGCATTTGTTTTGCTTTATCAGTGGGATGGCAAAGTTGAGGAATGTTCGTTGTGGTAGTTGAAGACGGAAAAAATCGTGCATCTCAATTAATTGCTTAATGTGTTTGTGAGGGAAAAAAACAAGCGAAAAGACACTACTATACTATAGGCTGGGTCGCGGTCCGTACAAACGGGAAAACAGTTTCCAGTCACCCCGCGAAAATAAAGTTTGGATTGTTTAATGATGATTTGCAAAATAGTTCGTTCCTAGATCAAGTCGTCTGTGAGCTAAACGCTCCTGTTTTTACTGTGCAATTTTTTTTGTGCAGCATTTTTGTCGAAATGTTTTCTCAAATAATAGACACTTGAAAGCACGTAAAATATAAATTTTGATTCTTGTCTTAGAGTAACTTATTATTATTATTAGAAATTTTTTGTATTTTATCACAGGGTAATTCCAACAGAAAACGACACAAAAACCATAGGTTTGGATTTTCATCCTCTCCGATTTTGATGAATAGTGGATGCGCGTAATATACCGTTTACCGTAGCTCAAAGTAGTGCGTGGTTTACGTTCTACAGTGGTCCAAAATTGGTTATCTCGGTGGGTTTTTTGAAATGATGGCTTTCTTATCGGATTTACACCCCTTCTTTCCGAATCTGTATGACAATATGAATGTACTTGTGGGTTAAGGATTCCCAAACTTAAAATTAATTTTAATCCTTGAATATCGTGAAAACATATCTTTAATTTTCTTTATTTTGTTTTGTATTTTAGCTTATGTAATTATCAACAAAATATCAAAAATTCAGAGTTGTGTGACCATAAGAAATTACGACTGTTTTTCCAAACTAATGTGCTTGTCGATGTGCACTATTTTAGCTGTATAATGTTTCCCTGTATAATGTTTATCATTTTCTATCCAGTATCGAATAAAAAATTACAACCGCAGAACCTTTAATGTCCTCGACCTCATGTTACTAGATTCAGCCGACAACTTTTTTAACTTTTTGCACCTCTTTCCCAAAAATACACATTTCAGAGAAATTTACACATAAAACATCACGATTATAGTTGCAATACTTTAGTTGGCACCACTTCCTATCCCTTTTTGTGCCGTTCAGCCCTTAAAAGTACAAACATGCTTTTATATTGCGCTTCTATATGGTGAGAGGAATTTACATACCAAACTTCACGATTCTAGCTATAATACTTTAATTATCTATTTTGTCCTGCTCACACCATATAAGAACAAATTTCAAAAAAAAAAAAAAAAACATTTTGAAGCCCCTTCTATGTGGAGAGAGAAATTTGCATACCAAATTTCATGATTCTAGCTGTAATACTTAAGCAGGTACCATTTTTATCCCTTTTGTCCCGCTCACAATCTATAAGTACAAATTTCGAAAAAAAAAAAATATGTTGCAAGTCTACATTGTCAGATAAATGTAAATACCGATTTTCACGAATATAGATGCAATACTTTAGTTGGTACCATTTTTATCCCTTTTTGTCTCTTTCCTCCCTTAAAAGTGCAAATTTCGAAAAATCCCTATTTGTAGCTCGTCTGCATGGTCATTGCAAGGACATTGCAACACACCGAATTTCATGTTTCTAGATACTGCCGTTTGGTCAGGACGAAGGTTCGATGGTTATCTCTTTTTGTCTCATTTTACCCCCTAAAAGTGCGAATTTCGTAAAACTCTTTCTTAGTCGACGTCTACGTCATAATAGGGAACTACCCTGATAATTTCATGACCCTGGCTTTAGCCGTTTGGTCTTGAAGCTGGTCAATGATAAGTCAGTCAGTAACGCAACACTTTTATGTATACACTGGAGCCCCGATTTACGTCGTTAATGGGGACCGGAGAAATGGGACGCATTTTTGGTATAAATGTTGATTGGGTCAAAAATTTAAATATTTAGCAAAAAATAGATTCATTTTATTTATTTGTAATTGAGAAGCCATTTCAACAGATATTTTTAATTTTTATAAAAAAAAAATAGAAAATTAATTTACATAAAAACATAACAAAAATTCATATTCACATATACAAAACCGAAATTCTAATTTGATATTATGTTGGGATATCTTCAACTGATAAATTTAAATGAACAATTCTTGTATCCACTTGATTAAGTGGTCAAGGGGCTTTGTCAACATAGTTGTCTAAGTTTGTTGAATTTCCTTATAAAAACTAATTGCAAATTAAAAAATCGTACGTGATTGTCTTCAGTGAAAAAATGCAATCGTATGTTGCGAGGCAAATCGGAATCAAAACGACGCAAATAGGATTGAAGCAAATTTTAAAAAGCGAAATTTGATCGACGCAAAACGGGGCTCTAGTGTATAGATTTATTAAGATATATTTTTATACCCCCCACCTCCAGGATGGGGGTATATTCACTTTGTCATTCCGTTTTTAACACCTTAAAATATTCATCGGAGACCCTATAAAGTATATATATTCTGGGTCGTGGTAAAATTCTAAGACGATATAGCAATGCCCGTCTGTCCGTCTCTCTGTCTGTTGAAAGCACGATAGCGGTCGAACTATATGAGCTAGGACGTTCAAATTTTTCCTAAATGTGTCTTATGATTGCAGATCGGTTGGGATTGAAAGTGGGCGAAATCGGCCCAGAGGGAAAAAATTTTCCCTCACAAGGACTAAAAATACCCCTAATATTTAGAGTATTTCAGTATATTTTTTGAACATATTAGCTTGTACTTACTTGATATTTGTAATGCGCATTCCCTTTATAGCAAAAAAGGGCACCATAGAGTGATTTTTATTTGTAGGGGGCGAAATGGGACGAAAAGGGATAAAAATAGTACCTATCAAACGACAACAGATAGAAACACGAAATTTGTCGTGTACATACCTCTAATAGAGTAGATACATAATATACAAGTATTTTTTCTAAATTTGTACTTCTAAGGGGTTAAATAGGGATAGAGGGATAAAAATAGTACCAACTTAACGGCTGCACATAGAATAATGAAATTCGATGTATGCATTCCTCTGATTGCGTACACACATAAAATAAAGGAAATTTTAGAAATTCGTACTTTTAGGGTGTAAAATGGAAAAGGGGATAAAAATGGATGCAGCTAGAACCATAAAATTCGCGGTATACATTCCTCTGACTGAGTGACACGAAAAAAAAACGTTTTTCCAAATTCGTACTTTCAAGGGATTTAATGGGAGCAGAGGGATAAAAATGGTACCAACTAAAAGGCTACATCTAGAATGATGAAATTTTCGAGAGTCGTACTTTTAAGGAGTAAAATGCGAAAAAGGGGATAAAAATGGTACCAACAAAATGGCCGCAGATAGTATCATGGAATTGGGTATATACATTCCTCTCAGTGCATAGCCACGTAAAATATTTTTTTCCAAATTCGTACTTTATTTTGTTGCTTTTACGACAAAAAATGGTAGAATCATGAAGTTGTCTTATACTGCGTACGTGAGAGATAAGGTATTTTCAAAATTTATACTTTTGAATTTAAAATAGATGGAAATACAACCAACCAAAGGACTGCAGCTGAAAATACACTCTCTATCCCTCAATATTTAGAGTATTTATGATTGCTGTCTTATATTTACTTTATGAATTGAAGTATTATTTCCATTATAAAAGAGTGATTTTTTTGAGGTTAGGATTTTCATGCATTAGTATTTGACAGATCACGTGGGATTTCAGACATGGTGTCAAAGAGAAAGATGCTCAGTATGCTTTGACATTTCATCATGAATAGACTTACTAACGAGCAACGCTTGCAAATCATTGAATTTTATTATCAAAATGCGTGCTCTGTTAAGAAAGTTCATCGCACGCTTCCATTTTATGGTCAGTTTAATCGACCCACTGAAGCGGCTATTCGGGCTATTGTGACTAAATTTCGCACCAAATTTACATTGTTGGACATTAAACCACCAAGACGCTTACGTAGAGTACGAACTGAAGAAAATATCGCAGCTGTATCGGCCAATGTTAATGATGACCATCAATTATCGATTCGTCGCCGTTCGCAGCAATTGGGCCTCTGTTACTCAAAAACGTGGAAATGCCAAAATTGGACTAAGCGGATGGACCACTTGAGGCGCAGACGCGGTCAACATTTAAATGAAATTATTTTCAAAAAGTAAATGTCATGGACCAATCTAACGTTTCAAATAAAGAACCGATGAGATTTTGCAAATTTTATGCGTTTTTTTTAAAAAAAAGTTATAAAGCTCTTAAAAAATCACCCTTTACATAGTATAAAAATATTGATAGCCTTGGCTTATTAATTAAATTTCTGATTTTCATACATTTGAAATTTGTTGCAGACATTCCTCGTGTAGCTTGGAAGCACCACAAAGAAAATTAATGTTTTAGCGGGCGAAATAGAACAAAAATGGATAAAATATGGTACCAATCATACGACAACAGCTAGAATCATGAAATTCGGTGTGTACATCCCTTTAATTGCATAAACACGTAAACTAGAGGGATTTTTCGAAATTCGTACATTTAAGGGATATAATTGAAAAAGAGGGATAAAAATGGGACCTTGCAAACCGCTGAAGTTGATATCATGAAATTCGGTGTGTATTCGGTGGTCTGACTATGAAGACTCGAAACAAAAAGCTTTTTTTCCAAATTTGTTCATTTGGGCGGAGAATGGGGCGAATGGGGATATCTTTAAAATGCTTACTTTTCTTATCAAAATAATGCAGTCACTTTGTCTGTATCTGAAAATATTTCTCCCTAATGGCGACTGATAATCGCCTAATCTTTTCGGCATGTTCACTTTCACAATTACAGCATTGTATTTATTTATAGTAGTAGATTTTAAACAGTGCGCATAAGTATACATTATAGTATGAAATAGTAATCCAATATAGTAATGTGCATAAACATATCACAATTTTCGTAATATGGTTCTGTACTTCTATGTCGACATTATTTAATCTGCTGATAATACTGTGGAATGCACTCCGTGGTGAATGGTATATAAGATTCGACCCGGCCGAACTTAACGCCTTCTTACTTGTTATTGGTTATATTTTCACGATCCCCCTTTTTTCTACAAAATCCCCCCAAATCCCGCTTTTTTCCCAATAAGAGATTTTTGCTTGGCACTGAAGTAAGTACTTGACCACATGGCGTATGAAATACCTTCAACTAAGGTACACATAACAATCATACGCACCAGCGTACTTTGATATCAACAGAGCACTGAATAAAAAATAAAAATATAAAAGAATAAACATATGTATAATTAATTAGTTATTGTAAACGGAAAGATTTTCTCAGAAATTCCGATTTCCATACCCACCCAAGATCTGGACCTATATACCTAAAAAATGCTTAACAATCCTAGCACCAAATGAGTCACTATTATTTTTTAATTATTTGTCTTTATTTCAATATTGTATTTACAAATATACACAATGCCTCAGCGCCAAATATGGCTTTATAGAGGCTATAAAGTTGGCAATATACAAAATACAAAATTTATCTCAAATGTTTTAATACATTATATTAGTTATTTACAAAGTACTTTTATATTAATTTAAGAAGTATTTCAACATTGGGTAGCTAATGTTGTTTTAAATTTGATTTTAAAAGTAATAAATTATATTCGTTTGTCCCAGCGAAAGCGATACGTTTTTTCGTTACTTCAAGTCGGCACCTTACCACATTTAAATTTAACGCCTGCCTATTATTATTATGCCTTTTGATATTTCGAAAATTCTTTAAATGTCAACATAAAAACCACTGCTGTGCCCCAGTCATTATAAACTGCGTTGTGGAAATTCCAAATCACGGCGTATTTTAGTTCAGACCGAAAATCCATTTAGGAAATTATTTTCCATCAATAACCAACATTTATGAAATCGATAGGCAATATGCAAATATTCCCCAAACGGAACGCCTGTCAATACTGTCTCAAGGTTAATAAACAAATTGGACTCCTACACATCTCTGAAATCTTTTTTCGACGTTGTTAAATAACCTGGTAATGAAAGCAAATAAACAATGTCTGTGACGGCAACTGTGAATAATAAAGAGGCGGTTCTTAAATCTCAGCCTTAAAGTATGCGAAACATTGGTGTGCATTAAATAGGCCATAAATATGCTAAAGTTTCTTCTTACTTTGTGCCACTTTTGCATTTATCGTTTACTTCCGAAATGGCTGGTAAAGCCATCGTCAGGCGTAGTTGAAAAGTTGTTAGTTCTTAAACAAAGCGTTGACTGCATAGCCCACGGACAGCGGAGGAAGTAGAAAGAGCAAGAATTCGGCACGGCGTAATAGAGATGAAATAATTTTTCAACAATCTGTGCGTGTAAAATTAAAGCATTAAATCGCAAGCGTGTGTTGATGATGCCACGCATAACTTTAAAACTTTAATTCCTCCTGCAGGACATTCTGTCGCAAAGTACACACTGAAGGAAGGAAGAAGCAAAAACTGATTTTCATACAGTATTACAAATAAAATTACAAATAGTTGAAGTAGATTCGCTTTTGGGAAAGATTACATTTTTGAGTTGATAATTGAGTAAGACAGTTATTTAAGATGATAATAATGTACAGGGTTTTCCAACAAAAGGTGTTATTTTGAATCTACCGGTATTTTGGTAGCCGTCACTTTCGAAGCTTTTATTCTTTGACAAGTAAAACTACGCCATTACTAAAAATGCAACGATACACGCTTCAACAACGCATTGAAATTATTAAAATTCACGAATGAAAATGATGCGGAATTGCATCGACAAATCATATTGAAGATGCCCATTTCCACCTCGGTGGCTACGTCAACAAGCAAAATTGTTGCATCTGGGGCTCGGAAAACCCAAGAGTTATTGTTGAGAAGCCTCTCCATCCTCATCGTATGACTGTTTGGTGTGTTTTATGGTCCGGCGGGGTCATTGGACCTTACTTTTTCGAAAATGAGGTTATATCAACAGTTACGGTGAATGGATTGCGCTATCGAGAGATGATTAATGATTTTTTATGGTCGGAGTTAGATTGTATGGTTCTGGGCAACGTTTACTTTCAATACAAAGAATATATACACAAACTATCGAAACAATTTTCTCTATCGAGGTCATAAATCGGCCCAAAGAGAAAATGTTTCCCTCACAATTATTGAAAATACCCATAATAACCCCTAATATTTTAGAGTATTTAAGCATATTTTTTCAATATGTCTGCTTGTACTTACTTGGTATTGGGTATGCACATTCCCCCTATACAGGGTTGTGAGATTATTTTTTACCTATAGCGCCAAATCACTTGTCAGAAATCGCCAAATTTAAATAAAAAATCGACAAATTCTATTTTTTGTAAAAATGTATGGAATTCAGATATTATATTTGAATTGAATATTTTCAACATTTCATGACAAAGAATGAAAACATATTTTATTGGTATTTATTATTCTTAATAGAAGTTAAAAATTTGCTTATACCTTCTTATTATATTTAGTCAATTCCTAATGCAGAATACACTTTCAACGCAGGAATTACTGGTTAAAAAATAATTAACATTAAGAATATACTTTTTCTACTTTATAAAGCAATTTCTAATATTGAGTTGATCTCTTTCTCCCTTTTTCATGGACCAATGTCTCCTAAATATTATTTCAGGTATTTTAATTTTAATGCAACGAAGAAGAAACAAGTCTCAATAAAAGCATATAAATGCATTTTGAAAAATCTGTTTTAGTAGAAAATTCGTTCAAAAATAGCGTTTTCAGTCGCCTAAATTTATTATAGTTTTTTAATTATTATTATTTCTCAATTCTGAAATGCACATAGTTTGTTTATATTCGACGCGAATACGCCTATTTTGTTTTTGGCTTTTCAAGGAAACCACAAATTGAATTGAATTGTACCTACTCGTTTTTACACAATATCATTTTCAATGTTCCTACCTCAAACCTTTTTTCTTGATTTTATTAATTCTCAATTGTTCTTTTTTTTTCATCCTCTATAAATCAAATATTTTATAGAGAGCAACTAAGTTACAAAGAAATTGGAAATGGTAATTTAAAAAGTGTCCGGTTTGACGTGAACGCATATCAATGACTTTCATACAAATTGCAATATATTTCTCTACAAAGTAGCGCCAATAAAGTAAAATCGGAGAACAAATCTAAAAAATTCTAAAATTAGCCAAGAAAATCGCCAACTATTTTATAAATCGCAAAAAAATCGCCAAAAAATGTTGCCAAATCGAAAATCAAGTCGAAAGTAAATATTTAAAATTCGCCATGTTTGGCGAGAAATCGCCATATCTGACAACCCTGCCCCTATAACATGGCATGTGATTTTTATTCGTAGGGGGTGAAATGGGTTAAAAAGGGATAAAATTGGTACATATTAACGACAACAGCTAGAAACACGAATGTACACGGTGTGTATATTAGGGCGTACCTCAAAAAAAAAGTTCGCCGTACACCTTCGAATATGAAGAATTATTGAAAGGTAGTTTCAAAAAAAAAATTTTATTTTTTTATGCCGAACGTAGGGGTCGCGCTTTTACATTTTTCTATATAACTTCTGCATTTATAAACGGATTTTAAAGTGTGATACATCGATGTTTTTGTCTCGACGAGCGATTGAATGAACACACCTTTAAACAAGTAAGGAAAGGCTAAAGTCGGGCGGGGCCGACTATATAATACCCTACACCACTCCCTGCGTTTGTACCTCGCTTTCATTACTAAACTCAGGTATTTCATGGGAGCAATTTTATTTAGTTTATACAAATTATATAAATTATATTCATATAAGTTATATGCTATAAATTCATCTTTAGTCAAATTTAACGAATATGGTAAATAATATGGTAATTGATCCAATTGTCTGAAAGACAAATACAAATTATATAGTAGTCTACCAAAGTATGGACATATGGGCATCACCAAAACAATTCTCATTGCCATTCAATTCGGTAAAAAAGTGAAATCGGGAAGGATTTTTGCATCCTGTAAATGTATGTGTTTGACAAAAAATGTTAAATCGGAAAGGACATTTGTATGGGGGTATATTGAAACCTGGAACGATGTGACCCGCTTTCACCATGTATGTTTATTGGTGAAATATAATATGTAAAGTTTGGCCAAAATCGGTTAAAGATTCGGGAGCAACATTTGTATTGGGGCTATATCTAAATCTGAACCGATCTTACCCACTTTCACCATAGGTTTTTTAGTTGGATTATAAGATGTTGTGCCAATTTTAAAGAAAAACGAATACAATATGTGGATTTTAGTCAAATCTGGAGCGACATTTGTATGGGGGCTATATCTAAATCTGAACCGATCATAACCACTTTCAGCATAGATGTTTCTATTTCGATTATAAAATGTTGAGTCAATTTTAAGGAAAATCGGGTACAATATGTGGTTTCTAACGCGGAAAAAGTGAAATCGGGAGCGACATTTGTATGGGGGCTATATCTAAATCTGAACCGATCTTACCCAATTTTTGCATACGTGTTTCTAGTTCGGTTATAAAATGTTGTGCCTATTTTAAAGAAAATCGGGTACAATATGTGGTTTCTAAAGCGGAAAAAGTGAAATCGGGAGCGACATTTGTATGGGGGCTATATCTAAATCTGAACCGATCTTACCCAATTTTTGCATACCTGTTTCTAGTTGGATTATAAGATGTTCTGCCAAATTTAAAGAAAATCGGGTACAATATGTCGTTTCTATAGCGGAAAATGTCAAATCGGGAGCGACATTTGTATGGGGGCTATATCTAAATCTGAACCGATCTTACCCAATTTTTGCATACGTGTTTCTAGTTGGATTATAAGATGTTCTGCCAAATTTAAAGAAAATCGGGTACAATATGTCGTTTCTAGAGCGGAAAATGTCAAATCGGGAGCGACATTTGTATGGGGGCTATATCTAAATCTGAACCGATCTTACCCAATTTTTGCATATGTGTTTCTAGTTTGATTATAAGATGTTCTTCAAAATTTAAAGAAAATCGGGTACAATATGTCGTTTCTAGAGCGGAAAAAGTGAAATAGGGAGCGACATTTGTATTGGGGCTATATCTAAATCTGAACCGATCTTACCCAATTTCAGCATAGGTGTTTCTAGTAGGATTATAAGATGTTGTACCAAATGTAATGAAAATCGGGTACAATATGTGGTTTCTAAAGTGTAAAATGTCAAATCGGGAGCGACATTTGTATGGGAGCTATATCTAAATCTGAACCGATTTCCTCCAAATTCAACACCGATGGTCCTTGGCCAGAAAAAATAACTTCTGCAAAGTTTCATGACAATCGAACAACAATTGCGACCTGTAGAGTGCGAACAAGCTTAGATGGACAGCAGACGGACGGACGGACGGACGGACAGACAGACATCGTTAAATCGACTCAGCTGGTGATTCTAAGACGATCGGTATACTTAAAGGTGGGTATAGCTCGATTATTTCTTGGTGTTACAAACATTTGGCGCGAAACTAACTTATAATACCCTAGACCACGAAGTGGTGTAGGGTATAAAAAGTAGTATGTTTTTTACTGTTGAATTGGTCATAACTCTTAAAAAAATTTTTTAATTTTTTTTTTTTCAAAAATGCTTTTACAATATTTTTATGAGAAGAATACACACACAAACTTTCAAAACAAGCGCAGCTATCAGGGTCAAAAACCGTACCGCTTGACATGGAATGACTCATATATATATATATTTAACTAGTAAATCAAAAAAAAATTTTTTCAAATCCATGCTTTATGCAAGCAGAATTCTATTGGGCCTAGAAATTCTTTTTTGTTATCTTTTGTAGAAGGAAAAATTACTGCGTTATCAGGAGCAGAAATAATAGATTTTTAATTTGTGGTTTGTATGGGATGTACCACATTTCCATTACCGCCCATTTTTGTCACAACTACGCACATTAATGCTAGATGCACTTACACAAAATTACAGTAGGTGTAATTTTGGTTTTAACTTCATATGGGAGGTGCCACGCCCACTTTTGCATTACCGCCCATTTTAGGCGCAACTACGCACATTGATGCTAGATGCACTTACACAAAATTTGAGCACTATACGTGTCATAGAACTGACACTATTCGATAATATGTTTTAACTTCGTATGGGAGGTGGTACGCCCACTATTCCAATACCGCCCATTTTTGGCAGAACTACGCACATTGATGGTAGATGCACTTACACAAAATTTCAGCACTCTAGGTGTCATAGAACTGACAATATTCGATAATAGGTTTTAACTTCGTATGGGAGGTGCCACGCCTACTTTTCCAATACCGCCCCTTTTTGGCACAACTATGCACATTGATGGTATATGCACTTACACAAAATTTCAGCACTCTAGGTGTCATAGAACTGACAATATTCAATAATAGGTTTTAACTTCGTATGGGAGATGCCACGCCCACTTTTCCAATACCGCCCATTTTTGGCACAACTATGCGAATTGATGCTAGATGCACTTACACAAAATTTCAGCATTCTAGGTGTCATAGAACTGACAATATTCAATAATAGGTTTTAATTTCGTATGGGAGGTTCCACGCCCACTTTTCCAATACCGCCCATTTTTGGCACAGCTATGCACATTGATGCTAGATGCACTTACACAAAATTTCAGCACTCTAGGTGTCATAGAACTGACAATATTCAATAATAGGTTTTAACTTTGTATGGGAGGTGCCACGCCCCTTTGTCCAATTGGTCAAATTTTTCCATTTCCTTGTATTGTCATCGAAAATGATTAAGTGTGCAAAATTTGAGCAAAATTGGTTGAGAAAAAAGCTTTCAAAAATTGATTTCAAATTTTGTGGCACACAAACATATATAGAAAGTAACCTTATATAAAGCATGGAAAAAAGCTTAAATACCACAAATATTGGTAGATAGTGGGTGCTACAGTTAGGTGTATATATATTCTATTTTAATTCCAAAAGTACAAATTTTGAAACGCCTTTGTACCCATTATATCCATTGAAAGTACGAATTCGGAAAAAAACCTTTTATTTTTCGTGTCTACGCAGTCAGAGGGATGTATATTCCGAATTACATGACTCTAACTGCGGTCATTTGGTTGGTACTATTTTTATCGCTTTTTTCCATTGTAACCCCAAAAAGTACGAATTTCGAAAAATCCGTTTATTTTACATGTCTACGCAATCAGAGGAATGTATACACCGGATTTTATTATTCAAGGTGCGGCCGATTGGTTTGTACCATTTTTATCCCTCAATTCCCATTTTATCCCTTAAAAGTCCGAATTTGGAAAACATAATTTTATATTATGCATCTACTCAATTAAAGGAATGAAAATGACGAATTTCGTGTTTCCAGCTGTTGTCGTTTGATATGTACCATTTTTATCACTTGTTGTCCCATTTCACCCCCTACAAATAAAACTCACTTTATGGCGCACGTTTTTGCGTTTACCCAATATCAAGTAAGTACGGGCAGACATATTGAAAAAATGCTCTTAAATACTCTAAAATATTAGGGGTAATTATGGGTATTTTTAGTCCTTGTGAGGGACAAATTTTCGCCGGATTTCGCCCACTTTCAATCCCAACCGGTCTACGACTATAAGATTTGTGTGATTGACCATTTTCTCAACGAATCTGGCATCCAACATCACCATTTTCCATGCCAAACGACAATTATATAATTTATAGACATGGTGGAGATCATGAAGTTTAATTACTAATGTAGATCTCTGAGTTTTATAAGTACATATTTAGGATATACAATATAGAAGTTCTATGTGTTGCAGACTTGAAAACAACGAAAATGTTAAATATGAAGGCAATAACCAAAATACACTTGCGTTGGCTGTAAAACAAAGCAAAAACTTAGACATACTTTTAAGGCTCTAAAAATATACAATAAAACAAAATTTACTTTCAAGCTGACCTCTCTCCTTCTCCTTCTTCTTCTTATCGTTCTCTGCCCGCACCAGAAGTGTTGTATTGTTCATATTTTTCGCAATAATGCTTTTATGTTTTGGCTTTCAACACTCGTGCTCGGCAAAGCAACACTAAAAGGTTTTCAACATTGCTTCACTTGCGAAAGAAACTTTCTGTTTTATATTATTTTAAAGTTTATTTTTAACAAAGAACAGTAAAGCGAACAATGCTGGGAACGGCGGAAAAAAATTAATAAAACTTGTGAGTTGTGCTTTTTTCTGCTCGACACAAATAAAATTGCTTAAAATGGTCTTTTCTGAGACGGAAGTATTCGAAGTTTGTTAACCAAATTCATTTTTATGTTCGTATTTTTATACACTCCACGAGAGTATTATGTCTTTGTGCATTTGTTTGTAACACCCAAAAGGAAGCGAGATAGACCCATTGTTAATTATACCGATCGACTTAGAATCACTTTTTGAATCGATTTAACGATGTCCGTCCGTCCGTCTGTCCATCTATTCTTGTAATCAAAGTACAGGTCGCAATTGTAGCCAGAACCAAATGAAACTTTGCACAACAAAGTTTTTCGGGATAAGGACGAACGCTATTTAATTTGAAGAAAATCGGTTCAGATTTGGATATAGCCCCCATACGAATTTCACTCCCGATTTGATTCTTTTCACGCTAGATACCACATATTAAAACAGATTTTCCTCAAACTTAACAAAACATCTTACATTTCAACTAGAAACACCTATGGTGAAAATTGGTCAGATCGGTTCAGATTTAGATATAGCCCCCATACGAATTTCACCCCCGATTTGACTTTTTCTGCTGTAGATACCACATATTTGAACAGATCTTCTTCAAAATTGGCAAAACATCTTATATTTCAACTAGAAACACCCACGGTGAAAATGAGCCATATCGGTTCAGATTTAGATATAGGCCCCATACGAATTTCACTCCCGATTTGACTTTTTCTTCTGTAGAAACCACATATTTTAACAGATGTGCTTCAAAACTAGCAACACATCTTATATTTCAACTAGAAACACCCACGGTGAAAATGAGCCAGATCGGTTCAGATTTAGATATAGCCCCATACGAATTTCACTCCCGATTTGACTCTTTTCCCGCTAGATACCACATATTAAAACAGATTTTCCTCAAACTTGGCAAAACATCTTACATTTCAACTAGTGACAACTGGTGAAAATTGGTCAGATCGGTTCAGATTTAGATATAGCCCCCATACGAATTTCACTCCCGATTTGACTTTTTCTGCTGTAGATACCACATATTTGAACAGATCTTCTTCAAAATTGGCAAAACATCTTCTATTTAAACTAGAAACACCCATGAAACAGACCAAATGAGACAGATCGGTTCAGATTTAGATATAGCCCACATACGAATTTCACTCCCGATTTGAGTTTTCCGCTCCAGAAACCACTTATTTTAGCAGATTTTCTTCAAATTCGGCAAAATATCTTATATTTGCATGAGAAACACCCAGGATAAAAATGAGTCAGATCGGTTCAGATTTATATATAGCTCCTATACAAATTTCGCTCCCGACTTGATTTTTCCGCCCCAGAAACAACGTATTTTCATCGAATTACTTAAAATTGAGAACTGGAAGAACCTATTGTGAAATGGGTGACTTCATTCCATGTTTGGATATAGCCGTGATACAAATATTCTTTTCGATTTGACAAATTGAACTAGTACATATTAGCCTATGATTAGGAAACATAAACAAATTCTTCCCGTTTTCACTTTATTCCGAATTGAATTGTATTCTGATAGAAAGTGGAGTGTATCATATAGTCGGCCCCGCCCGACTTTAGCCTTTCCTTACTGGTTTTTTTTAACTTCGTGTATTAACACAAAAACAAGAGCAAATTGTTTTCGCACAAAGGGGGATGGAGTTGAAGTAGATTTATAAATAATATGTTCGTTGGCGTTGGTTGCTCGGTCTCTCTCATCTCCATCTCCATCAGCAGCAGGAGCAAGAACTAATTTGGTTACAGAGCTCATTGCCTAATACAAGGCATTCGTTTGTTTCTTTTGTTATATATTGTTATGTAGATGGCCAACTTAGTTGCAAAGTTTTTCTCTTAAAGAGGAAAATTTATTTGTTGGTGTTCTCGCTTTAAGCATTTCATGTGTCTTCCAAATTTGAAAATGTTTAAACTTTGCTGCAGCGAAAAAGTGGACGCCTCTAATAAAAAACTGTACAAGATATTACATCCCTCTATTTTGATTAGATAACAAAATACGTGAATAAGCTCCGCAGCGATAGCCGTGAGTTTCAGATTTTTTTCTATTTTTAGCATTTTTCGCAAAGTTAAAATTCACAACATTTGTAACTATCATAAGTACCAAAGAGAGAATACAAATATTTAAGGTACCTTCGGCGAAAATTTTAGATTTATTAAAAAATATTTTTATGCTAAAAATCATATTCATTTGAAAAATACAGTCTTACGGTTTCTGGCAATAAAAGATTAAAAGCAATTAAATACAATTAAATTAAAAATAATATTTAATTATTTGTGAACTAAAGCTATTTTCGATTTTAATTATTTTCAACTGCAAAAATCACATTCGTGGGACGATTTTTGCAAATAAATTTTGAAAATAATTAAAATAGAAAATAACTTTAGTTCACAAATAATTAAATGTTATTTTTAATTTAATTGTATTTAAATGCCTTTAATCTTTTATTGTCAAAAAGAATATTTTCGGAGATAAATATTTTTTTATAAATCCGCAAGGAAATACAATTCAGAAGTTATGGAATTTAGAAAACAGCGAATTGCTGGGACAATTTGCTAGACAACAATCTTGTCTAGCAATTGACTTGATCTGTGGAATATTCTGGTCCACTACAAAGAAATCAATTAGCAATTTTTTAGAGTTTAATTATATAGGACTATCAAAGTCCGTATTACTTTTCTTCCAATATTTACTTTTCCCAAAATCACGGGTGTGAATTCAGTTAAAACTTTAACGTTGCCTTGCTGAGATAGAAAATATTTTGTAGAGTACAAAATAAAGTAAAATACATTAAAAATTAAGAAATTAAGAAGATATGTTTTAGGATATTCAAAGATAAAAATTATTTTTAATTTTTTGTAGTCCTTGAACAACATTCATGCTTTCATTCTATTTCGGAAAGACGAAGTGAAGATCTTTCAGATGATAGCCAAAGTAAAAGATGACATCCACAAAAGCGCCCAAAACACTAACTTTGGACCATTGTAAAACTCAAACCACGTACTACGACTACGGTAAACGCTATAATACCGCAAACATTAGTAGAATGTACGTGCCAAATTTCATCATGAAATGAATTAATATCCAAATCTAAGGGTTTTAGGGTCGATGGAATTATCATATATTAATAAATACTAAATTTAACTAATCTAATTATTATATACTAGCAGTGTCCGCTACATCGCACGCGGAAAGGCGAGTTATTTGTTATTAGTTATATATGTTTTTAGGTAGTATTTTTTTGGACACATTAAGAAAATTTAAATTTTACTGCGTTTCTACGTGGTCAGACGAATTTACATACCAAATCTCACGATTCAAGCTGCAATACTTTAGTTGGTACAATTTGTATCCTTTTATCGTCCCTTAAAAGTGCAAAAATGCATTTATATTGCTCTCTGCGGTAAAAACTATTTACATAATACTTTAATAATTTAGTTGGTACCATTTTTTTTCATTTTTGTCTTTACCCACTCCTTAATATATTAAATTTCAAAAATTAATTTATACTGCCCGTCTACGTGGTCGGAGGAATTTACACGCCGAATTTCACGATTCTAGTAACAATACTTTTATTGGTACCTTTTTTATCCCTCTTTGTCCCGCTCACCTCAGATAAGTACAAATTTGGAAAAATCCATTTCTACGTTGTCAGAAGAATTTAGACACCGAATTTCATGTTTCTAGTTACTGCCGTTTTGAAATCCCTATAATAGCGTATACACGTAAAATAAAGTTATTTTCAAAATTCGTACCTTTAAGGGAAAAACTGTGGGAAAAGAGTTAAAAAGAGAGCTAGAATAACGAAATTCGGCGTGTACATTCCTCTGATTGTGTAGACGCGCAACATAAAGAATTTTTTGCAAATTTAACCTTTTAGAGTAAAACAAAAGGATATACAAATAGTAGCACTCAAACGGCTACAGTTAGAATCATTAAATGTTGTTTATAAATATCTCTGACTGACAAAACAAAAGTTTTTCTCTACATTAATACTTTTAGGGTTAAAATGCGGTAAAAGAGATAAAACTAGTACCAAGCAAACGGCTGTAGCCGTCTAGGTGTAAACATTTCATGTGAACTTGAAAGATAATGGATTTTCTTCATTCGTACTATGCCTTTCTGAAGAAAATAAAAATAAAAAAATATTTGTAAACACGTCCTATGAGTGGGTCCTATGTACTCCTACGCTGTAACTTATGTGAGAACTTCTCGCATCGAGAAAGTGTGAAACAAAAAATGCAACTGTTTCTCGATATGTGAGTAAAAACTGAATCTGTAAATCTATGCGAAAAACAATAATGTATTATTGGATCTTTCCAGGTACATGTGAAACAAAGTAAACAAAGAAAAGAAGAAACTTCAAGTAAACAATCAAAAATAAGAAATAGACAATATACATACATTAATATATCCATTAAATCTATTAAAAAGTATTAATAAGTTATTTGTTGTGTTGTTTAATGTATGTCGTTTTGCTGATTGCTACAGAGTGTGTGTAATCGAATTCAGCGGGAAGAAAGAAGAAATTGTTCCGAAATATCAAACCAAAATTCTTTTTATACCCTTCACCTCCAGGACGGGGGTACTCTAACTTTGTCATTCCGTTTGTAACACCTTGAAATATCGACCTGAGACCATATAAAGTATATATATATATTCTTGATCGTCATCAAATTCTAAGATGATCTAGCCATGTCCGTCCGTCCGTCTGTTGAAAGCACGCTAGCATCTAAACGAAAGCAGCTAGGACGTCCAAAATTTCCATAGATGTGTCTTATAGTCGTAGATCGGTTGGGATTGAAACTGGGCGAAATCGGTCCAAAGGGAAAAATTTTTCCATCACAAGGACTAAAAATACCCATAATAACCCATAATATTTTAGAGTATTTAAGCGTGTTTTATTGAATATGTCTGCTTGTACTTACTTGATATTGGATATGCGCATTCTCTCTATAACAAACACGTGTACCATAAAGTGATTTTCATTCGTAGGGGGTGAAATGGGGCAAAACAGGGATAATGTAAAATTATTTCTTCTAAATTAAAATGGGAATAGAGGGATAAAACTGGTACCAACCAAACGGCTGCATCTAGAATAATGGAAATTCGGTGTATACGTTCATCTGATACACGTAAAATAAAAGTTTTTTTTCAAATTCGTACTTTCAAGGGAGACAATGGGTACAGAGAGATAAAAATAGTACCAGCTAAACGGCTATAGCTAGAATGATGAAATTCGGTGTGTACATTCATTCAATTGCATAGACACGTAAAATTAAGAGATTTTACAAAGTCGTACTCATAAGGGGGTAACATTGGAAAAATTGGATTAAAATGGTACCAAACAAATGGTTGCAGCTCTTTTTCGTTCTTTTTACTTTTACGGCAAAAATTGCTGACATCTTGAAGATAGGTCATTTTGCACTACTTTTGTAATTACAATTGAATGGAAATAGAACCAACTGTAGCGCCCACTACCTACCAATATTTGTGGTATTTAAGCTTTTTTGAAAATATAAATATATGAAAGAATATTTATTTTTTTGAATTGAATATTTTATTGGTAGCCTTCCACTTTCACAAGTTTTTTTCAACTACTGTCCGTCTTTCCTATTCTTGTGTATGATATTTCTGTATATGTGTGCGCATTTGTCTGTGTCTGTCTTCTAATTCAGTCTCTTTTCAGTAGGAACGTCCGTAATGTAGAGCATTTCTAATGTATATCTCCTATGGTAGTTATTCTCTTCTGTTAATATGTCTACGTCGTCAAAGTTGGGTGTGTGTCCAGTCAGTGCACAGTGGGCTGCAAGTGCAGTTTTGTGCTCTAATGGTTTGTCAAGAGCTTTTAAGTCAGATTTATGAGAAGAAAGTCTAGTTTTTAATTTGTCTTGTAATTGGACTTGTCCCCATTACACTTAATTTTATATACTACGTCCGTTCTGTCTTCGTTTTTATTTTTGATTTTGTCTTGCTGAATAAATTGTTGACGGTGTTGTGAGATTTTTTGGCTAATTCATATTTTTCTTTGTCATATAAGTCTGAGTTTTTGAATCTTTCCGAGAATCCGGGTATACATGTTATAGTCTTGTACAGCTTTGTTGGTTTTTCTATGTGGCTTTTGGGATTTCGTACATTTCTAATTAATTGTCTTATTGTTTTTATGAGAAAGTCATTTCTTCTTAAACTATTTTTAATTTTCTCTGTGTTATTTTTGTGGAAGTCCTCGTCACTTATGTCTAGTACTCTTCTGATAAAATGTGTCGGGGTCTTGAAAATTTTTGATACCAGTCTAGTTTTATGATGTTGCCTTGTCTGAGGACTATAGAATCCAAATATTGTAATTTATTGTCCTTTTCTTCTTCCATCGTGAATTGTATCTGTCTGTTGTATCCATTTAGTATTTTGATCGTCTAATCAACATCATTTTTCTTCGAAATTGCGATGAGACCGTCAACGTATTTTGTCAAGAACCTAGGTTTTGTGGTCATTTTCTCAATTGCTATTTCAAGAAATTGTTCCATAATTATGTCCGCAATTATTGGTGATGCAGGGGAGCCCGTTGGCAGTCCTTTTCATTGCTCATAGAATTTTTCGTCGTACTTTAAATATCTAGTGTCTTTGATGCAGATAGTCAATACCTCTATAAATAAATCCTTTGGTATCATGGTGAATTCTTCTACTCTGTCCCATTTGTCTTTAATTGTCCTTAGACGAGGTTGACTAGTATACTTGGGAAAAGACACACAACGTCAAATGATATTATTATTTCGTCGTCATTAATATGTGTGTTGTTAATTTTCTTTTTAAATTCACTCGCGTCTTTGACTTTGTATATAAAGTCCTTCGTTAAGTCAGTACGTCAACAATATATCTGCATAGTCCATAAGAAGGTGAGTTAATTGTTTAGTGTAACGCCCCTGAGTCGTTCGCAATATCAGGAACAAAATTGAAAAATAAAACAATAAACAAACTTGTTTTCATTTACTTGAGACCTTAAGCCGGACAATATTAGAAATTATTATATTTATTTATAACATTATTTTGTCAATATTTGTATTTTTTTTTGGTTATAAAAATTAATTAAAATTATATTTTCCTGTAATATTACTGCACTTCTACGAAAATCGACAGCCTCTGTGGAATGCAATCCATGGTGGAGGGTATATAAAGTTCGGCCCGGACGAACTTAGCGCCGTTTTTACTTGTTAAAAATAATTTACATACGAAATAATAAATAAATAACAACGTTTATAGCTTTTCTGTGTTGCTGTTTTTCCATTTTTGGTTTACAAATGTGAGAAATGTTCATTGTGTTTCTAATTGTGAGTATATTTGACAGTTCGGAGTTGAAACTTCTCGACTGAAAATTTTACAGAAACAGTTTTTCTCGCATTTTTCCAGTGAAGTGAGAAAAATATATCAAAGTTACAGACACAATTTTTTGTGTCAAATTACAACGTATCTGTGTTATTTCACATGTTTCATGTGAGAAATTTCTCGATGGGAGAGTTACAGAACATGGGTACTGGTCTTTAAATTTATTAATTAATTTTAATCCGAAATTATAATTATGAAACATCTTAATTTACTTTTCTTATTATTATTTTATTTCTTTCAGCAAAAAATATTGCAATTTCCCTAAAATTTTGCTGCACTTATACGTAAAGTGGACAGCTTCTATTCTGCGGGTAATACAATCCATGGTGGAGGGTATATACGAATTTAACGATTTTTACTTATTTTTAGTTCGTTTTTGGACTGTTGCGGTCAGTAATTCAACGATGTAAGTATGAGCTAATTACTTCATATTGTTCTTAATATTTCGTTGGCTTATTACCAACTTCATCCGGAGAAATGAGCATGAAATATTGTCAGTTTTCACAGCACGAGTTATTGTAATAGTAAAAGTAATTGTTAAATAAATACTTAAAACTATATAAAATATCATAGAAAAAAAGAGAATTAACTCAAATACTATATCACAGAATTGTATTCTTCAATATATTAAATTTCAATGTTCATTATGCGCCATCCTGTATATAAATTCAAAGTCTCCCGCCGTGTACTGCCTTAACTAGTTATGCTTTTCGGTTTTGCCAACCCGCATTTCCAAAATTGTAATAAATTCCAAGTCTTCCTATGCCAGCGCTCATGCCAGTCTTAACTTGAAACCGCACACCACTTACCTAGCTATCGTTCACCAATGAACCATGTCATTTGATTGAACGTTCAAAAACGGTCGTACATGAACGTATCACCATCATCGTCATCATCATCAAACTGCCATCCCAAAAGCCATGGTATGCTTGCAACGTCGCTGAATAGAAATTGCCAATTACCCCGAAGTATGTTCGTAGCCTTTGTGTCATCTGCATACTTTAAATTACTTTCAGACCATTAATACCAATATAGTGTTGCCAACATATCCATAAAACTTCTCAATACCCGGTATCATAATGTGGTTTGAGGGGTGGGGGAGGGAGGTGATGTATTTTTGACAAATTTCCTTTCTAGTATCTAGATGCAGCAGAAAAGCCACACAAACCCGGAAAACGAGAGGAAATTCATCGTTCCAAACACCCCCACCCAACCAATCGGCCCACATCGACAACAAAACACTGTCCGGAAAGAAAGTGCGGTTGGGCGGGTTAATGTTTGCATTCAACAATGTTCGTGAGAAGCTAGAAAAGTTTTAGGGGAAGGGGGGAATTGAGAAATCCTCCTGAACTGCAATGTTGCCCATGCACTGCAGCATATAAAACAAAACCATTGAGAAAGCCGAACAATAAGATACTCGGGAAGCTCTATGAAAATCGAAATCTTCAAACAGCTACCAACAACAGCACCTACTATGCACGAATTGTTCTATGGTGGAATGTCGCCGTCTGGAAGGGCCTCGTAAGCGATGCCGCGCGGCGTGTTTAAAATTTTTGTTACCCCTATTGTAGTATATTGTGCTGGTGGTGTGTATGCATGTGACGCTTTACAGCTTATTGTTGTGCATTATTGGGGCTTCACGGACATACATTGTGGGCATATACTTTAGGGTAGAGCGAAAAATATTTGGACACAATTTCAAAAATACTTCTAAAACTTAAAACATCGGACATTGAAACAAAAGACCACTCCATCGGCAAATGACAACTTAAAAATATATATTCTTTAAAGTAACGATTTTCGGAATTGAGAAGGAAAATATGGAAGTGAAATTCGCAACATTTGTTACCATCATAAGTACCTTTAATATATTTTTTAATATATTCCTTATATTTCCAAAATTACTTATAACGAGTGATTTTTTTGAGGTTAGGATTTTCATGCATTAGTATTTGACAGATCACGTGGGATTTCAGACATGGTGTCAAAGAGAAAGATGCTCAGTATGCTTTGACATTTCATCATGAATAGACTTACTAACGAGCAACGCTTGCAAATCATTGAATTTTATTATCAAAATGCGTGCTCTGTTAAGAAAGTTCAGAAAGAAAGAAATTGTGTTCAGCGACGAAGCTCATTTTTGGCTCAATGGGTACGTAAATAGGCAGAATTGTCGATTTTGGAGTGAATATCAGCCAGAAGCATTGCAAGAGCTACCAATGCATCCAGAAAAAGTCACAGTTTGGTGCGGTTTATGGGCTGGTGGCATCATTGGACCGTACTTCTTCAAAGATGATGCGAATCGTAACGTAACTGTGAATGGTGAGCGCTACCGTGAGATGATATCCAACTTTTTTTTGCCCAAAATGGAAGAACTGAACTTGGTTGACATGTGGTTTCAACAAGATGGCGCTACATGCCACACAGCTCGCGATTCTATGGCCATTTTGAGGGAAAACTTCGGAGAACAATTCATCTCAAGAAATGGACCGGTAAGTTGGCCACCAAGATCATGCGATTTGACGCCTTTAGACTATTTTTTGTGGGGCTACGTCAAGTCTAAAGTCTACAGAAATAAGCCAGCAACTATTCCAGCTTTGGAAGACAACATTTCCGAAGAAATTCGGGCTATTCCGGCCGAAATGCTCGAAAAAGTTGCCCAAAATTGGACTTTCCGAATAGACCACCTAAGACGCAGCCGCGGTCAACATTTAAATGAAATTATCTTCAAAAAGTAAATGTCATGGACCAATCTAACGTTTCAAATAAAGAACCGATGAGATTTTGCAAATTTTATGCATTTTTTTTTTTAAAAAGTTATCAAGCTCTTAAAAAATCACCCGTTACTTAAAATTGGAATTTTATTAAACAAAAATAAAAGTTATCTGTAAACAATTAAAAACGGCGTTAAGTTCTGCCATACCAAACTTTATTTACCCCCCACCATGGATTGCATTCCACAGAGGCTGTCGAATTTCGTAGAATTGCATGAACACTACAGGAAAATGTCATTTTTTAAATATAGCCAAACCAAAACAAATAGAAATACTGAAAAAATAATTTTATAAATAAACTAGCTGACCCGACAAAAATTGTCCTGTCCGGATTTCAATTACTTTGTTTTTTTTTTTTTTTAAAGCGATTTCAAATGTTAGAACAAAAAAATGAATGAGAATGAGAACAAGTAAGGAAAGGCTAAAGTCGGGCGGGGCCGACTCTATGATACATTCCACTTTCAATCCGAATACAATTTAATTAGGTGGAAAAGTGAAAACGGGAAGGATTTTTGTATCCTGTAAATGTAGGTGTTTGACAAAAAATGTTAAATCGGAAAGGACATTTGTATGCGGATATATTGAAACCTGGAACGAAATATATGACATATAAAGTGTATAGCTTGGCCAAAATCCGATCTTAGCTACTTTCACCATAGATTTTTTACTTGGATTATAAGCTGTTGTGCCAAATTTAAAGAAAATCGAGTATAATATGTGGTTTCTAAAGCGGCAAAAGTCAAATCGGTAGCCACATTTGTATGGGGGCTATATCTAAATCTGAACCGATCTTACTCACTTTCTGCATAGGTGTTTCTAGTTGGATTATAAGATGTTCTGCCAAATTTAAAGAAAATCGGGTACAATATGTCGTTTCTAGAGCGGAAAAAGTCAAATCAAGAGCGACATTTGTATGGGGGCTATATCTAACTCTGAACCGATCTTACCTAATTTCTGCATATGTGTTTCTAGTTCGATTATAAAATGTTGTGCCAATTTTAAAGAAATTGGATACAATATGTCGTTTCTAGAGCGGAAAATGTCAAATCGGAAGCGACATTTGTATGGGGGCTATATCTAAATCTGAACCGATCTTACCGAATTTCTCCATAGGTGTTTCTAGTTAGATGATAAGATGTTGTGCCAAATTTAAAGAAAATCGGGTACAATATGTCGTTTCTAGAGCGGAAAATGTCAAATCGGAAGCGACCTTTGTATGAGGGCTATATCTAAATCTGAACCGATTTGCCTCAAATTAAATAGCGTGCGTCCTTGATCCACAAAACTTACTTGTGCCAATTTTTGTTCAGATCGGACTATAACTGCGACCTGTAATTTGATTACAACAATAGATGGACAGACGGACAGATTCTAAGTTGATCGGTATACTTAACAATGGGTCTATCTCGCTTCCTTTTGGGTGTTACAGACAAATGCTCAAAGCCATAATACTCTCGTGGAGTGTATAAAAATGTTGTTCTCAGTGATTATTGTATTGGCGTTTGCTGGTATAGATATTCAATTTAATGACACGATCTAATTCAGATTACGCCAATGGAATTGTCTGCACGTTCGCTTAAGTGGATTTTGAACAAAGTTTAGGAATACCTTTTGCATGAGTTACATTTTTCATACGGTGAACTGGAAAAATCGACGGGAAATTGAGTGTTTTAAATATATAGTACTTAATTTAAATGTCGTGATGTTTTCCACAAAATGGACGTATTCGAGCATTCATTTAGTTTAGTGGGTGGAGTAGGCCGTGGAGTCACTGGAGGTCTTTGGTAAAAATCACCAAATAAACATTAATAGACAGCGGATTTTTATGCAAATTATATTTTTTATCATTGCATTTTTAATCTATGCAACATATGCTAACATACTATTGGTTATATCGATTTTTTTAATATTGAGATCATGAGAATCATTTACGCCAGTCTAGTCATTATTCGGTCTAATTTCATCAAAGACTTTATGTGAGACATCGTATATTCATACCGAGCACAGTTCTTCGACAGTTGACATGTTGAAAGTTCATTAATATGCGTATTCAATGGCAATTTAATAGCTGAATGAGCTGTTCGACCTTTTTCAACAACTTAGCGGCAATTTCAGATGAAGGCTATAAAATTAAATTCGGCGAGAGAATCGTAGCCAAAATCTACATGATCAAAATAGTCTTATGGTTCCAACGTGATCGTCCAGAGGATAATCGCTACAATTCCATCGTTCAAAAGTTTCATGAGTGTCGTACGTTAATATCCGATTTAACAGCGGAATGTACTCTCAAACTGTCTTCGTGCTTTCCTTTAGGAAGCCTTTCTTCAATACGCTATTCGTTAATTTCCCCACTTCCCAGAGTCATTGCAAAAAAATAATTTGGTATTAAATGATGATTCTGAGACGATAGTCTGCGGTTGTCAACATAATTTTCTCTAGAAACAAAATCTACCAATTCAATGTTTTTAGCAGCCATATATACCATGTTGGCTCAACGTCACACGATTTGCAGCAACGTATGGGAACATGAATTGAAAAAATCTAAATATCAACATTCGCCATATCAACAGAATTTTTCTAGTACAAATGTCCAGCAATTGTTTTGAAAGTACTCCAGATTGGCCGTTCCATAACAGATGATTCTGTCCATAAATCGAAAATCACCTTCCAACAGAATCATTGAACAGTGCGCCATAGTACACTCCTCCCGATCAAAAAGTTGGCCACCTTTCGTTAATTTCCATATTCATCGCAATCTGTGTGCATTTCGGCAGTCTTCAAAGAACTCAGACGAAATTCCTGATGAAGCAAGCATCGCTTGAATTTTGCGAGCGAATTTTTGCCAAAACTTGTACGGTTAAAAAAGATTATCCGGGGTCAGCGAGAGCGTCCAAGAAGAAAATCACTATAGTTCAATCGTTCATAAGCCGTGGGTTTCGAAAGCATCTTATTCTTGCAATCCAACGTATTCACATTGTTTTTGCATTGCATTCCAACTCTTGATTAAATGCTTAGTGCATCGGATAGTGTGACGCTGTCATTCCTAGTTGACCTAATAAAGAGTGATTTTTTTGAGGTTAGGATTTTCATGCATTAGTATTTGACAGATCACGTGGGATTTCAGACATGGTGTCAAAGAGAAAGATGCTCAGTATGCTTTGACATTTCATCATGAATAGACTTACTAACGAGCAACGCTTGCAAATCATTGAATTTTATTATCAAAATGCGTGCTCTGTTAAGAAAGTTCATCGCACGCTTCCATTTTATGGTCAGTTTAATCGACCCACTGAAGCGGCTATTCGGGCTATTGTGACTAAATTTCGCACCAAATTTACATTGTTGGACATTAAACCACCAAGACGCTTACGTAGAGTACGAACTGAAGAAAATATCGCAGCTGTATCGGCCAATGTTAATGATGACCATCAATTATCGATTCGTCGCCGTTCGCAGCAATTGGGCCTCTGTTACTCAAAAACGTGGAAATGCCAAAATTGGACTAAGCGGATGGACCACTTGAGGCGCAGCCGCAGTCAACATTTAAATGAAATTATCTTCAAAAAGTAAATGTCATGGACCAATCTAACGTTTCAAATAAAGAACCGATGAGATTTTGCAAATTTTATGCGTTTTTTTTTAAAAAAAAGTTATCAAGTCTTAAAAAATCACCCTTTATTAATCGCATGTCTTTATGCAATGCCTCATTGTGAATTTTCAGAAACGTCAAAGAGCACGTTTCTGAAAATTCACAAAAAGTGCATAAAATTTAAAGATTTTTTTGCATTTTGTCCGAATTTTTTGACTTTTCTTTATAATTATCTGAATTTTTGTGTTCCGAAATCGTTCGCAGAAACATAATGAACATAACATAAAAGAATGTCGCATATCCATTGCTTGAATTGAGACTTATAGCCTTGAGTTCATTCGAAAATTCTATAGAAAAAGGCACTTTCAGTTTTTTTAAATATTCCTATTTTGCGGTCAACTATCCAAAAGTTTTTTCATCTTAAAACCCAGTTCGGACTACCACGAATAGTTTGTAACAAAGATCAGCCAAATCTGTTCAGCCGTTCTCAAGTGCTTACCAACGAATATCATTTCATTTTTATTATATAGATAGATGTAAAATTTTTATATTATATATATCGAAATAATACTTCAAGCCAATTCAAAAAATAAATACAAGACATCATTCTTCAAAAGGGCTTAAAGATCGTAAATATTGGTAGATAGAGGGTGCTACTGTTGGTTGTACTTCCATCCTATTTTAATTCGCAAAATACAAATTTTCAAAATCCATTTACTCTCACGTACACAGTGAAAGATAAACTAACTTCATGATTCAACCTATTTTTGACGTAAAAGTAAAAAGTACGAATTTGGAAAAAAATATTTTAAGATTCTATGAAGTCAGAGGAATGTATACACTGAATTCCATGATTCTAGCTGCCTCCAATTGGTTGGTACCATTTTTATCCCCTTAAAAGTACTTTTTTCTTTTCCGTGCTTACGCAATTAGAGGCATGTATACACCGAATTTCATCATTCTAGCTGTAGCCGTTTAGTTGGTACCATTTTTATCCCTCTTCCCATTGTATCCCTTGAAAGTACGAATTTGGAAAAACCTTCTTATTTTTCGCAGTCAGATGAATGTATAGTTCGAATTTCATGACT
The DNA here is from genome assembly GCA_947397865.1 of Polietes domitor. Classification (NCBI taxonomy): domain Eukaryota; kingdom Metazoa; phylum Arthropoda; class Insecta; order Diptera; family Muscidae; genus Polietes; species Polietes domitor. The sequence continues at coordinate 36,745,683 of OX377619.1, read as the reverse complement.
CTAGCTGCGGTCATTTAGTTGGTACAATTTGTATCCCCTATTTTCCATTTTAACCCCGAAATGTACGAATTTCGAAAAATCTCTTTATTTTACGTGTGTAAGCAATCAGAAAAATGTATACACCGAATTTCATTATTTTAGGTGCAGCCGTTTGGTTGGTACCATTTTTATCCATCTGTTCCAATTTTATCCCTTAAGTACGAATTTGGAAAAATACTTTTATATTATGTATCTATTCAATTAGAGGAATGCTCATATCGTGTTTCATGTTTCTAGCTGTTGTTGTTTGAAAGGTACCATTTATATCCCTTTTGCTCCATTTCACCCCCTACGAATAAGAATGGTGCACTTTTTGTTATAGGGGGAAAGTACATAACCAATATCAAGTAAGTACAAGCAGACATATCGAAAAAAACATTTATATGGGGGTATTTTCAGTACCTGTGAGGGAACATTTTTTCCCTTTGGACCGCTTCAGCCCAGTTGCAATCCCAACCGTTCTACGAACATAAGACACATTTATGGAATATTTGGACGTCCTAGCTCCTTTCGTTTAGATGTTAGCATGCTTTCAACAGACGGACGGTCGGACGGACATGGTTAGATCGTCTTAGAGTTTTATGACGATCATTATTTCAAGGTGTTACAAACGAAATGACAAAGTTAGTATACTCTCACCCTGGAGGTGGAGGCTATAATTATGCATAAAAAATAGTGTTATCCCCAGACATCCAGACATGAACTTCATACTATAACTATATGACCGTCAATTACATCAATTATGATTGAGTGCAAAAATGTGTCACAAATATACGGGCATTAAACATTTGTGCACTTAAGTGGACACTGTAAATTCCTCACCTTCTTGTTTCATAGAGGACAACACCCCAGTCCATGCAGCAGATTCTGCTAAGGCACTCATATCCATACCAAATTAGCAGATTAAATTAAATTCTATTGAAAATTACTGCAATGTGGCAGTAGGGATGTTATTGTTAGTGGGGAAGGGCGGGGTGGTGCAAATGTGTTTAACAGCTCGTACTATCATCACATACATTTTAGTTTAAGGGCAAACAAATTATTGTATAATGTAGTGTACTCTGATATTTATATAACTGTGAATGCATAACAAAATGTTGGCTGCTACACTCGGAAAAAATTGAATAATAAATATAACTTAATTAAACTAAATAGAAGTTTATGACACTGCTGCCAGATAAATTTTGGAACATATTTTTTTATATGTTTCTACGACAAAAACATAAAGAAACTGTGTCCGTGTCCTAAAAAAATATTTTTGTGTGTATTGAGGCATACTGATTCATAAAATGAACGCAAAATTTAAAATGTATAAAAATTTGTATTTTAAATCTAGGGTGGGCCATTAAAAAATTAAATTTGTTATAAAAAAGTACTGATTATTTTTTCAAATTTCTGGTTTTGTTGGAAAGGTTGAACTTTGTCATTTAATAATGGAACACAATCATTCATATGATTATCACGGCTGGCTCGGCAGTACCTCATCCGATCAACACAGTTTTTCAGTACAGCCTAAAATCCACATCAAACGGTGACTTGTTGTGGATGCATTGCCTTCTTAATAGTGTGGGTTCTCTGACCCCATATGCGGCAATTTGGCTCATTGATATAGCCACCGAAATGAAAATGACCTTCTTGAAGGCTGAACTGGACGGCGATATCTTCTCTAAAATTTTTTACTTTGGAAGTAAGTTTTTAATAGTTCACAATTTAGTTCGAGCGTAAAACGTCCTATTTTGCAAATGTCAACCATTAATTTTAGTTTTTTCGTTTGTATTTTTTGGCCTGTAATCAATATTTGATTTGGACTGGGATATTGTCCTGGCTCAAGACCATTTTGCATCTATATTTAATAGAATGCAAATTTATTTACAAATGGCATGGTGACATTTATTACTTGGCTGCAGACTACCACGATCATGATTTGGACCATGTCAGAAGTCTTTTCACAGCGACTTTTCAACATCAAACCCGGCCTCTATAAGGAGATTATTCTCACAAACTAACAGAAGCACAACTCACCTGCCGAAGTTGTGTTTAAAAAATCGCACCAATTAATGTTATTCTATCTTTCAAAGTCAAAGTAATCAAATTTAAAATTTTAAATGGCCCACCCTATAATTACATATAAAATTATCCTTTTTCAAAACTAAATATAATTTATTGATTTGTATAAATACAATTTAATTATAACGTTTTATACTTGAGAGCCCGACTATGGGACAGTGTATATTAACATTTAATATAATTATACCCTACACCACTTCGTGGACTAGGGTATTATAAGTTAGTTTCACGCCAAATGTTTGTAACACCAAGAAATAATAATAATAAGTATGGGATATAGAATCACCAACTGAATCGATTTAACGATGTCTGTCTGTCCGCCCGTATGCTGACCATCTAAGCTGACCGACTGTCATGAAATTTGGCAGAAGTTACTTTTTGACCAAGGACAATTGGTAATGAATTTGGAGAAAATCAGTTCAGATTTAGACATAGCCTCCATACAAATATCCCTATAATTTACACTATTACTGCTCTAGAATACACATTTTACATGGGATCATGGCCAAATTTTCAGAATCGTGTTATATTTGAACTAGAAACAGCTCACGGGAAAGTGGAGCACATGGATCTATGTTTTGATATAGCCCCCATACAAATGTACATCCGATTTACATTATTACTGCTCTAAAAAGCAGATTTTACATCGGATTTTCCACACAATGTTACATTTATTCTAGAAACACGTACCCCATACAAATGGGGCCCCAGTTTACACTATTATCGCTCTAGAACCCACATCTTACATTGGACCTTGATACAATTTTGCAGATCATGTTATATTTCAATAATGAATACCTACTTTGAAAGCGATCTATAAAGGCCCACTTTTTAATGTAGCGCCCTTATAAAAGGCCCACATTATATTATTACCCCTCTAGGACCCCCAATTTACATCGGAAGCTTATCAAATTTTGCATTTTGTATTATATTTCAACTAAAAAGACATATTATGAAAGTCAACTATATGGGTCCATATTTTGGTATAACCCCCATACAAATTGGGGCCCATTCTACTCTATTACATCTCTAGAATCATATCGTGCTAGAAGCATGCTAGCTTCTAAACGAAATGAGCCAGGACGTCCAAATTTTCCAGAAATGCGTCTCATTGTCGTAGATCGGTTGGGATTGAAAGTGGGCGAAATCGGTCCGGAGGGAAAAAATTTTCCCTCACAAGGACTGAAAATACCCCTATATTTCGAGTATTTAAGCACGATTTAATACCCTTCACATCCAGGATGGGGGTATACTAGCTTTGTCATTCCGTTTGTAACACCTTGAAATATCAACCTGAGACCCTGTAAAGTATATATATTCTTGATCGTCATAAAATTCTAAGACGATCTAGCCATGTCCGTCCGTCCGTCCGTCTGCCCGTCTGTTGAAAGTACGCTAGCATCTAAACGAAAGAAGCTAGTACGTCCAAATTTTACATAAATACGTCTTATAGTAGCACATCGGTTGGGATTGAAATTGTGCGAAATCGGTCGAAAGGGAAAAAATTTTCCCTCACAAGGACTAAAAATACCCATAATAACCTCTAATATTTTAGAGTATTTAAGCACATTTATACACTCCACGAGAGTATTATGTGTATTTGTTTGTAACATCCAAAACGAAGCGAGATAGACTCATTATTAAGTATACCGATCGACTTAGAATCACTTTTTGAGTCGATTTAGCAATGTCCGTCTGTCCATCTATTGTTGTAATCAAATTACAGGTCGCAATTATAGTCCGATCTTAACAAAAATTGGCACAAATAAGTTTTGTGAATCAAGGAAGAACACTATTTAATTTGAGGCAAATCGGCTCAGATTTGACATTTTCCGCTCTAGAAACTACTATTGTACCCGATTTTCTTTAAATTTTGCACAACATCATATCATCCAACTAGAAACGCCTATGCAGAAAGTGGGTAAGATCGGTTCAGATTTAGATATAGCAGGACATTTACCACTATAGAAACCACATATAGTACTCGATTTTCTTTAAATTTGGCACAACAGCTTATAATCCAACTAGAAACACATATGCAGAAATAAGGTAAGATCGGTTCAGATTTAGATATAGCTCAAATACAAATGTTGCTCCCAAATGTTTTGGCCAACCTATACATATTATAAATATTTCAAGTATTTCGTTCCAGGTTTCAATATACCCCCAAACAAATGTCCTTTCCGATTTAACATTTTTTGTCAAACACCCACATTTAAAGGGTACAAAAATCCTTCCCGTTTTCAATTTTTAACCGAATTAAATTGTATTCGAAGAAAGTGGAGTGTATCATAGAGTCGGCCCCGCCCGACTTTAGCCTTTCCTTACTTGTTTTTCAATGTGTCTGCTTTTACTTATTTGATATTGGGTATGCGCATTCCCTCTATAACACAAACGTGCATCACAAAGTGATTTTTATTCGTAGTCGGTGAAATGGGGCAAAAAGGGATAAAATAGTACATATTAATCGACAACAGCTAGATACATGAAATTCGGTGTGTATATTCCTCAAATTGAGTAGATAGATAATAAAAAAACATTTTTTTCCAAATTCGTACTTTTAAGGGGTAAAATGGCAATAGAAGGATAACAAGTAAGAAGGCGTTAAGTTCGGCCGGGCCGAATCTTATATACCCGCCACCACGGAGTGCATTCCACAGTATTACCAGCAGATTAGAGGATGTCGACTTTACATAGAAGCACAGTACCATATTACGAAAATTGTGATATTTTTATGCACATTACTATATTTGTTTACTATTTCAAACTATAATGTATACTTATGCGCACTGTTTAAAATCGACAATACGTCGCCATTAGAAAGAAGCATTTTCAGATACAGACAAAGTGATAAGAAATTAATAAATTTTAAAGATATCCCCATTCGCCCCATTCTCCGCCCAAATGTACAAATTTCGAAAAAATCCTTTTTCGAGTTTTCATAGTCAGAATTTCATGATTTCAACTTCAGCGGTTTGGTAGGTCCCATTTGTATCCCTCTTTTTAATTATATCCCTTAAAAGTACGAATTTCGAAAAATCCCTCTATTTTACGTGTCTATGCAATTAGAGGGATGTACACACCGAATTTCATGACTCTAGCTGTTGTCGTATCATTGGTACCATATTTTATCCCTTTTTGTCCCATTTCGCCCGCTAAAACTTTTTTTGTGGTGCTTCCAAGCTACAAGAGGAATGTCCGCAACAAATTTTTACTGTCTGAAAATAAGAAATTTAATTAATAAGCCAAGGCTACCAATATTTGTATACTATATATATAATGGATATGATACTTCAATTCATAAAGTAAATATAAGGGGGCAATCATAAATATCCTAAATATTGGGGGATAGAGAGTGTACTTTCGGCTACAGTCGTTTGGTTGGTTGTATTTCCATCCTATTTTAAATTCAAAAGTATAGATTTTGAAAATACCTTATCTCTCACGTACGCAGTACAAGACAACTTCATGATTCTACCATTTTTTGTCGTAAAAGCAATAAAATAAAGTACGAACTTGGAAAAAATATTTTACGTGGCTATGCAGTCAGAGGAATGTATACACCGAATTCCATGATTCTATCAGCGGTCATTTTGTTGCTACCATTTTTTTCCCTTTTTCCAATTTTGCCTCCTCAAGAGTACGACTATCTAAAATCTCTTTATTTTACGTATCTACACAATTAGAGGGATGTACACACTAAATTTGATCATCCTAGCTGTATTCGTTTAGTTGGTACTATTTGTATCCCCTGTAGCCATTGTATCCCTTGAAAGTACGAATTTTGGAAAGTTCTTTTATTTTACGTGTCTACGCAATCAGAGGAATGTAAAGAGTGATTTTTTTGAGGTTAGGATTTTCATGCATTAGTATTTGACAGATCACGTGGGATTTCAGACATGGTGTCAAAGAGAAAGATGCTCAGTATGCTTTGACATTTCATCATGAATAGACTTACTAACGAGCAACGCTTGCAAATCATTGAATTTTATTACCAAAATCAGTGTTCGGTTCGAAATGTGTTTCGCGCTTTACGTCCGATTTATGGTCTACATAATCGACCAAGTGAGCAAACAATTAATGCGATTGTGACCAAGTTTCGCACTCAGTTTACTTTATTGGACATTAAACCAACCACACGAATGCGTACAGTGCGTACAGAAGAGAATATTGCGTCTGTTTCTGAGAGTGTTGCTGAAGACCGTGAAATGTCGATTCGTCGCCGTTCGCAGCAATTGGGTTTGTGTTATTCGACCACATGGAAGATTTTACGCAAAGATCTTGGTGTAAAACCGTATAAAATACAGCTCGTGCAAGAACTGAAGCCAAACGATCTGCCACAACGTCGAATTTTCAGTGAATGGGCCCTAGAAAAGTTGGCAGAAAATCCGCTTTTTTATCGACAAATTTTGTTCAGCGATGAGGCTCATTTCTGGTTGAATGGCTACGTAAATAAACAAAATTGCCGCATTTGGAGTGAAGAGCAACCAGAAGCCGTTCAAGAACTGCCCATGCATCCCGAAAAATGCACTCTTTGGTGTGGTTTGTACGCTGGTGGAATCATTGGACCGTATTTTTTCAAAGATGCTGTTGGACGCAACGTTACGGTGAATGGCGATCGCTATCGTTCGATGCTAACAAACTTTTTGTTGCCAAAAATGGAAGAACTGAACTTGGTTGACATGTGGTTTCAACAAGATGGCGCTACATGCCACACAGCTCGCGATTCTATGGCCATTTTGAGGGAAAACTTCGGAGAACAATTCATCTCAAGAAATGGACCGGTAAGTTGGCCACCAAGATCATGCGATTTGAAGCCTTTAGACTATTTTTTGTGGGGCTACGTCAAGTCTAAAGTCTACAGAAATAAGCCAGCAACTATTCCAGCTTTGGAAGACAACATTTCCGAAGAAATTCGGGCTATTCCGGCCGAAATGCTCGAAAAAGTTGCCCAAAATTGGACTTTCCGAATGGACCACCTAAGACGCAGCCGCGGTCAACATTTAAATGAAATTATCTTAAAAAAGTAAATGTCATGGACCAATCTAACGTTTCAAATAAAGAATTTTATGCGTTTTTTTTTTAAAAAAAGTTATCAAGCTCTTAAAAAATCACCCTTTATATATCAAATTTCATTATTCTAGGTGCAGCCGTTAGGTTGGTACTATTTTTATCCCTCTATCCCCATTTAACCCCTTAAAAGTACAAATTTAGAAAAAATACTTTTATATTATGTATCTACTCTATTAGAGGAATGTACACGCCAAATTTCGTGTTTCTATCTGTTGTCGTTTGATAGGTACAATTTTTATCCCATTTCGCCCCCTACAAATAAAAATCACTCTATGGTGCCCTTTTATGCTATAAAGGGAATGCGCATTGCAAATATCAAGTAAATACAAGCTAATATGTTCAAAAAACATGCTGAAATACTCTAAATATTAGAGGTATTTTCAGTTCTTGTGAGGGAAAAATTTGTCCCTATGGGCCGATTTCGTCCACTTGCAATCCCAACCGATCTACAACCATAAGACACATTTAGGAAAAATTTGAACGTCCTAGCTCATTTCGTTTGGCCGCTATCGTGCTTTCAACAGACAGACAGACGGACAGATGGCTATATCGTCTTAGAATTTTACCACGACCCAGAATATATATACTTTATGGGGTCTCCGATGAATATTTCAAGGTGTTACAAACGGAATGACAAAGTGAATATACCCCCATCCTGGAGGTGGAGGGTATAAAAATGGTACCAACCGAACGGCTGCATCTAGAATAATGAAATTCAATGTATACATTCCTGTGAGTGCGTAGACACGTAAAATAAGCGGATTTTTCGAAAATCGTACTTTTTGGGGTTAAAATAGAAAAAGGGATAAAAATTGTACCAAACAAATGGCGGCAACTAGAGTCATGAAGTCGGAGTACACATTCCTCTGACGGCATAGACACGAAAAATTAAAGGCTTCTTCCAAATTCATACTTTCAATTGATACAATGGGAACAGGGGGATAAAACTGGTACCAACTAAACGGCTATAGGTAGAATCATGAAATTCGGTGTGTACGTTCCCATACTTGCGTATACAAGAGATTTTAGAAAGTCGTACTCCTAAGGGGGTAAACTAGGAAAAAGTGAATAAAAATTGTACCAAACAATTGGCATTAGCTAGATTCAGGGAATTCGGTGTTTACATTTCTCTAAATGCATAGCAAAATAAAAAGATTTTTCCAAATTCGTACTAAAAGAACAAGTTTTGAAAAATCCGCTATGTTGCTCGTTTACACAATCAGAAGAATGAACATTCCGAAATTTTTGATTGTCTATCTGCAGCCATTTGGTTGGCACCAATTTTATCCCTTTTTGGCTCTAAAAGTACGAGTATCGAAACATCTCATTATATTTCAAATCTACGCAACCTGACAGCTGTTTGGTTGGTATTAATTTCATCCTTTTTCTCACCGTTTCCCCATTAAAACAAAAATTTTCAAATTTCCTTGGTTTTGCACCGTCATAGGAATACATACATACCGTATATCATTATTCTAGCTGCATACATTTTGTCGGTACGTCCTATTTTAGGTTGATAACATTACACTTAGCTTTTATCTTTATTAGCAATTTATCAGCAATTGGAATTGTCCAAATGTACGATTAATGTTCTCAGTTGAGGTCGTATTTTTTCTGAGTGTATACATCCCGGAGGCCGGCTGAAACATGATAATGATGATGAGGAGTACAAAATGTATCTACATTTCTGGTGATATATACATACATACATACATATTATTACTATAGGGTTTTTATGTTCACTCTTCGCAGTACAAATGTGTCCGAGGGTGTTCACATAGACGGCAAAAAGTCGCACACACACACCGATTCGAGCAACATACTCGACATCGACCTAATTTCTCTTCATAATTTCCAGGCAATGTTCGGCTTAGTTAGTTTTTGCTGCTGCTACTGGTTGCCCAAATGTCAGTGTGCTGCCGTTGTTAATCATTATTATTTTGCAAATGTTTTTTAATTATATTTTTTGCTCGACGTTTTCATAGTGCTCACATACGTTGTCTCTGTGCTTGGCCGTTGGTTTTTATAGTTTTACCTAAAGTGTTTTTTCACAACTCAACTCGAAGCTATAGTCATAATTTTTAGCTATGTAAGAGTAAACGGGAGACGACTGACCCATAGCGTTGTACGTGGACCACAGAATGTGGCAATAAAGTTTTACCTGGCTTAGACGATGATACCGGCCATATGAAATGATATGGCCATCAAGTATTTCGTAGTTTGGGTGTAGGGATAAAAGAACACTTTATGACTGATACCATGTCAAGCCGGACGAAAAATATTTTTAAATTTTTTTTAAAATTGGTTTTAATTATTTTGTTTATGAGGTTCTGTTAATATATTTTTAATATAGCCCATTGAATCTTCAGAAAAAAATCAAAAAACATATCTGAAAATGATCTTAGTTTATTTTAGAGAAAATATTAGTTTATTCTTAAAACGTAACCGGAATTGTCAAATTTAATAATTTTTAATAATAATAAAGTAAATTGGTTTAACCATTTGTGACAAAAATTTGAATATACACTTATCAGCAGAATTTGTTATTTTTGTGGATATTAAAATGCTTATAACTCGGTAAATAAAATTTGAAGATTTATTTCCTAAGACACATGTAATTTACTTTTTAAAGAAGGTTATTTTAAGAGATTTTCAGAAAAATCACAATGATGTGAAAATTGTTTTGTCCATTTTGAAATGGAATGAGTCATATTTAAAGTGGAAAGCTTCAGTAAAATGACACACAACATGAACATTTGCAAAAATGTAACTTTGTAGAAGCGTTACTCTTCTTTTATTCTGTAGCATCAGATCATAGTGAATTTTTTTAAATAGTTCTACAACAGAAAAATCAGGTTGAATTCCCAAAATAAAAACATGTAAGGAAAGGCTAAAGTCGGTATCCCAGAATAAAAATACATCAGTAATGTTGATGGTAATGCCATTACGGCCAATATTGGTTTTCTTCAGTTGTTAACTCAAATTTGAAATGGAACAGATGAAATTCCCTGCCAAAATAAATATATGTTTTTTCATGTCATGAACTCAAACACATTATTATAATTACACTGTCCAACAGCATTTTTGGAACAGAGTAGCGACCCTATAGTTCTGAAAGGACATGTTGAGAAGATAATTTTTGTAGAATAAACTTGGTCAAATTTTTCATTTTTATTTGTCGAATATAATATCATTATAATAAGGGGAAAAAAGTTGTAAGTTCATATCTAAGAGAATTCTTATTGTCATACCTATAGGAATATATAGGAATTTAATAGGGATCATTTTTGTGGAAGATTTTAACCGTATAGCTCCACTTTTTGTGGTTCAATTTGACCCCTTTTTCAAGAACATCAAAAAAGTCTTTTCGAAAAGGAAATTTAAGAATTCTACAAAAAAAAATTGCCAGAAAGTTTCAGTGGGGGTCACCAAAGTTGCAAATGAAGCTATTCACACTTAAATAGCGCAATTACACACCAACTTATACAAATGAAATAATAAGGTTAAACTTATTCTAGGTTTCTTGGAAGATCTAATCTTTACGACAAAAAAATATTAATATTAATTGAATTTGTATACATTACATTTTTGTTTTGTAAAATTCTCGCGATCTATCCGGCGGAATCGGCTAATTTTTGCACGTATATTAAGAACCAATGTCAGTTGTAACATATGTGTAGTTACTCGCGAAAGAAGCTGCGATTGTTGCAAGAATCCAAAATTCGTGTTTGCAATTACATTCATTTCAACTTTTTCTATCTGGGTTTCTGAAATAATTCATATTCCAAAAAATATTTTGGTATTCTTCATAAGAAAGAAAAAACAAGTAAGAAAGGTTAAAGTCGGGCGTGGACGACTATATGATACCCTATACCTAGTCTTTATACCCTGTGGTGTAGGGTATAAAAACGTCGTTACATTTGAACCGTGTGATATACGATACAGCTATAAGAGAAGAATGTACTACAAATTTTATACTTCTATCTTTAGTTGTAAGAAATCTTGAACGCAAACTTTAAATGGGAACTATATAAAAATCTGAACCGATCTGACCCATTTTAGCACAGGTTTTCTAGTTGATATATAAGACGCTTTCCCCAACTTGATGTTAAATATTGTTAAATATGTGGTCTCTAGAGCGGAAAGAATTAAATCGGAGGAGTCATTTATATGGGATCTATATATAAATCTGAACCGATGTGACCGACTTTCGCCACGGATGTTTAAGTAAAATTTGGGCAATATCTAAATCTTAACCGATTTGCTTCAAATTAAATATCGTCCTTATCCCATAAAACTTCGTTGTGCAAAGTTTCATTTTGTTTTAACAACAATTGCGACCTGTACTTTGATTATAAGAATAAATGGACAGACGGACGGACAGACAGACTTTGCTAAATCGACTCAAAAAGTGATTCTATGTCAATCGGTATACTTAACAATGGGTCTATCTCGCTTCCTTTTGGGTGTTACAAACAAATGCACAAATTCATTATACCCTGTGGTGTAGGGTATAAAAAATAGGATACATTTTGGCTGTAAAGTCAAAAATTAGGAAAAGTGCCTTTAGAAAAACCCGCGTAATTTTCTATCATATAAAGGAAATATATCCAAATTTTTTACCGAAAAGATGAATTTTCCAAAAACAAAACCATAGTAACTTTAGTTACAACTTTGATGTTTGTGGTGACCCCCACTGACATTTTCCGGCAATTTTTTCATACAACATTTTAATCCTTAAATATCCTTTTTGAGAGGATTTTTTTATTTTCACGAAAAAATGGCAAATTGACCCACAATGAGTGGAGCTAAAGGTTTAAAATCTTCCCCCAAAATGATCTTCGCAAAATTTCTCAATATTTTTCTGACAGTAAGAATTCTCTCAGACATTAATTTACAACGTGGTCCCTTCGAACAAAAAATTACAACTTTGACCCACAGAAAAAACTCAGATCAGCTGGACTATATGTTTATTCCATTTAAAAATTCATAATTTGTTGAACAGCGTTATGAATGAAAATAAATAAATTAAGTTCAAAGACAAAACATTATCTTGTCACAGCGGAATGTACGCAAAAAATTTCATGATTCTAAGTACAGCGGTTTGCTTAGTACCAGCTTTATCCCATTTTGTCCCTTAACAGTAGGTGGAACCATTAAGGAAGATTCTACCTGAGGTCATCATTAACCTTAAAGGTAGGAATATCGAAAGTTCCCATTATTTTTCGAGCCTACAGAGTCAGAGCGAAGTATACAACGATTTTCATTATCCAACCTGGAGCCGTTTGATTGTCCCACTTTCCCTCTGAAAGTAAAAATTTCAAACAAAAGTTTTTATTTTGCGTGTCTATATAGTCAGTGGAATGTTCATACCGAATTTTATTATTCTAAAGACTGTACTAATTTTATCCCATTTTCCATATTTTCTCCATAAAGTGGACGAATTTTGAAAAATTGATTTATTTTATGTATATACACTGTTGTTGTTGTTTTATTGGTATCATTTTTATCCCTTTTATCTAATTTCAACCCCCCCCAGAAAACAATAATTTGTTCCATTCTTAGAAACTGGAAAACGTAAAATACAGCGAACTTCGAAGTTCGCAATGAAAACATTTCATTAAAGTCGTTTATTTGTGTGTGGAATAAAATAATCAGATGTACAATGTTGATGAGTCTAGCTGAAAGTGCTCCAAAGATGTCTAACTTTTGGTTATAAGAAAATCTAAATCAGCTTGGACGACTTCTTCAGTTTTTAAAGGTTGGCTCCACTGTTTCATCTACTAACTGTTCAAGTTTCGGATAAATTGCATAATAATACATAGTTTCTTTTTAGGCCCTTAGACATATAAATATATGCTATCGAAAATGTGAAGAAATTCGATAAATTCGAATAACCGAGGTTTTTATTAGTTCACATTACTGAGCGTTCGCTGTATATGTGCGATCAGACATATTAGGCTTAGGTAATTATGAAGGCCATAAATGTTGCGAACTTCACTTTCACATAGCAACAGTGAAAGTATCTCCGTCCTACCTAGTAGCTCCATAATAAATTAAAGAGCCAATGTTACGAGTTCTCAAAATACTTAAATTTTTATAGCTAGATCGTCACATGTTTTAATATATGTAAATTCCATAGATACATCCTTCCCGATTTCAGGATAAACCACAGTAGATCCACATGTTTTTTTATTAATTCAATGAAAGTATCTCCGCCCTACCTAGTAGCTCCATAATAAAGTAAAGAGCCAATGTTACGAGTTCTCAAAATACTTAAATTTTTATCACTAGATCGTCACATGTTTTAATATATGTAAATTCCATATTTATATCCTTCCCGATTTCAGGATAAAGCACAGTAGTTCCATATATTTTTTAATTAATTCTTTCAAAATTTTACAAGTTTAGTAAAGAGGTATTTTCCAAATGATTTGCATAATTTGGAATCACTAGTGGGTATGGGCGACCCGCCAATGTTAGTCACCTCGGCCATATCAAATACATATCCGCAAAGTGGTTCAGAATCAAAATCTATCGGCCAAAATTCAATAACCTTTGTTCTAGCAAATATTTTTGAGTTTTGTAAGAAACCGAAATTATACAAGGAACTAAGTATTATTTTGTGATATTAACATTGAGCAATCCGATATATTTTAGAAATCAGCCCAAATATCGACTCTTTTCGTATTTTTCGATTTTTAAGAAAAGTCAAATTTTGAATTTTTGTTTTTATGTTGTTTGACAAAATAATCCTAGAAAAAAATAATTTTACAAAACTCAAAAATGTTTACTAGAACAAAAGTTATTGAATTCGAATTTGACCACTCCTTTCGAAGAAAAAAGTTCCGCAGTGTGCGTAAATTTTACTTTCATGAAGGAAAAATTTAATTTGAATCAAGTCCTACATTCAAGGAAACGTTTGTAATTGATGAAGAAATATTTCTGTAGTGCTATACGAAAATCAATTTTCTGCAGTTTTACTAGAAGGGTATATATCATTTGAGACAGCAACAAGTAAGGAAAGGCTAAAGTCGGGCGGGGCCGACTATATGATACACTTCACATTCTATCCGAATACAATTCAACTTGGTAAGTTCATCCAGTTCAAATATAAGGTGTTAAGCTCATTTTGTGAAAATTCGTGCTTTTTGGTGCTGAAAAAGTCTATCCCAAATTTGATGGGAAATTTTTATAATATAAAAGGATTGAACATGCCAAAATATTAGGGATTATTGGGCGTATTTCCTGAAATTAATAGGGGAACTTTTTCTCTCTGGACCGATTTCGCCCATTTTCAGTCCCATCCGATCTACAACTAATAAACGTATTGTTGGCACATTGCACTGTAACAAAATCGGTTTCATATCGAGCCCTTAGCGCAGAATTATCGTAAGCGACATTTTCTAAAAATATTTTTTATTGTTGAATTTAAAATTTTATGGGCTGATACATAAATAAAAATTGTCAAAATTGTTAACGTTTATATAAAAAATGGGGCTAAGATTTTATCGTAAGTCACTGCTCACATTTTCAAAGAAAGCAATTTTATCGTAAGCGACAGTTTATGAATCTAGACAAAAACTGTCAGATAATGTAAGAGATATTTATAAATGTTTTAGATAGGTCTATCAATATATTGAATCAATAAGAAGTGTATTTTAATACCCTCGACCATAAAATGAAGTTTTCGCCTGTTGGTTGAAAATACGATAGGTTACGAACGAACTAAGCTAAGAGGTTCGAAGTTCCCAGATATTTGTTTTATATATTTTTTATCGATCCAGAAGAAAAAAGTTTACCCACAAGAACTGAAAGTAGCTCTAAATAATTGTCTTTTTGGAGAACACAAAGCCTTTTTGTATGATTTATGCCTTATATACAATAATTTAATATACTTCTAGGAATATTCGTATATTGAGCCAAATACTATATACATGGTTTTGGTATCATTTCCCTACTATTGTGGGTAAACATTAACATTTATTTTATTAAAATAGTGGTAAATTTGACAAAGAAACATAATATTTAGCTTAAATAGTGATGAACATTTGTCATATTGCCCACAATTCTATAGAGTTAAAGAGTAAACAAGTAAAAACGGTGTTAAGTTCGGCCGGACCGAACTTTATATACCCTCCACCATGGATTGCATTCCACAGAGGCATTCGATTTTCGTAGAAGTGAAGTAATATTACAGGAAATATAATATTTTTTAATACAGCCAAAACAAATAAAAATATTGAAAAAATAATTTTATAAATTAATATAATATTTTTATTATTTCAAACCACGCTTATAAGGCAAGGCTACCAATACGTTTACACTATATATAACGAAATAGTACTTCAAGTAAATTTAAAAAATAAATATGTTTATATTTATATTTCAAAAAAGCTTACATACCATAAATATTGATAGTGGATGATACAGTTGGTTGTATTTCCATTATATTTTAATTCCAAATGTACAAATTATGAAAATCCATTATTCCACGTACATAGTGCAAAATAACCTAACTCCATGATTCAACCAATTTTTGACGTAAAAGTAAAAAGTTCAAATTTTGAAAAATCTTTGTATTTTGTGTGTCTATCAGTCAGAGCAATGTATACACCGAATTCCATGATTCTAACATGGGCCATTTGGTTGGTACCATTTGTATCACCCTTTACGTATTTTACCCCCTTAAGAGTACAACTTTCTAAAATCTCTTTATTTTACGTGTCTGCGCAATCAGAGAACTGTACACACCGAATTTCATTCTTCTAGATGTAGCGGTTTGGTTGGTACCATTTTATCCCTCTGTTTCCATTTTATCCCTTAAAAGTACGAATTTGGAAAAATAACTTTTATATTATGTATTTACTCAATTATATGAATGTACACACTGAATTTCGTGTTTATAGCTGTTGTCGTTTGATAGGTACCATATTTCTCCCTTTTTACCCCAATTCACCCCCTACGAATAGGAATCACTTTATGGTACACTCTTTGTTATAGGTGGAATGCGCATACTCAATATCAAATTTGGACGTCCTAGCTCCTATCGTTTAGATACTAGCATGCTTTCAACAGACGGACGGATGGACGGACATGGCCAGATCGTCTTAGAATTGTATGACGATCAAGAATATATATAAAGAGTGATTTTTTTGAGGTTAGGATTTTCATGCATTAGTATTTGACAGATCACGTGGGATTTCAGACATGGTGTCAAAGAAAAAGATGCTCAGTATGCTTTGACATTTCATCATGAATCGTCTTACAAACGAACAACGCTTGCAAATTATTGAATTTTATTATCAAAATGCGTGCTCTGTTAAGAAAGTTCATTGCGCGCTTCCATTTTATGGTTAGTTTAATCGACCCACTGAAGCGGCTATTCGGGCTATTGTGACTAAATTTCGCACCAAATTTACATTGTTGGACATTAAACCACCAACACGCTTACGTAGAGTGCGAACTGAAGAAAATATCGCAGCTGTATCGGCCAGTGTTAATGATGACCACCAATTTTCGATTCGTCGCCGTTCGCACCAATTGGGTCTCTGTTACTCAAAAACGTGGAAATGCCAAAATTGGACTAAGCGGATGGACCACCTAAGACGCAGCCGCGGTCAACATTTAAATGAAATTATCTTCAAAAAGTAAATGTCATGGACCAATCTAACGTTTCAAATAAAGAACCGATGAGATTTTGCAAATTTTATGCGTTTTTTTTTTTAAAAAGTTATCAAGCTCTTAAAAAATCACCTTTTACTTTAAAGGGTCTCAGGTCGATATTTCAAGATGTTACAAACGGAGTGACCGTTCCACCGCCATCCTGGAGGTGGAGGCTATAAAAACTTCAGTTTTCGTTAAGAACGTTAACATAACATAACTGGCAATGATACCAGTTGATTCTATACACTCTACAATTGAATCATTTTGTAAACGAAGAATAATTTGGGTCCCTTTAAATATGGATATTTTGCAGATAGTAGGGTGGACGAAATGAATATTAATTCAATTATTCGTTCAAAGAAAAATTCAATATCAATATTACCTAAAAACTTTTATATGAATTTTAACTATTAATCATAGGAATTCAAATGTGTCAAAAATAGTTTTTTTTATTAAAGATTTGAATTACTTTTCCCTTTATAAAAGTAGTGTTATCTATTTTATTAGCGTATAGTTTTTTAAGTTTAAGCGTTTTTTATAGTTTAAGCGCCATAGTTTTTTTTCAGTATTTGTAGCCGCAAGTACAATATTTGTATCGCAAGCGCCAAAAGTACCGTATGATGTAAGCAAATGATAATTTTTTAATAATAATTCGTTGGGTACGGCGGAATTAAAACCTTTTGCATTAAAACATATTTCATTTTATGCAAATATTTTAAAATAATCAATAAAAACCTTCTCCTGTAAAATGTGTGTTTTGGCGCTTGCGATCATTCCGCGCTAAGGGCTCGATATTCTTGTGATCAAACCCGAAATAATATCATAACATGGTATCGACAGTCACTAATGTGTCGGCAATACTGTGGAGTCTATATACGATTCGATCTAGCTGAATATATAAACTCCGAATGGTTATTTCTATGGACTTTCCATAATCACTGCATATAATAGATTCCAACCTACGACATCACTTTTTCCAAATAACACATATTGTTCAATTTATTCGAGTACACGTTAAATGTATTAATCTTACAACTAATAAATTCAATAAATGTCCCTCATTCCATACGATAAAAGGCAGAAGTACCTTCCATTCGACTTCACAGAGTAGATTACTATTTTTTTGGCAATAAATACGTTAAATGTGTCAACAATCTCTTAACTGCCGTCCATTTAGCTTGCGTAGGCTCAATACGAATCTCCTTCTGTTGCTCGGTAAATTAATAACGGGCGAACTAATGAGTCCTTAGATAGAACATTGAAAAGGCTTAACACAACCACGTGACAACACAGCTGAAGAAGGCAGACGACATTTCAAAAATTTATAGCCTCCCAGAGTTCAATTCGTTGACATTGGACCATTTACAATCATCAAGGTTTCCTGAGAAATGACTAAAATTGTTCAGCTTTGACAGCTGACACCTTGCTCGCCCTGCTGAGCGCTGAGATTAGTCCTTTGCCAAGAGTGCCGTAAATATGGCCTGTAATAATTTCCAATATCGTCTTTGTCAAATCGAGATTTATTGTTATTTTTTAATTTTGTCTCAGTATATTATTATTGTGGTAGCCAAAATTGCTGGCTGGCAATCTCGTTGTGGTTTTATTACATCCAATGTTGTCTGAGGGTTGAGGACGAGGAGTGTTGCCACAACCGTAGTCCATAACGCTGAAATGATCAGGTTTTATTAGTCACGGGGGTATTTTGTTATGGTTCCCTACATGCAACATATGTTGGTGGGTGGTGTGAGGCTTGGCGAGGTGAGGTGAACAGTGAGTGTGTAGTTTGGAGGAAACATTGGTAGCACATGTTTTGAAGGAGGGTTTCTAAACAATTCGCCAGAAACTAATGATTTCCAATGTAAAACCAAAAACCGGTTCATAGGCAATAGCCGCTACGGGGTACCTGTTCATATTGCGACATTCATTCTGACAGAAACCGACTAAGCAAAAGAGGTTTAAATACCTTATTTCTTAATACTAAACAGTTCAAGTAGTTCCTGAACCTGCCATTTAAGTGACAAACCCGATTTTTTGTTTGTATCCGTTCTTTGAACACTCTAAATAAACCACAAAAATATTGTTATCGTTTTCTGTTCGATTTGATTGTGGTGTTATTTTATAAGTTTTTATGATTGTAGCAAAAATTTATTATGGCTTTGCCTTTTATTTTCATAAATTATTCATTTAAATTTTGCTCCGTTCACTCCTTCATTTCTGGTATACTAAGCAAACACTACTTCTCGGAGCAGAAAGACAGGCGGACGGACAGGCAGGACGGACAGACTGCCATGGGTTCCAAGTTTAATATTTTCCTACACACTTTTGCATACCTTTCAAATTGGCCCTTTCTCTTTCTCATAAATATTATTTTCCCTCTTTTATGTCGAGCGAGCACATCCAGTAAAATATGCATTGCGTGTACTCAGCTGAACCGTAAAGGAAACGGAAATCTAACATCTGTTTTCCAACTCAAGTCAGCAAACGTAAACGCACCAGCCAACGGCGCACAGTGGAATATGTTCATACAAGCTGCGGCAAAAATTAGATGGAATAGAGGAGTTAGGACCTTGAAATTTCACACACATCCCTTATATCGTCAATTTAGATCAAAAACTATTTTTTGTTTAAATCCGCCCTCAATCATGCCCACCTCCCATGAAAGTTAAAATGAAAAATCGTCATAAATTTCTTATTTTAATATGTATGTGAATATAAATCATTACCAGTGATATCATTTGAGTCCACAATTAAATGAAAATTGTCAATACCATGCCCAACGCAAAAAAATTGTTTGGTCTTTTATGATTTTCGAATTTTTTTATAAAAAATATTTTATTTTTTTACCCTCCACCTCCAGGATGGGGTATATATACTAACTTTGTCATTCCGTTTGTAACACCTTGAAATATCGACCTGAGACCCTATAAAGTATATATATTCTTGATCGTCATAAAACTCTAAGACGATCTAGCCATGTCCGTCCGTCCGTCTGTCAGTCTGTTGAAAGCACGCTAGCATCTAAACGAAAGGAGCTAGAAGTTCAAATTTTCCATAAATGCGTCCTATAGTCGTAGATCGGTTGGGATTGAAACGGGACGAAATCGGCCCAAAGGGAAACATTTTTCCCTCACAAGGACTAAAAATACCCATAATAATCCCTAATATTTTAGCGTATTTAAGCATGTTTTTTGAATATGTCTGTTTATATTTGCTTGATATTTGGTATGCGCAATCCCCTTATAGCAAAAACGTGCACCATAAAGTGATTCTTATTTGTAGGGGGTGAAATGGGGCAAAAAAGGGATAAAAATGGTACATATTAAACGACAACAGCTAGAAACACGAAATTCGGTGTGTACATTCCTCTAATTGAGTAGATACATAATATAAAAGTATTTTTTTTCAAATTCGTACTTTTAAGGGGTAAAATAGGAAAAGAGGGATACAAATGGTACCAACCAAACGGCTGTATTTAGAATAATGAAATTCGGTGTACACATTCCTCTGATTGCATAGATAAGAAAAATACACGGATTTTTCAAAACTCGTACTTTTTGGAGTTAAAATGAAAAAAGGGGATACAAATAGTACCAACCAAATGACCGCAGCTAGAGTCATGAAATTCGGAGTATACATTCCTTTGACGACGTAGACATGAAAAATGAAAGGTTTTTTCCAAATTCGTACTTTCAAGGGATGCAATGGGTACGGAGTGATAAAAATGGTACCATCCAAACGGCTACACCTGGAATAATGAAATTCGGTGTATACATTCCTCTGACTGCATAGACACGGAAAATAGACGAATTTTTCGAAATTCGTACTTTTTGGGGTTAAAATGGAAAAAGGGGATACAAATGGTACCAACCAAATGACCGCAGCTAGAGTCATGCAATTCGGAGTATACATTCCTCTGACTGCGTAGACACGGAAAATAAACGGATTTTTCGAAATTCGTTCCTTCAAAGGATACAATTATACAGAGGGATAAAAATAGTACCAAATAAACGACTACAGCTAGAATGATGAAATTCTAATTGCGTAGAAACGTCAAGGGGGTAAAATGGTACCAACCAAATGGGCGCAGCTAGAATCATGGAATTCGTTGTATACATTCCTCTGACTACATAGACACGCAAAATAAAAAAAATTTTCCAAATTCGTACTTTTTTACTTTTACGGCAATAATTGGTTGAATCATGAAGTTAGGATATTTTGAACTATGTAAGTGAGCTAATGAATTTTCAAAATTTGTACTTTTGGAATTAAAATAGAATGGAAATACAACCAACTGTAGCACCCACTATTCACCGATAATTATGGTATTTAAGCTTTTTGAAAACATAAATATAAGAATATATATTTTTTTATTTGAAATAAATAATGGTTTGGAATAATTAAAATATTATATTTATTTATAAAATTATTTTTTCAATATTTGTATTATTGGCTATATTAAAAAATTTATATTTTCCTGTAATATTACTACACTTCTACGAAAACCGACATCCTCCGTGGAATGCAATCCATGGTGGAGGGTATATAAAGTTCAGCCCGGCCGAACTTAACACCGTTTTTGCTTATATTTAGCTTAGACAGTTTTTCCATTTCAGTAATTAAACCGATGTTGGCAGCTATAAGCAGAATATTCTTTATACACTCCACGAGAGTATAAGTGCATTTGTGTGTAACACCCAAAAGGAAGCGAGATAGAACCATTGTTAATTATACCGATCGACTGCGAATCACTTTTTGAATCGATTTAGCAATGTCCGTCTGTCTGTCCGTCTGACCTAATCAAATTACAGGTCGCAATTATAGTCCGATCTTAACAAAAATTGGCACAAGTAAGTTTTGTGGATCAAGGACGAACGTTATTTAATTTGAATTAATTTTGATGGTGAAAATCGCTCAGATCGGTTCAGATTTAGATATAGGCCCCATACAAATGTCGCTCCTGATTTGACTTTTCCGCTCTATAAAACACATATAGTACCCGATTTTCTTCAAATTTGGCTTAACACCTTAAATTCTAAATAGAAATACATGTGGCGAAAGATTTAGATATAGATTTAGATATAGCCCCCATACAAATGTCTATCAAGATTTGACTTTCTCCGCTCTAGAAACCACATATTTCACTCGATTTTCTTTAAATTTGGCACAACATCTTATAATTCAACTAAAAACACCCTTCGTGAATGTGGGTAAGATCGGATCAGATTTAGATATAAATTGTTTATATAAAGTGTGATATTTTAGCTATTATCTTTTTGGCAACACTGGTTTAAACAGCTGACGCACGTTTCGTGTTTTGTTTCACTGTCAAACATCTTCAGTTTGGTATATAATTTAACCATGAATTGCAAATTATTGAATTTTATTATCAAAATGCGTGCTCTGTTAAGAAAGTTCATCGCGCGCTTCTTCCATTTTATGGTCAGTTTAATCGACCCGCTGAAGCGGCTATTCGGGCTATTGTGACTAAATTTCGCTCCAAATTTACATTGTTGGACATTAAACCACCAACACGCTTACGTAGACTGCGAACTGAAGAAAATATCGCAGCTGTATCGCCCAGTGTTAATGATGACCATTAGTTATCGATTCGTCGCCGTTCGCAGAAATTGGGCCTCTGTTACTCAACAACGTGGAAAAATTTGCGTATGCCATAATTGGACTAACATTTGCATGAAATAATCTTCAAACATTAAATTACATGGGCCGTACTATCGATTCAAATAAAGATTTCATGCATTTTCTGAATTTTATGTGTTTTTTTTGAAAAACTTTCCTATAGCTTTTAAAAAATCACCCTTTATATACAAATCTTGCAAATCTTGCCAAATGTTTAACTGATTTTTGGCCAAACTTTACATATTACATTTCATCTATAAACATACATATTGAATACGGGTCGCATCGTTCCATGTTTCAATATACCCCCATGCAGATGTCCTTTCCGATTTAAATTTTTTTGTCAAACACATACACTTACAGGATACAAAAATCCTTACCGATTTCACTTTTTTACAGAATTGAATTATAATAGGATAGAAAGTGGAGTGTATCATATAGTCGGCTCCATCCGACTTTAGACTTTCCTTACTTGTTTTAAAATGAATAAATAAAACAATAGTTGAACAATATTTGTAAATGCCGAGGCATCGGACGGCGTCGTGAATATAGTTTTATGCTGTAGAAAATTACCGATACTGAATACATACAACCTTCAGATAAAACTCTGTCTGAAAAAGAAACCAAAAACGTAATTACAATTTTTGTTTAAATGCAAAAGAACACAGCTCTTGAGCTCCTATTTTCTACGAACTAAACGACATTTCAATGCGATACATGGTTTCCCAGATACATCCCAATTAAATAACCTCCATTATAATCAAATTTTCAACTATTTTAGCATTTATGAAGCTTAATAGGAATGTTCTTTGCAAAATTCAATCATTAAATTTGAGATTTGGGCACATGAAATTTGAGAGTTTTTGCCGCTGATAATACACTGTGCGGCGTCTTACTGATGCTGCTTGTTTTCCAGATGTGTTCTGCTCATTTGCCTCCTTTTGATTTGTCTGTGTGCGTGCGCGTGTACGTGTGCTTTTTCTGCGTTTCTGTTTATGCTAACAGGATTTTATTCCATTTTGTTCGAAATTTTCATCTGGAAAATTTGTTAGTTTACTTTTGTAAACACATCTGCGAGCGTCTTTTTGTCTTTGCATTCATAAAAACTTGCAGGAAATTTCAGAGAATTCTTTTTTTAGATGTGCCACGAAACGAATGCAAAAGAAGGACAAAGAAAAACTCTTTTGCAAACTTACTATAAATAAAAAATAAATACAAGTAAAATCATTGCAAGAAGTTGAAGAAAACAACAACTCCGTCCACAATTATTCTTTAACCATAACCTCCCAGAGACACTTCTATTGTTTTCCGAAAACTTGTATGACACAAGTCAACAACCGGTAACTTAATTCAATTTTTTGGCTGGAATAGCAACGATTTGATTAAGCATTACAATTTCGCTCATCTGATAACAGTATGCAAAAGTTTTGCGGACGGACTATGTATAAGATTTTCTGATATATTTTCGCGTTCTAAACTCACAAAAAAATGTTTTTTTTTTTTTCTAAAATTCCTACTATTTATACCCTCATTCTACAGATCCGATGTTGAATGTCAACCACACCTAAATGTCAAGTTTTTTCTGTATTTCATTTGACATTTCTCAATTTCAGACTATCTCAATTTGAACCATGGAAAGACACACAATCGAGCAACGCGTTAAAGTTATTCAGGTTTATTATGAAAACTCAAAATGCATATCGTGCACTTCATGATTTTTTCGACACATGATGAGGCACATTTTCACATCAGTGAATTCGTCAATAAACAGAATTGCCGCATTTGGGCGAATGATAAATCAAGAGTGATTGTCGAAAAACCAATGCACCCACAAAGAGTGACTGTTTGGTGTGGTTTATGGGCTGACGGCATCATCGGGCCGTATTTTTTCCAAAATGAGGCCGTTACTGTGAATGGTCTTCGCTATCTTGAGATGATAACGAACTTTATATGGCCCGAATCGGAAGATATGGATGTGAACAAGACGTTGCCACTTGCCACACAGCTAACGAAACAATGGCTCTTTTGCGCGACAAATTCAATGGCAGTGTTATCTCAAGTGGTGGCCTGGTGGTCAATTGGCCGCCAAGATCATGTGATTTGACACCGTTGGACTTCTTTCTTTGGGGTTATTTGAAAGAAAAGTTTTACGTCGATAAGCCAGCAACAATTCAAGAGCTAAATGATGATTATGCCTCAGCGTCATCGAAAATTTGGACCAACGGATGGAGGTGTGCCGCCGATTTCGCGGCGGCCATTTGGCCGATATTTTATTCCATACATTTATTTTTTCAAATTTCTGGTTTTATTGGAAAGATTGAACTTTGTCATTGAATAATGAAACACAATATCATTCATGTGACTATCACAGCTGGCTCGGCAGTACCTTATCCGATCAACTCGATTTTTCAGTACTGCCTAGGGTTTGGGGTTTCCAGGACTTTTTTCATTTCCCGGGAAAAAATAATTTATTTTAGGTATGTCTAATATGGTTTAAAATGTCAATATTTAGTAACTGTTGCGCTTTTTATACCCTGCACCTCCAGGATGGGGTATACTAAATTTGTCATTCCGTTTGTAACACCTTGAAATATCGACCTGAGACCTGAGTATATATATTCTTGATCGTCATGAAATTATAAGACGATCTAGCCATGTACGTCCGTCCGTCTGTTGAAAGCACGCTAGAATCTAAACGAAATTAGCTACAACGTTCAAATTTTCCATAAATGTGTCTTATAGTCGTAGATCGGTCGGGATTTCCCCCACAAGGACTAAAAATACCCATAATAATCCCTAATATTTTAGCGTATTTAAGCATGTTTTTTGAATATGTCTGTTTACATTTGCTTGATATTTAGTATGCGCATTCCCCTTATAGCAAAAACGTGCATCATAAAGTGATTCTTATTTGTAGGGGGTGAAATGGGGCAAAAGAGGGATAAAAATGGTACATATTAAACGACAACAGCTAGAAGCACGAAATTCGGTGTGTACATTCCTCTAACTGAGTAGAGACATAATATAAAAGTATTTTTTCCAAATTCGTACTTTTAAGGGGTAAAATGGGAATAGAGGGATAAAAATGGTACCAACCAAACGGTTGCCCCTAGAATAATCGGTGTATACATTCCTCAAACTGTGTAGACACGTAAAATACACGGATTTTTTCAAAATTCGTAATTTTTGGGGTTAAAATTAAAAAGGGGATAAAAATAGTACCAACCAAATGACCGCAGCTAGAGTCATGAAATTCGGAGTATACATTCCTCTGACTGCGTAGACACGGAAAATAAACGGATTTTCCGAAATTCGTACTTTCAAGGAATACAATGGCACAGAGGGATAAAAATAGTACCAACTAAACAACTACAGCTAGAATGATGAAATTCTAATTGGTAGATTTTAGAGAGAGATAGTCGTACTCTTAAGGGGGTAAAAATGATACCAACCAAATGGCCGCAGCTGGAATCATGAAATTCGGTGTATACATTCCTCTGACTGCATAGACACGCAAAATAAAAAGTTTTTTCGAAATTCGTACTTTTTCTTTTACGGCAAAAAATGGTTGAATCATGAAGTTGGATTTTCAAAATTTGTACTTTTGGAATTAAAATTATCTACCAATATTTATGGTATTTAAGTTTTTTGAAAATATAAATATAAGATTATTTATTTTTTTAATTGACTTATGGATAGCCTTACCTTATAAGAGTGGTTTGAAATAATTAAAATGTTATATTTATTTATAAAATTATTTTTTCAATATTTGTATTTGTGTTGGTTATGTAATATTACTACACTTCTACGAAAATCGACATCCTCTGTGGAATGCAATCCATGGTGGAGGGTATATAAAGTTCGGCCCAGCCGAACATAACGCCCTTTTTACTTGTTTAAACTATTAAAGCCCACCATACACGTCCGTGTACGATATTTCAATGTTTTCGTACTTTTTTTGATAATTTTGAATACGAATGCAATTCCTGATTATTAAACTATAAGCATGTTCGATTAGGCTTAATAACTTCATTTTTGTATGGAATTTACTCGCTTAACAAGAAAGTAGCTTACTCTTTTAGTGTTGCTGTCCGATTTTGTTGATTCGTTTAAGAAAACCAACAAAAACCAATTAAAAAAACTTATCAAGTCTCTTAATTGTAAGCTTGTGAGCCAATCGAACAGGCGTTATATGACACCAGTGATCGAGAAGAACAGAACAGTATAATAATAATCTAAAAATAAATACTTTTTATTATTGTAGTAGTCAGGGCTGTCAGATATGGCAATTTCTCGCCAAACGTGGCGAATTTTAAATATGTTTGGCGACTTTATTTTCGATTTGGCGACATGGCGATTTATCAAATAGATGGCGATTTTCTTGGATAATTTTAGAAAATTTTAAATCTGTCCACCGATTTTATTATATTGGCGCAACTTTGTAGAGAAATATATTACAATTATAGCCCTATAATATCTGAATTCCATACATTTTTTACAAGAACTAAATATAAAATGGAATTTGTCGATTTTTTTTTAATAAAACCCCAAGGCGGTTTTTGGCGATTTCTGACAATTGATTTGGCGATAGATGTACAAAATAATCTGACAACCCTGGTAGTAGTTATTACGAAAATAATTGAAAATAAATTGGGTGTGGATGGGTTAAAATTCTGACATATTACAAATTAAATTAATGTTTTTGTCAAAATATTTTATAGATTACACAGTACAACAGGAAACAAAAATTACGGGGTTCTGACAATGGATTCTGAAATGGGAGCAAATGTTATACAAATGTTGCTTTTGTATGGTAGCCCCTTAAGCATTATAGGAAGTCGATCAACTTTTCCCTTAAGGAGGGTAGGTACGTTTGGGGAAAGTATTGAGGAGGGTAAATTAATGGGGGTCAGTTAGGGTATCCAATTGTTCGTACTTTTGGTTTATTCCAAAATACAAATTTTCTAATTAATCGAATAAAGTCGGAATATATAACACATAATCAAGTTTTATCGTTTTATTTGAAAAAGTTATTGGATTTAAGGCGATTCTTTTCCTTTGTTTTAATAAAGTTCGATTTCGAAAAATCTCTTTCTCTTACTGTTGAAGTCGGAGCATAAGAAAGAAGAGTATGTAATTAAGTTTTGTGAGTTAAATCTAAATATAAAAAATTATATTGTATGTCTTTCCATTCTACTTTTCGTTTTTTGCTGGATTTTGTACTCTTTATACACTCCACGAGAGTATTATGGCTTTGTGCATTTGTTTGTAACACCCAAAAGGAAGCGGGATAGACCCATTGTTAAGCATACCGATCGACTTAGAATCACTTTCTGAGTCGATTTAGCAATGTCCGTCTGTCTGTCTGTCTGTCCGTCTGTCTGTCTGTCCGTCTGTCTGTCCATCTATTGTTGTAATCAAACTACAGGTCGCAATTATAGTCCGATCTTAACAAAAATTGTCATAACTAAGTTTTGTGGATCAAGGACGAACGCTATTTAATTTGAGGCAAATCGGTTCAGATTTAGATATAGCCCCCATACAAATGTCGCTCCCGATTTGACATTTTCCGCTCTAGAAACGACATATTGTACCCGATTTTCTTTAAATTTGACACAAAATCTTATAATCTAACTAGAAACACCTATGCAAAAATTGGGTAAGATCGGTTCAGATTTAGATATAGCTCCTATACAAATGTCGCTCCCGATTTGACATTTTCCGCTCTAGAAACCACATATTGTACCCGATTTTCTTTAAATTTGGCACAACATCTTATAATCCAACTATAAACACCTACGCAAAAATTGGGTAAGATCGGTTCAGATTTAGATATAGCCCCCATACAAATGTCGCTCCCGATTTGACATTTTCCGCTCTAGAAACGACATATTGTACCCGATTTTCTTTTAATTTGACACAACATCTTACAATGTAACTAGAAACATCTATGCAAAAATTGGGTAAGATCGGTTCAGATTTTGATATAGCTCCCATACAAATGTCGCTCCCGATTTGACATTTTCCGCTCTAGAAACGACATATTGTACCCGATTTTCTTTAAATTTTACACAACATCTTACAATCTAACTAGAAACATCTATGCAAAAATTGGGTAAGATCGGTTCAGATTTAGATATAGCTCCCATACAAATGTCGCTCCCGATTTGACATTTTCCGCTCTAGAAACCACATATTGTACCCGATTTTCTTTAAATTTGGCACAACATCTTATAATCTAACTAAAAACAAGTATGCAAAATTGGGTAAGATCGGTTCCGATTTATATATAGCCCCCAAACAAATGTAGCTCCCGATTTGACTTTTGCCGATTTTCTTTTCTTTAAATTTGGCACAACAGCATATAATCCAAGTAAAAAAGCTTATGGTGAAAGTGGCTAAGATCGGTTCAGATTTAGATACGAATTATATTTCATCTATTTCGTTCCAGATTTCAATATACTCCTATACAAATGTCCTTTCCGATTTAACATTTTTTGTTAAACACACACATTTACAGGATGCAAAAATCCTGCCCGTTTTCACTTTTTCACCGAATTAAATTGTATTCGGATAGAAAGTGGAGTGTATCATAGAGTCGGCCCCGCCCGACTTTAACCTTTCCTTACTTGTTTTATTATTGTTTCGTTTAGTTCGGACAAAAGGCTAATTTCAACAATAATATTTTCTTCTGCAGTCACAGGCTCTTCAATGATCTATCAAACTCTTTAGTTTCCGCTTTGTTGAATATGTACAAAATCCATTACAAAAGCAGCGTATTTAAAACCTTTATTCTTCTTTTACTGAGACGTAGTTCAAGTCGTTAAAGTAAGGCAATTATTTAATTTTGTTTTCATTAAACATTTAATGATGCCTTTCAAACTTTCGTATTCATTTTATTTATCATTTTGTGCAATTATTTATTGTAGTATAACATTTCGAATATTCGATTATTTGGTACGGATTAATCGAATTATTCGTTATTCGAAAATCGGCCATTTATGATTATTCTAACAAATAAATAAGTTTTCGACCTTTCTTTCATAAAAAAATATAAAAAATAGCCAAATGTAAAGGTTGGTGTGTTTTGAGAAAATATTGGGTCTAAAAAAATATTGGTGGTTAGTCCTATATTTGACTCCAGTAGGGACCTGCGGGGGGTAGTTAGAGTGGTGGGAGCAAATTTTATAAAAATTACTTTTTGTATGGGAGCCACATTAAGGAGTGGGTCTAGGGGGAATGTTTGTTCGGGAAAAATGTTGAGGAGGGACATTAGTGGAGGTCGGTCTTACATTTAACTCAGCCAGGGACGACTCTGGGGCAGTTTTACGTGTTACTGAAATAACAAAAACATAAAAAATAAAAAAATCGTATGTGGACTATCTTAAGGGTTGAAGTATAAGGTAAGTATGTTCGGAGAAGATGTGTGGGTTGAAAAAATATTGGGGGTCGATCATACATTCGACTCCAATAGAGGCCTCCTTGGGTCAGAAGAGCGGTGGGAACAAATTTTATAAAAATTAATTTGTGTATGGGAGCCCCCCTAACGAGGGGTGATAGGGGGTAAATTAATGAGGGTCGGTCTTACATTTAACCCCTCTTTTTGTGTATTTTTCTTTCCTTTTCTCTCACTTTAGACCCGAATGAGCGCCCACTTACACTCACGCCAACCACCTCCATTTTTTGGCTCATGAATTTTTTCCGAACCTCACAAAATAAGTGGATCTAGCATTTCAAAATAGAAAAATCGTGCACTATCTCACATCTACTAGCTACTGTAGTATGCCTTTTTGTCCCATTTCTCCCCCTGAAAGTAGGGATCGCTTTATTTTGTGCGTCCGCACTATAAAAGGAGTGAACTAACAAAAAAAATCAAATCTTCAAAAAAATCTTAAATATTCGATATATTTATATATTTATATAGATTTCCTGTCCTTATTAGGGAAAAATATTTCTCTCTGGACCGATTTCGCCCAGTTTTAATACCAATCGATCTCCAACTATTAAACGTATTCTTGGAAAATTCGTTGGACGGACATGGCGAGATCGTCTTAGCATTTTATAATGATCAAGAATGTATATTAAGTGTCTCAGGTCGATATTTCAAGGTGTTACAAACGGAATGGCACACTTAGTATACCCTCATCGCTGGGTATAATTAAATTAAATTTATATCATGCACCACGACTGGCTCGGCAGTACCTCATCTGATCAACCTAATTATTGAAAATGAGCTTCATCTGAAAACACGAAGATTTTCCAAGTAAATTTTTTACAGTTTGCGTTAAAGACTCGCTACTTTGGAAGTAAGTAAGCATATAGCGTCCCATTTTGCAAATGTCAAACATAAGCCTGAAAATAAATGTAAAAAATAATGTTATTTTTTTCCTTTCAAAATCAATGTAATCGGTAGTTCAAATTTAAAATGTTACATGGCCCACCCTATAGAATTAAAGATAATTCCTTCGAAAAATATACTTCCAATATAATTTAGATTAAATATACCAAGCGGCGTCTAAGCACTAGATGAGTCCATTTAAAGATGTCTGCCTGTCCATCCGCCTCTTCATTAAAGCTTGTGGTTAATGTGCAAACCCGATACAAAGGGTATGCATAATATTAACGCTAGATTTATACTTCTCTTCTATGGATCTTGAGCAATCGCTACATATAATGTCATATTTCGCCTGATCTATTGTGAAAGTTAATCGTATGGATCCATGTTTTTATATAGCACACATACAAATGTTACATGTGTTAATTACATCGAATCTTGTTGAAATTTTCCAGACCATGGTATATTTCATTTTTCCCCATAACCAATTTGGAGACCACATATAATGCAACTGACATTATTCAAATTTTTCGGATATTGATGAATTTCACCTGGAAAGTGGTCACATGGGTACTGGTTTTGATATATACCCCTCTCAAATATCCCTCCAAGTTGTCCTATTATCACATCGGATTTTCGAATTAATTTCCGGCTGTCTGAATAATCGTCCAAGTGAAAATCGACCAAAGTAGAAATATGAAGAAATTCCCAACTGTCTGACTTGTTAATTTTGATGAAGAGCCTGGACAGTTTAACAATGCTTCGACAAGCATATTGCCAGTTGTTGTTGTCTTTAAGAAAATGTCAACAATTTATTCAACACATTACTCGCATAAATTAACAATTCCGATTTAATTTAACATAATATGTATTTATTTATGTCTAATAGAAACGTTCCAACATCAACAACAGTTTAAAAAATCTCTTTGTAAATTCTTCGTAGACCTATAAATATTGCCGGAGCATGTTGGACGACATAAATTCATTTGAAAAAGAAAAACATGCTCATCCAAATATTACCTTAACAACAAGTGTCTGTAAAAGGCAATGAACATGTGTATCCACTTGGATGAGAAATGTATCAAATATTTATGCTTTCTCTTTATTAGGAAATATTAGTTCGGAATATAAAGCAACTAAGGCAACAGGAAAATGAACGATATTGAAAAAGCAAAAAAAAATAAACAAAAACAGAACAACAAACAATGGACACACAACGGATGGACCGAATGGGCCAGTAGCATCAATGCTGCTAAAAGCCCTCCGGTTCCCATTTATGATGTCCAATATGTTTTCCTTTGTGCTTTACTGCAAAGGACTACCAAAAGGAATCATATCAACATTCTAAACGTGCACTGATATACAGCTCAAGGACACACCCCGGCCAAGATCTGTATTCTGTATAGGTGTGGGTGTGGGTGTGGGTTAGGGCGTTGTTGGCAATAGCAAAGTAATAACTTAAGAAAATATTCCGGCGTACTGGTTTATTGCGAAGAATAAAAAGTAGCAAATAAGTCAACATTGCCAAGGAGCATAAAATGAATGCAACGACACCATATGCAGCATTAACTCTGATGGCAGCAACATACAGTGGCCATCAAGTGCGAAGAAAATATAAAGACTTCCCGTCAAAAGTGTAGGAAATTTCCAATTTATTAGCAACATGTGGGATGTGGGAGGAATAAAAGTATACATGAGGATACAGTGGGGACTAATAGCGATAGAAGGTATCTGGAAAAATAAATATTTGAATATCAAAAATCCTTAATTGTAATAGCTACCTAAAAATAAATAAAATGCTCCTTATCGTTGCTCAAATGAAATTGTTTCATAGTCATAGAGTATTCCAAGCACCGCAACAAATGTTGTAGACATGGCTGAGGAGGTGCTTGATTCCGACTCTATCATTTCACGTTTCACTCCGACTGCTCCAATGAGTTATAATGAGTTATTAATTATGGCGATTTCAAAAAATGCTGACCGAGTATTTATTTTTTACCCATCTCGATTTTAATAAAATTAGGAACATATGTGCCAGAAAGCTGAGTTTTTTGCAAATGCAATCAGCTGTAGAAAAATTTAATTGGCAATACAAAATTATGGACTGGTTATTTTCCTAGTTTCAAAAGAGTTCCACTGGAAAATTCGTTGCAGTTTTGAAAAATATCGTATTTATACACTCCACGAGAGTATTATGTCTTTGTGCATTTGTTTGTAACTCCCAAAAGGAAGGGAGATAGACCAAATAAATTAATTATACCGATCGGCTTAGAATCACTTTCTGAGTCGATTTAACAATGTTTAACATATTTTCTTCAAAATTCGCAAATCACCTTATATTTCAACTGGAAACACCTGTGGTAAAAATGTGTTAGATCGGTTCAGATTTATATATAGCTCCCATACAAATTTCGCTCTCAATTTGCTACTTTCCGCTCCAGAAACCACATATTGTACCCGATTTTCTTTAAATTTGGCACAACATCTTATAATCCAACTAGAAACACCTATGCAGAAATACGGTTAGATCGGTTCAGATTTAGATATAGCCCCCATACAAATGTCGCTCCCGATTTGACTTTCGCCGCTTTAGAAACCACATATTGTAGTCGATTTTCTTTAAATTTGGCACAACATCTTATAATCCAAGCAAAAAAACCTATGGTGAAAGTGGGTAAGATCGGTTCAGATTTAGATATAGCTCAAATAATAATGTTGCTCCAAAATGTTTAATCGATTTTGGCCAAACTATACATATTATATTTCACCTACATATTTCGTTCCAGATTTCAATATACCCGCATCAAATGTCATTTCCGATTTAACATTTTTTGTCAAGCACATACATTTACAGGATACAAAAATCCTTCCCGTTTTCACTTTTTCACCGAATTAAATTGTATTCGAATAGAAAGTGGAGTGGATCATAGAGTCGGCCTCGCCCGATTTTAGCCTTTTCTTACTTGTTTTACGATATAAGTGAAATGACCAAAAATGGTAAAAATTTTAAAGTGTAACAATTTTAAATATATTCCAATTTGAAATCTCTAAGAAATTTTCGACTTTAGTAAAATGAAAAATTCAAATGAAGGAAATTTAAAATTCACCTATATTCAGACTTAGGTGTTTCTCCGTGAGAATATTCAAGCGTGTGTTAGGTGAACCTAAAATTACAAAGCCAATAGCAATCTTATTGCGTATATATTTATATGTTGTTTTATAATTTCATAGCTTTCTTAACATTTTGGCTATTTCCTCCGATCGTGATGAAATTTTCCAAATATGTTCTTTTCTTTAAGGCCAATAAGGCTGCATTTCCCGATTTTCAAATAAAAATGAAATTGAATGCAATGGGGTGGATCGAAATTTTGCAATTTTTTTTGGTATGAGATACAAATATATTTTTTTGCGACCTTAAGCCGGACAATAATACAAAACACTAAATCCAAGAGGTCAACTACACATTAGGGCGTACCTCAAAAAAAAGTTCGCCGTACACCTTCGAATATGAAGTATTATTGAAAGGTAGTTTCAAAAAAAAAATTTATATTTTTTATGCCGGTCGCGCTTTTACATTTTTCTATATAACTTCTGCATTTATAAACGGATTTTAAAGTTCGCCGTACACCTTCGAATATGAAAGGTAGTTTCAAAATTTTTTTTTTATTTTTTTATGCCGAACGTAGGGGTCGCGCTTTTACATTTTTCTATATAACTTCTGCATTTATAAACGGATTTTCAAGTATGATACATCGATGTTTTTGTCTCGACGAGGCCGATTTTTTTTTCTTTGAAGTCATTGAGCTCAAGCACCCCCTTCTGGTACTTACCCATCATATCTCAGTTGCTACTACCCTAATGTACCACTCTAATATCAGAAAATTAAAGCTCGCATAAAATCATGAAACTCTTCTGACTGACAAAAAAATCGGCCTCGTCGAGACAAAAACATCGATGTATCATACTTTAAAATCCGTTTATAAATGCAGAAGTTATATAGAAAAATGTAAAAGCGCGACCCCTACGTTCGGCATAAAAAAATAAAAAAAAATTTTGAAACTACCTTTCAATAATACTTCATATTCGAAGGAGTACGGCGAACTTTTTTTTTACTTGTAACCTGGTACGCTCTACTATACATATCATAACAAATATATTTTTTCTAATTTCAAGCAAATATCTTCTATTTTTACCCAAAATTCTTAAAAATCTTAAAAAATATATTTTTTTAATTCTTTCTTTCTTATTTATTTATTTTATAAACAAAGAATCTAACTTCGATTTTTGTAAAATAATTTTTATTGATAGTCAAAAGTGCTAGAAGGACGCTCCATAAGTTTCATGATGGTGTTCCTGCTACTTACTCTTAAATAATAATAAAGGTGATTGCTGTTAATATAATTAAAATAACTTATTTTAAATAAATTAAAATAACTTATTTTACCGGCATCAAAAACTTTGTGGAAGTTTCCGACTAAAACGAATCTTTGGTTAGTTTATTGCTGCCCATTCCTGTCCATTAATTATTTATATTAAATATTTTTAATTTCTATTATTAATTTCAATCACGTTTATAACTGTTTTAGAGTAAATACTGGGAACATAATAAAAATTATATTACAGAAATCGAAGGTATATTTTTTGTTCATAAAAAAAATAAATAAGAAAAAAAGTATTTGATAATTTTATGCAAAATTAGAAGATAATTGGATGAAATTAGAAAAATATATATTTGTATATCAAACCAAAAATATAAAGTTAAAAAATTTTATTTGAACTGGGTTATTTCCTAGTTCAAGATCATTTTGCATCAATTTTTTATAGAAAGCAAATCTATTTACAAATGTCATGGTGACATTTATTACTTGGCTGCCCACTATCACTATCATGATTTCTGGCCTGTGAAAGCCTTTTAGCCGTTTTAAAAATTATCTAATGACAAAAATACTATTTTTTGAGAATCAGGAAATGCAGCCCTATTCATTATATAGAAAAGTACCTATTTGGAAAATTTAACTTAAATTTGTAACCTGGTACGCTCTACTATACATATCATAACAAATATATTTTTTCTAATTTCAAGCAAATATCTTCTATTTTTACCCAAAATTCTTAAAAATCTTAAAAAATATATTTTTTTAATTCTTTCTTTCTTATTTATTTATTTTATAAACAAAGAATCTAACTTCGATTTTTGTAAAATAATTTTTATTGATAGTCAAAAGTGCTAGAAGGACGCTCCATAAGTTTCATGATGGTGTTCCTGCTACTTACTCTTAAATAATAATAAAGGTGATTGCTGTTAATATAATTAAAATAACTTATTTTAAATAAATTAAAATAACTTATTTTACCGGCATCAAAAACTTTGTGGAAGTTTCCGACTAAAACGAATCTTTGGTTAGTTTATTGCTGCCCATTCCTGTCCATTAATTATTTATATTAAATATTTTTAATTTCTATTATTAATTTCAATCACGTTTATAACTGTTTTAGAGTAAATACTGGGAACATAATAAAAATTATATTACAGAAATCGAAGGTATATTTTTTGTTCATAAAAAAATAAATAAGAAAAAAAGTATTTGATAATTTTATGCAAAATTAGAAGATAATTGGATGAAATTAGAAAAATATATATTTGTATATCAAACCAAAAATATAAAGTTAAAAAATTTTATTTGAACTGGGTTATTTCCTAGTTCAAGATCATTTTGCATCAATTTTTTATAGAAAGCAAATCTATTTACAAATGTCATGGTGACATTTATTACTTGGCTGCCCACTATCACTATCATGATTTCTGGCCTGTGAAAGCCTTTTAGCCGTTTTAAAAATTATCTAATGACAAAAATACTATTTTTTGAGAATCAGGAAATGCAGCCCTATTCATTATATAGAAAAGTACCTATTTGGAAAATTTAATCAAAAGCGGAGAGAAGAGACAAAGTTTATGTGATCGCTTCACATGAAATTACTGCATTTTTACATTTTTTCAACCTTTTTTCAAAAATAGATTGTAGTTTTTATACCCTCCACTAGGGTAAAATATCTTTGTACATTTGTTTCTAACACCCAAAACGAAACGTGTTAGACCCACAGTTTATTATACAGATTAGAATCACTTTCTGAGTCGATTTGAGTAATCAAAGTACATATCGCAATTATTGTCCGATCTTAACAACAATTAGCACAAGTAAGTTTTGCGTGCCAAGGACGAACGTCATTTAATTTGAAGCAAATCGGATCAGATTTAGATATAACCCCTCTACAAATGACACTCCCGATATGACTTTCTTCTATCAAGAAACCAAATATTTTACTACATTTTCCTCAAATTTTGCACAACACATTTAACTCCAGCTATATCTATGGTGAAAGTGGGTAAGATCAGATTTAGTTATAACCCCCATACAAATGTTGCTCCCAAATGTTTATCTGATTATATTTTACCTTCAAACATACATTATGAGAGTGGGTCCATGTTTACTACCTATACAAAAATCCTTCCCAATTTCACTTTTTTACCGAATTGGCTGGCAATGGGTAGATTTGATTTACACTGGCTAAGTCCAATATAAAATATAAAATTAATAATTTCAATTAAAAAATATATTTTTTATTTTGAATGAAATTTCCACATATTATTAAGATTTTTGTTATCGCAGCTTAGATATTCAGCTTTAAAGAAAAACAGCACTTATATTTTGCAATATGAAACACGTTCACCAAATTTCATTTGTCTTTTCTTTAACATAATTTAAGAAGCGAAACTGAACAGATTAAAACTGCCAGATTACGAATAGATACAGTAAAAGAGGAACAGACCAGTGTATATTTAATTTGCCTAAAGGTCAATTGATACTATGCTGGGCAATATAGGTCCAAATTTTGATATGGGCTACATAAAATCGTGCCATCGATAATTAGTATTCAGAGTCCTGTAGCCTTACGAATAGATACAGTAAAAGAGAAACAGACCAGTGTATATTTAATTTGCCTAAAGGTCAATTGATACTATGCTGGGCAATATAGGTCCAAATTTTGATATGGGCTACATAAAATCGTGCCATCGATAATTAGTATTCAGAGTCCTGTAGCCTTTCCTGGTGGTGGAATTTTAACTTCATTAATTCCTGTTAGCACCCACTGTCCTGCTCATCGCATCTGCTCTTCCATGAACATCACATGCGGATATGTATACAGTTTTCTATGCGAGTGATAAAGATTGTTTATATTTGTATACCTTTATTTTTAAGAGGTAATAAATTGTAAACAAAAACGCAAACATCCACTCGAAAGGGTTTTATTCGAATAATCTCCCAGTTGGCCAAATCGACGTAGATGAAATTGTCGTCAACGATTCCTCAACGAACTTTTGGGATATGTCACTCACAATATTTGTCGTTTAAATTACACAGTGCAACACGAAAAACTATATATAAAACTATATATCCTCCCAGTTTTGCCCAAAGTCATGCACTTTTTGGGCCCCAAAGATTTGCGGTCTCGTTGTAATTTTTGCAAAAATTTATCATTTTCTCAGGCTCATATCTTGCAAACCGTTTGGAATTTTGATTTACTAAGGCAAAGTTGCAGCTCCTGAGAACAAAGATTGTGAACATATATATAAAAAAGATAAAACTTAATCTTCAAGGTCAAAATCGCAAAAAACTTTATAAAATTATATTTTTAACCTTCATGTTCAGGTTCATAAGTAGCAAACCGATCTAAACTCAAGGAAACAATCAACTACAAAAATATACCTAAGATCTCAATAAACAACATTCTAGAACATATGAACGTCCTAGGAATAATTCTTAACACCGTTGCAGGACTGTTTCTGTTAATGGTCAGTCCGACTACAGTGCCTATGAGTGATATTATCCTTAATCAACAGCACGTATACGCCACCTGTACACACTACAGTCTATAAGATTTGTTCGACGACATTTGTTATATTGAGCTTGAAGATGATTTTTTTTATTTTATATGGCCACACTCTTTGTTCTTTATGACAAGAGCTACAACTTTGCCTCAGAGAGTAAATCAAAATTCCAAACGGTTTGCAAGGTATGAGCCTGAGAAAATGACCACTTTTTTGCAAAAATGACACCGAGGCCCCAAACCTTTGGGGGTCCATAAAAAAGTGCATGACTTTGGCCAAACTGGAAGACACGGGTCTTTTTATTGGTCTTTTATCACGTGTTATCTTGGACGACATTGTGCTGGACACTTTCACGACAAAGTCGTGATTTAAATGGAAATATTTAGTTTATTTCTGTAATTGTTTTCTGTTTTTTTTTTTTTTTTTTAACAGCGGCCATAATTGATATTATTTATGTGAATATGAATGTAACGACAATGCGTTACACAGCTACTAGGTTAATTTATTTGTTTTGCTTTCATATGAACGGAAAGTCATAGGGAGAAGATTAAAAACTCAAGTGCAACAGCGCAGTCACACACACTCTTGGCAGACACCCTGTTTCGATAGTAGTGAGCTGTCTTAGACAATACCTTTAGCGCGGCACAACCACTGTTGGATTGTCGGTATGAATTTCCTTCGGCGTACTTATATCAACTGCAATGAGATAATGCATGATAATTGTCGACGAACTTCGTCAAATTGATAGCCGACAACAATGTGGTGAATTTGATGCTCACGGGATCATCAACGAAATGGCATTGATATACGATATGTCTTCGACGATTTACACTTGTTTTGTACACGTCGTTTAAATTGTTTCGGTGACATTGCCAAGCGGGATGTGTACTACTCAAAACCACATACCGTCTTTGCGTTCACGTTGATTTTGTGTTTTTTATAGTATAAGCATTAAAAAATGTATAACAATAATAAAATGTTTAACAATACAAAATGAAAAAAAATATATATAAAATAAAAAAATTTTATATGAAACAAGTAAAAATGCGTTAAGTTCGACCGGGCCGAATCTTAAATACCCTCCACCGCGGAGTGCATTTCACAGTATTACTCTCAAATTAGAGGCTGTCGACCATATTAGGAAAATTGTGAGGCATACTTATGCGCATTGTTTTGAATAAATAGCGATGTTTTATTATCATAATAATATTAATAGTCCTCTACTATATAAATATAAAATTTCAAGAGTAAGCAAAAACAAGTAAGAAGGCGTTAAGTTCGGCCGGGCCGAATCTTATATACCCTCCACCACGGAGTGCATTCCACAGTATTACCAGCAGATTAAAGGTGTCGACTTTACATAGAAGTACAGTACCATATTACAAAAATTGTGATATTTTTATGCACATTACAATATTTGTTTACTATTCCAAACTATAATGTATACTTATGCGCACTGTTTAAAATCGACTACTATATATAAATAAAATGCTGAAATTGTGAAAGTGACCATGACTAAATATTAGGCGATTGTTAGTCGCCATTAGAAAGAAGCATTTTCAGATACAGACAAAGTGATAAGAAAAGTATAAATTTTAAAGATATCCCCATTCGCCCCATTCTCCGGCCAAATGTACATAGTCAGAATGTATACATCGATTTTCATGATTTCAACTTCAGCGGTTTGGTAGGTCCCATTTTTATCTCTCTTTTCAATTATATCCCTTAAAAGTACGAATTTCGAAAAATCCCTCTATATTACGTGTAATGATTCTAGCTGTTGTGGTATCATTGGTACCATATTTTTTCCCTTTTTGTCCCATTTCGCCCGCTAAAAATTTTATTTTGTTTGTTGTGCTTCCAAGCTACAAGAGGAATGTCCGCAACAAATTTAAACTATATGAAAATAAGAAATTTAATTAAAAAGCCAAGGCTACCAATATTTGTATACTATATATATATAATGGATATTATACTTCAATTCATAAAGTAAATATAAGGGAGCAATCATAAATACCCTAAATATCGGGGGAAGAGAGAGTATTTTCAGCTACAGTCGTTTGGTTGGTTTTTAATTTTGATTTTTTTAATTTTTTTAAATTTAATTTTTAATTTCAAAAGTATTAATTTTGAAAATACCTTATCTCTCACGTAAGCAGTATAAGACAACTTCATGATTCTACCATTATTGTCGTAAAAACAACAAAATAAAGTACGAATTTGGAAAAAAATATATTTTACGTGGCTATGCAGTCAGAGGAATGTATACATCGAATTCCATGATTCTGTCAGCGGCCATTTTGTTGGTACCATTTTTATCACCTTTTTCCAATTTTGCCCCCTCAAGAGTACGACTATCTACAATCTTTTTATTTTACGTATCTACACAATTAGAAGGATGTACACACTGAATTTCATCATTCTAGCTGTATTCGTTTAGTTGGTACTATTTTTATCCCCTGTAGCCATTATATCCCTTGAAAGTACGAATTTGAAAAAACGTTTTATTTTTCGTGTCTACGCAGTCTGAGGAATGTACATTCCGAATTTCATGATTCTAGTTGCTGTCATTTATTAGGTACTATTTTTATCCCCTTTTTCCATTTGAACCCCAAAAAGTACGAATTTTGGAAAGTTCTTTTATTTTACGTGTCTACGCAATCAGAGGAATGTATATATCGAATTTCACTATTCTAGGTGCAGCCGTTAGGTTGGTACTATTTTTATCCATCTATCCCCATTTAACCTCTTAAAAGTACGAATTTAGAAGAAATACTTTTATATTATGTATCTACTCTATTAGAGGAATGTACACGCCGAATTTCGTGTTTCTATCTGTTGTCGTTTGATATCCTTTTTGTCCCATTTCGTCCCCTACAAATAAAAATCACTCTATTGTGCCCTTTTCTGCTATAAAGGGAATGCGCATTGCAAATATTAAGTAAATACAAGCTAATATGTTCAAAAAACATGGTGAAATACTCTAAATATTAGGGATATTTTCAGTCCTTGTGAGGGAAAAATTTTTCCCTCTGGGTCGATTTCGCCCACTTTCAATCCCAAACGATCTACAACCATAAGACACATTTAGGAAAAATATGAACCTCCGAGCTCATTTCGTTCGGCCGCTATCGTGCTTTCAACAGACAGACAGACGGACAGACGGACATGGCTATATCGTCTTAGAATTTTACCACGACCCAGAATATATATACATATATATTTCAAGGTGTTACAAACGGAATGACAAAGTGAATATACCCCCATCCTAAAGTTGGAGGGTATAAAAAAGTGGGCATGAGGCAGCAATCTTCAAAAAATATGCCATAGATATCAGGATTTGGAAAAAGTCCTCTTATTTTCCACGTCTATGAAGTCAGACGATTTCGTGATTCTAGCTACAGCTTGATTGGTACCAAATTTAATCATATTTATATCCAAAATCGAAAATCTCTTTATTTTTATCGTCTACGTAGTCAGATCAATGTTCACAGCGAATTTCACTATTTTATCATTTTCAGCTTAAAAGTAGAAATTTTGAAAAAATCCTTAATGTTTCGCGTCTATACAGTCAGATGAATGTTGGTGTAATTTCATGATTTCAACTTCAACGGCTTGGTTGGTATCATTTTTTATCCCCTTTAACCACTTTATCCCTTAAACAACATATGGAAATATTCTTCTATTTTACGTGTCTACGCAATTAGAGGGATGTACGCACCGAATTTTATGATTCTAGCTGGTCCTTGGTCCCATTTTTATCGATTTTAGTCCCAAAAGTACGAACTTAAAAAAATACCTATATTTTACAGGTATACACAATTAGAGATGTACACGCCGAATTTCATGATATCGTATCATTGGTCCCATTTTTATCCGTTTTAGTGCCAAAAGTACGAATTTCGAAAAATCCCTATATTTTACGTGTCTACGCAATTAGACTTTTAAAATTTTATTTTATTTTTGACGCTTTCAATCTACAGGAATATACACAACTAAATTCAAGTGCATATAAAGCAGAAATTAATAAATTTCTTAAATAGTTTAAATATTAGGGGATATTGTCAGTCCTTGTTAGGAAAAATTCACCCCACCTGGCAGATTTATCCCACTTTCAATCCCAACCAATCTGCAACCATAACGAAAATTGGAACCTCCTAGCTCATTTCGTTCGACGGCTAGCGTGTTTTCAACAGTCAGACGACCCAGAATATTTATACTTTATGAGGTCTCTGATGAATATTTCAAGGTGTTACCCATAGATGGAGGGTATAATGAAAATATCTACAACTCACAGTGGTTTAAAATCAATGTTTTACGGAATATGTGTTTTTTTCGTGCCAGAAAAAGCGACTTTTGCAAATAATATCTCTTTTTTCTAAATTTCTAGGAGACTTTTTTCTAAATTTCTAGGAGACACTGTTTCCAATTAAAGTGATATTTGATATTTTACATTTTTTTATTCTTAGCCATCATAATTAGCTTTCATGGAAAGCCTATAATAAATTTATATTTCAGTCAACAATTTTTAAAACAAAAATTTATTTATTGACCACCCCACACAAAAATAAATTTGTATGTCATAACTTTGTCATTCCGTTTGTAACACCTTGAAATATCGACCTGAGACCCTATAAAGTATATATATTCTTGATCGTCATAAAATGCTAAGACGATCTAGACATGTCCGTCCGACAGTTGAAAGCTCTCTAGCATCTAAACAAAAGGAGTTAGGACATCCAAATTTTCCATAAATACGTCTTATACTCGTAAATCGTTTGGAATTGAAACTGGGAGAAATCGGCCCAAAGGGAAACATTTTTCCGCCACAAGGACTAAAAATACCCAAAATAACCTCTAATATTTTAGAGTATTTAAGCATTTTTTCAATATGTCTGCTTTTTCTTCTTACTTGATATTGGGTATGCCCCCGATAACAACAACGAGCACCATAAAACGATTTTTATTCGTAGGGGTGAAATGGGGCAAAAAGGGATAAAAATGGTACATATCAAACGACAACAGCTAGAAACACGAAATTCGGTGTGTACATAATATGAATGTATTTTTTCCAAATTCGTACTTTTAAGGGGTAAAATGGGAAAAGGGGGGGATAAAATGGTACATACCAAATGACCGCAGCTAGAGTCATAAAGTTCGGAGTATACATTCCTCTGACTGTGT
This sequence comes from Polietes domitor, assembly GCA_947397865.1. Lineage (NCBI taxonomy): Eukaryota > Metazoa > Arthropoda > Insecta > Diptera > Muscidae > Polietes > Polietes domitor. The sequence continues at coordinate 36,701,794 of OX377619.1, read as the reverse complement.
ACACACGAAAATTAACAAGGAAAAACGGCCGGGCCGAACTTTATATACCCTCCACCATGGATTGCATTCCACTGAGGATGTCGGTTTTCGTAGAAGTGCAGTAATATTACAGGAAAATATAACTTTTTTTTCATATAGCCAAACCAAAACAAATACAAATATTGAAAAAATAATTTTATAAATAAGTATAATATTTTAATTATTTCAAATCGAATTTGGAAAAAAAACTTTTTCTTTTGCGTGTCTATGTAGTCAGAGGAATGTATATGCCGAATTCCATGATTCCAGCTGCGCCCATTTGGTTGGTCATTCTAGCTGTAATCGTTTAGTTGGTACTATTTTTATCCCTTTGTACCATTGTATCCCTTGAAAGTACGAATTTCGAAAAATCAGTTTATTTTCCGTGTCTAAGCAGTCAGCGGAATGTATACTCCGAATTGCATTACTCTAGCTGCGGTCATTTGGTTTGTACTATTTGTATTCCCTTTTTCCATTTTAACCCCAAAAAGTACGAATTTCCGTGTCTACGCAGTCAGAGGAATGTATACTCCGAATTTCATGACTCTAGCTGCGGTCATTTGATTGGTATTATTTTTATCCCCTTTTTATTTTAACCCCAAAAAGTACGATTTTCGAAAAATCCCTCTATTTTACGTGTCTACACAATCAGAGGAATGTATACATCGAATTTCATTATTCTAGGTGTATCCGTTTGGTTGGTACCATTTTTATCCCTCCGTACCCATTGTATCCCTTGAAAGTACGAATTTGGAAAAAAAACTTTTATTTTTCATGTCTACGTAGTCAAAGGAATATGTACCATTTTTATCCTTTTTTGCCCCATTTCACCCCCTACAAATAAGAATCACTTTATGGTGCACGTTTTTGCTATAAGGATAATGCGCATACCAAATATCAAGCAAATATTCATAAAACATGCTTAAATACGCTAAAATATTAGGGATTATTATGGGTATTTTTAGTCCTTGTGAGGGAAAAATTCCCTTTGGGCCGATTTCGCTCCGTTTCAATCCCAACCGATCTACGACTATAAGACGCATTTATGGAAAATTTGAACGTTCTAGTTCCATTCGTTTAGATGCTAATGTGCTTTCAACAGACGGACAGACGGACGGACGGACATGGCTAGATCGTCTTAGCATTTTATGACAATCAAGAATATATACTTTATAGGGTCTCAGGTCGATATTTCAAGGTATTACAAACGGAATGACAAATTTAGTATACCCCATCCTGGAGGTGGAGGGTATAAAAAGAGAGATAAAAATGGTACCAACTAAACGGCTACAGCTAGAATGATGGAACTCGGTTTGTAATTGCGTAGACACGTAAAATAAAGAGATTTTAGAAAATCGTACTTTTAAGGAGGTCAAATAGGAAAAGGGGGATAAAAATGGTACCAACCAAATGGCCGCAGCTATGACCGCAGGATAGCCTAGTGATGATTCTTAAAAATCGACATAAAACAATTCTTTGCTGATTTTATGAATCACCATGCCTCAATCCACACAAAATATAAATGTCATTTTTATTTTTTGTTGCATAATGTAATTAACTAGCTTTGATATACAATAACAGGCAAAAAGGAAAACAAAATGTGAACAAAAATTTGAATTTTGTCAAAGGCTGCAATGAAAAAACTGCACCTCGTTAGCATGATTCCTATTAATCTGACCATTATACCCTTAGATTACATCCAATCTCTAACTCGTTAAAGCACCACTAAAGTTATGATAGTTTGCGAAAATTGGATTACGTTTTCGTTGCCATTTGTGTCGACACAAGAAATCCCCGAATGTCATCATAACAATTTCGCGAGATTAATTTTCTTGTTTCTTTTGCAATGCCTTCAACTGGGGGATTTTCTCCATTACACATTTGTGCCAGCTGCTTTTTCTACTCATGCACATGGTCACAATCCTATATGAGTCATAGCATGACAAAATGGACAGATTGTTCTTTAAGAATTACTTTATACGGGTCTTCAAATTTTATTCGCAGAGTTATAGGCATTGCAATTTCCACAAAAATTTAATATCCTGCTGACAAGGTGCATTAAAAGCCTTGTAATGGACCAGACAGACAGACATCGTTAAAACTAATCAGCTAGTGATTCTAAGTCGATAAGTATACTTAATGGTTCGAGTATATACTTTAAATTTTTATCTGATTGGTTAGTTGGTTTACGTGGCACCACTTTAAATGGACCACAAAACTCGGAAAGGTCTGTTATATCCAACAGGAAAGATTGATTATATTTCTAATAACAATTTCCGATATCCCCTGTGCCGTGGGTTTATTAGAGTTGGGCAGTCCTATAAGAAGTGCTCGACTGTCTCTTCTTCCTCTTCGTTGTCGCACCTACGGCAGTGATCGTTCCAGTCAAGTTCCAGTCACTCCACGAAAATAAAGTTTGGATTGTTTAGTGATGATACGCAAAATATTTCGTTCCTAGATCTAACCATCTGTGAGCTAAACACTCCTAAAAATAATCCTAAAATCATGTAATTTGTATACACTCCACGAGAGTATTATGTCTTTGTGGATTTGTTTGTAACACCCAAAAGGAAACGAGTTAGCCCCATCGATCGATTAGATCGGCTTAGAATCACTTTCTGAGTCGATTTAGCAATGTCCGCCTGTCCATATATTGTTGTAATCAAATTACAGGTCGCAATTATATTCCGATTTTCCGTTTTGTGGATCAAGGCGAACGCTATTTAATTTGAAGCAAATCGGTTCAGATTTAGATATAGCCCCCATACAAATGTCGCTCCCGATTTGACTTTTTCTATCACTTTTAATAGTGTATTGGTTACCGCAACATCATTTTTGCTTGACCCACTCTAATGTACATTCAACATCCATGCATATTGTAGGTATGCGTCTACAGGGATACAGCAAAGCAAACTCAAAATTCTTGACTTTCCTGCGTTGTGGTAAAATAAACAAATAAACATCGAGGCAACCATGCAAATTAACAAAAGTGTCTTTCAGCTTACGAGAGACAGAATTTTTCGAGGGAACGAATATAAATTGTGACGGTGTGGTTTTCTGTTTGTGAATTGTTTTTCTTGAAGAAAAAATATTCCACGATTTCTTACTATTTTGCAGCATTTTCACGGGATCGTCCACATCGCAATTAGGTCAGGGTAGCGCAAAACCATTTACGCTCTATAAACGGCTTTGGACATGCCACAGGGGGAAAAACCTTAAGCCCCGCCGAAGGCTGGCAACCTAGGAAACTGTACTTAGCCTATTTTGTATACACACAGAGAAACAACACGGGAAACTTTTATTCCGGACTTGGTAACCATAAACGTCCTACAAACATATTACAATTTTATTTACTGAATTTAAATACATTAATAAAACATTAGTGTATATTTTTTGTCGTTTCAAGATAAACACGTTGGAAGTTTTTTATAGGTCATTCTACACGAAAAAATGTTGATATATTCAATTTATTTCTCACACAATAAAATGATGTATGATGCGCTTACACTATTAAGTAAATTTCTGAACAAGAAATTATATAAAAGGTAATTTTCCTATCATCTTTTGATCCACTTTGTGGAACCATAATTTGATCATATTATGATCAGACATAGAATCAATGAACTTTCTACCATTACAATTGAATTCGGGGAAAAAAGTGAAATAGGAACGAAACCGAACGATTTTCGTAAAAAAATACGACCACGACTCCGATTTTAACGATTTTTCGCAGACATATTCTACTGTTAAACATATTTTACACGTATTTAAAAAACGATTTTTTTCAAAAGATAGGACCATTTGAAAATATGAAAAATCAAGAAAATCGTGTCGAGGTATGAACATTGAAAATGGTGTAGTAAGAAAACGGGTGGGCACAATTCAAAGGATGATGGCTTATTTTAAAGGTTATTACAAGATCTTTTCGCCAGCGTTCTAGGCTATTGACTGCTACTGACAACAATTTTGTGTATTTCTGATTTTTCTTTTGTATTTTTCGCTATGAAACCACCACCCTAAAAATTCAGAAAAAATATAGGCATATTCCCTGATCGATTCTAAACAAACCCTAAAAATTTCAGCTTGGAGAAATAAGGGGTTGTAATAAAAAAAAAACATTTACTAAATGTAGTCGCCCGAAAAAAGTATTTTTTGAACGATTGTTCATAAAATAACATAACCGGCGAAAAGTACTTATAATTACCTTTAAAATAAGCCATATTTCTTTGAATTGCGCACACCCGTTTTCTCACTACACCATTTTCAATGTTCATACCTCGGCACGTTTTTCTTGATTTTCGCAATTTTCAATTGGTCATATATTCTGAAAAAAATTTTCGGTTTTTTTCGTCTTCTACAAATCAAATATTTTATAAAGTTTAGTTATCGTACTAAGTTTCAACGAAATCGGAAATGGTGACGTAAAAAAGGTGTTCGGTTTGACATGGAATGATCAATAGGTACTATATCATGAACCCATATTTCACAATGAATGTTTCCAGCTGATAATATACACTATTGTTCATCAGGATGGAACCAACAACATACTGCATATAGAAACCTTCTATCCAGAGATTGGGGTGGAATTATTGATTCTCATTTTTGAGACATACAGATGTCCCTCCAATTTTCATTATTGCCATCTTAAATCCCACATACATCGAATATTGATCAAATTTTCCAGATCACGGAAACACCTACTGTTAAAGTGGACCATGTTTTCATATTACCCCCATAAATATTGGTCCTTGTTTTGTAGTATACGTTTCTCAAATATTCCTCCGATACGATTTTAGACGTATTTTCACAACACGTGAACACTTACAGTAAAAGTGGAGCTTAACTAGAGTGATCAGACCCAAGACCGAAAACGGGGTCAACCGGTTTTATCACCTGAGAAAATCGTGGTTTTCGGAAAACCGGGAAACCTGGTTTCTTACGTCGGTCTCGACCGGTTTGTCCTTCCTGTGCAAATTTGACTATAATATACCTCACAAACGCTAATCAGCTAACTTCGAAGATCGAACACAGTTAAACGCAGAGTCCAAAAATGCGGCGTTCATCAAGCATTTCTTATTTTTTTTAATATATCCCGTAATTTCTCCACTCAAAAATGTTAAAACTATAATCGATGTGGGAATATACCTATATATTTTCTTATTTTTTTAGGTTCATGTTTTCGTGAAAACTACCAAGAAAATGTATAAATATTTGGTCAATAGCGGTAAAAATCCAAGTTCACCAAGAAAAAGCTCGTGAAAATATCTACAGGGTTATCCAACAAGAGATGTCGTTTTGGTATTCAAAGAAAAATGACATTTTTTTGAGGTAAATGATCGGATGTTTATTTCATAATAAAGAGGAAGGTATGCCGTTAATAATGAAAAATAACATCAGCCAAATGGCCACCACGACCACGCTTACAGGACCATATCCTTTTCATAAAATTTTCCATACCCAAATCGCAAAGTGACTGCCCTATGTCCTCGATAGCCTCACGAATTTTATCTTTGAGGTCTTGAATCGACGCTGGGCTGTTGGCGTAGACCTTATCTTTCACGTGACCCCAAAGGAAGAAGTCGCAAGGTGTTAAATCATAAGATCTCGGTGGCCAATTGTGATCACCTCTTCGAGTGATAACACGGCCCGGAAACTTTTCCCGTAAAAGAGCAAGGGTTTAGTTGCTTGTGTGACACGTAGCGCCGTCTTGTTGAAAGTAAACGTTGTCCAGATCAATACCATCCAACTACGAACATAAAAAGTCATTAATCATCTCTCGATTAATGGCCGTATCTGTTGATCGAACCTCATTTTCGAAAAAGTTAGGTCCAATGACCCCGCCGGACCATAAACCGCACCAAACAGTAACACGATGAGGATGGAGAGGCTTCTCAACAATAACTCTTGGGTTTTCCGAGCCCCAGATGCGACAATTTTGCTTGTTGACGTAGCCACCGAGGTGGAAATGGGCCTCATCAGTCAAGATGATTTATTTGATTTAATTTTGTAGTGAATTTTAATAATTTTAAAGTGTTGTTGAAGCATGTAACGTTCCATTCTACTAGTCAAATGTCAATGAATAAAAGCTTCAAAAGTGACAGCTACCGAAATACAGGGTGATTCAAAGTAACACCTCTTGTTGGAAAACCCTGTATAAAATCAGACTTCATTCATACCATTTGCGATGTTCCATCCTCGGCACATTTTGCTTGACTCTACCAATTTTCAATTGGTCATATATTTAAAAAAAATTTCGTCCTCTACAAACCAAATATTTAAAAAAATGTTGATGTTAAAAAGTTGTTCAGTTTGACATGGAATGATCGATATTACTAAAACGAACATTCAATTTAAACATTATTAATATGAGACGAACCCTCAGTCCTTATCTGGTTCAATCCAAACCCTGTTCGATATACATCAAAATGAAGCACCATTTAATTATTTACTTTAAACAACATCAACAATTTTTGATGATATTTACATCTTTTGAAACACGTTCCTAAAAGATTGATTATTAAAAATTAAAAAAAAAAAAGAAAAAGAAAAACCTCTCCATTAATGCACATATAACCCACTAACTCACATGACTTGGTGCTCTTTTTGTTTACAACAGCTTGTATTGGTTTTGATTTACAAATTACAGCTACTTTGTTGTGCTTCCACGGATTATATTTTCATGCATTTTTAATCAAAGGTAGGTTTTTTTGCACTTGGAATAAGCAAAGCATTTAAATATTAGATTACAAGAGAAACAAAAAACGCGCATTCTGTTGAAGTGTATCAATAAATGTTAAACAGTTTTTCAAATAGCATTTACATGTGTTTCACGCTCTTCAAACAGCCATATTTTAGCGTTGTTTTTTTTTTTGGCCGAGGGAGGGGAGTTAAAGCAATTAACTTTTTCATATCGGCTCGTATATCATATTTATTTACATTGTTAACGAAATTTTAATGGATGATGTTTTTTCTTTCGTTGTTTTCGCATATAATGTTTTCGTTTCCACATCAGGGTATTTTTTTTCGCTGAACCCTAAACAGATAAAAACATCACAAAGGAAACATTAATGTAAAACTCATTGTTTTGGAATATCATTAATGTTTTTTTTTTACTGTGCGTTACTTTGAAAGGGTATACATTTTAAATTATCATACATTTTTATATGCCTTCAAATACAAGTTAAGCGCATAATTGTTTAAATGAATTAATTTTTAAGTTGAAAATAGAGTTTTAATTTGGGATTTCCTCTTCCGGGAATGCTACAGATTTTCCATTCGGTAATTGCAGGGAAATTTTTAAAGAAACATTTCACAGTGTTTCAAAGAAGAATGAAAAGTAGGGTAAAAAATGAAATAAATTAGTTTAATTTCAATAAAAGTTGACCAAATTAGCCCGTATAACAAAATTGAAGTTAATAGGAAAAGTGGAATACCCTAGGAACTGATACTATTTATACACTCCACGAGGGTAACACCCAAAAGGAAGCGAGACAGGCCCAGTGTTTATTATACCGATCGACTTAGAATCACTTTTTGAATCGATTCAGCAATGTCCGTCTGTCTCTCTCTTCTTCAAATTTGGCAAAATATCTTATATTTCCACTAGAAACACCCATTGTGCAAATAGGTCAAATCGGTTCAGATATATATGTAGCTCCCACACAAGTATTACTCCCGATTTGACTTTTCCACTCTATAAGCCACATATCTGAACAGATCTTCTTCAAATCTTGCAAAATATCTTATATTTCAACTAGAAACACCCATGATAGAAATGGGTCACGTCGGTCCGGATTTATATATAGCTCTCATACAAATTTCGCTCCCGCTTGACTAGACATTTTCCGCCACAGAAACCATGTATTTTTTACCGAATTTCTTCAAATTTAGCATAAAATGTTATTCTTGAACTGGAAGAACCTTTTGTACAAGTGGGTCACTCTATTCCATGTTTGGGTATATCCCCGATACAAATATTCTTCTCGATTTGGCAAATTGAGTCAGGTCATATTAGGAAACATACAAAAATCGTTCCCGTTTTCACTTTTTCACTGAATTGAATTGTATTCGGATAGAAAGTGGAGTGTATCATATAGTCGGCCCGACTTTAGCCTTTCCTTACTTGCTTTTAATACAATGGCCCAATGGCCCGCCAGACCAAAATCCACACCCAACAGTTACTCGTTGCGGATGCATTGGCTTCTCAATAGTCACGTGTGGGTTCCCTGGACCCCAATTTTTCTTATGATTCAATCCATATCAAGTTTGGTTTTTGACCTCCATAGTGGCGATTGTTTTGAAAGTTTGTGTATGTATTCTTCTCATAAAAATATTGTATACGTATTTTTGAAAAAAATTGAATTTTTCATGGGTATGTTCATTCAATCGCCTGTAACTCTTGAAATACTATAAAAAATAGACACTTTCGAACTCACAGAGTCGATTAAAAGCGCATTACTTAAAAATTTCAACAATATAGATTAGTGTAATCATTCCGAAAATCAAAATAAAAGAATTAACGTTGCAAAAACTTTAAAAATCTAACTCTGCTGTAACACACCCCATCAATGTTTTAAAATTTTGAAATTACCATCAAAACAATACATTAAAATCGGTAAAGTATTTCAGGAGTTAACGGGCGATTGAATATACACACCTTTTTGAAAAGGGTAAGTGTGTTCTGAAAACAAATTGGGGCTGAAAAAATATAGGGGGTTGGTCTTACATTTGACCCCACTAGCGGTCTCCTGAGGCCAGTAAAAGCGGTGGGGACAAATTTTATAAAAACAAGTAAAAACGGCGTTAAGTTCGGCCGGGCCGAACTTTATATACCCTCCACCATGGATTGCATTCCACAGAGGTTGTCGGTTTTCGTAGAAGAATATTACAGGAAAATATAATTCTTTTTAAATAGCCCAACCAAAACAAATGCAAATATTGAAAAATTTATTTTATAAATAAATATAATATTTTAATTATTTCAAACCACGCTTATAAGGTAATGCTACCAATACATCAATTCAAAAAATAAATATTCTTATATTTATATTTTCAAAAATATTTTCAAAACCAAAAATATTTCCATTCTATTTGAATTTCAAAAGTACAAATTTTGAAAATCCATCATCAGACGTACATAGTGCAAAATAACCTAACTTCATGATTCAACCAATTTTTGCCGTAAAAAAGTACGAAAAAAACTTGGGAAAAAACTTTTTATTTTGCGTGTCTATGCAGTCAGAGGAATGTATACTCCGAATTCCATGATTCCATTTGGTTGGTACCATTTTTACCCCCTTGACGTTTCTACGCAATTAGAATTTTATAATTCTAGCTGTAGTCGTTTAGATGGTACTATTTTTATCCCTCTGTACCATTGTATCCCTTGAAAGTACTAATTTCGAAAAATTCGTCTATTTTCCGTGTCTACGCAGTCAGAAGAGTGTATACTCCGAATTTCATGACTCTAGCTGCGGTCATTAGATTGGTACTATTTTTATCCCCTTTTTTCATTTTAACCCCAAAAAGTACGAATTTCGAAAAATCAGTTTATTTTCCGTGTCTACACGCTCAGAGGAATGTATACTCCGAATTTCATGACTCTAGCTGCGGTCATTAGATTGGTACCATTTTTATCCCCTTTTTTCATTTTAACCCCAAAAAGTACGAATTTTGAAAATTCCGCGTATTTTACTTATCTATGCAATCAGAGGAATGTATGCTCCGAATTTCATTATTCTAGGTACAGCCGTACCATTTTTATCCCTCTATTCCTATTTTGCCCCTTAAAAGTACGAATTTGGAAAAAATACTTTTATATTATGTATCTACTCAATAAGAGGAATGTACACACCGAATTTCGTGTTTCTAGCTGTTGTCGTTTAATATGTACCATTTTTATCCCTTTTTTGTCCTTTTTTGCCCCATTTCACCCCCTACAAATAAGAATCACTTTATGGTGCACGTTTTTGCTATGCGCATACCAAATATCAAGCAAATATAAACAGACATATTCAAAAAACATGCTGAAATACGCTAAAATATTAGGTATTATTATGGGTATTTTTAGTCCTTGTGAGGGAAAAATTTTTCCCTTTGGGCCGATTTCGGCCCATTTCAATCCCAACCGATCTACGACTATAAGACGCATTTATGGAAAATTTGAACGTTCTAGCTCCTTTCGTTTAGATGCTAGCGTGCTTTCAACTGACGGACGGACGGACGGACATGGCTAGATAGTCTTAGAATTTTATGACGATCAAGAATATATATACTTTATAGGGTCTCAGGTCGATATTTCAAGGTTTTACAAACGGAATGACAAAGTTAGTATACCCCCTTCCTGGAGGTGGAGGGTATAAAAATATTTTTTTATGGGAGCCTCCTTAACGAGAGGGGATAGAGGGTATGTGTGTTCGTCTGACATTTATCCCCTCTGGGGGCGACTCCGAGTAGTTTTGGGACTTTTCCTGTATTTTTTTTAATATTAAAGGTAAGTGGCTTTATCCCCGATGAGCGCCCAGTTACACTCACCACCCCCTTTTTTGGCTCATGAATTTTATTTCCGAACCTCACAAAATCTATCACTATCCCACCCCTACTGAACAATAACAATATTAACCCTTAATGGGCAATCTTGAATTTGATTGATTTTTGGCGTTTGTGTTAGGTTTTGGGTTTTGGTGTGTTCTGACAAATATAGTAAAATTGTATGGAGTTTTTTACAATTTTTTAAAATAAAACCAAAAAATGCCGTTATGAGGGGTAGTTAGAGGGTTAATATGTTCTACAAAAATATTCGCCATATCATTATCTACAAAGTTGCTGAAATTCCGATGTGATCTAGAAAAACACCGACACACGTATAATTTTTTTTGGTCTCCTCTTTCAGAATCCTTTGCCAGAACCCCGTAATTTTTTTCGTGTTTTACTGTGTAATGAGACATTTCTTATTATGATAAAGTCGACGGGGTATATACGAATCGGCCGCGCTTAAAGCCGACTTGGTTTTTTGCTGCAAATGACAATAATTCAATTATTTGATTACAGAGTGTCTTACATTCGAACCTTTCGTGACGTGTCGTTCATCATATTTCGAATATATTATTCCCTATCTGTTGCACAGATCTCTAACATGTTATCATCAAACATCAAAAATTATTTACACACAGAAAAAAGATTAATTTAAATTATGCATGCTCTGCACGAATGCGCATTAATTAATTTCCCTATTATCATGAATGAATAAAAATAATTTCTAGAGTGAAAAATAATGAGCATCAGACGTGCAAAAAAACAAAGCCAAACAAAATATAAAAATATGCGTTTTTTAATGTTTGTGTCATAATTAATTTGTTTTCATTACAAGTTTCAGTTATAAACCATTGCCAATTTTTGTTGTTGTTTTTGTATTAGAACAAGGTCAACGAAGTATAAACAAAAAGGCAAATGTGCGCTTTGTTGAAGTGGCGTCCGCGACAGCCTTTGTTGTCGCCGGCATTGTCACTGCTTCTCCGCGTCTCTTTTGTGGAATAATGTCCGCTTGGAGTGAGTATACTTTTTCGTCCTTTACATACCATTCTGTTTTGCATACGATGACATTTACGTGATAATAAAATATCTCCCAGCCTTTTGTCTTTGGAGATGACCTCAACCATTACAGTCATTCATAACCGAATATATACAGAAGGATGACTGTCATTGCTAGCACACTGGGCACCTTACACCACCCAGTGGGGTTTCTTTAAAAGTGTGTGTGTGTGCTCAGCATATAGAATAAACAAAACTTAAATATGGAATTCAGCCAAGTGCGTACATATATATTTTTGTCGCAGGTCCTAAAATGGATAAGACAGACAGGTCATTATTAAATTCCAGGGGAGTAGGGCGAAGGTAAAACGAAATTTTGACTAATGGTGTTGGCATTTTTTTGAGCACACGTTTTGCAAACGGTTCATCATAGGATAGTTTAAGTTAACTTTACCCTGCACTAGAGAATTATTTCTTTGAAAATATGGTTGTAGCGGACTAAAGAAAGGGAGATAGACCCATCGTTCTTTATACGGATCGATTTATAACCACTTTTTGTATCGATATAGGCTTGTCCGTTTGCCCATCTTTGATTCTTGTAATCTAAGTACAGGTGTGCCTTTATTTATAAGGTGGACTTTATTTTTATTTTTATTTTTTTTTTATTTTTATTTTTATTTTTATTTTTATTTTTATTTTTATTTTTATTTTTATTTTTATTTTTATTTTTATTTTTATTTTTATTTTTATTTTTATTTTTATTTTTATTTTTATTTTTATTTTTATTTTTATTTTTATTTTTATTTTTATTTTTATTTTTATTTTTATTTTTATTTTTATTTTTATTTTTATTTTTATTTTTATTTTTATTTTTATTTTTATTTTTATTTTTATTTTTATTTTTATTTTTATTTTTATTTTTATTTTTATTTTTATTTTTATTTTTATTTTTATTTTTATTTTTATTTTTATTTTTATTTTTATTTTTATTTTTATTTTTATTTTTATTTTTATTTTTATTTTTATTTTTATTTTTATTTTTATTTTTATTTTTATTTTTATTTTTATACCCTCCACCTCCAGGATGGGGGTATACTAACTTTGTCATTCCGTTTGTAACACCTTGAAATATTGACCTGAGGCCCTATAAAGTATATATATTCTTGATCGTCATAAAATTCTAAGACGATCTAGCCATGTCCGTCCGTCCGTCCGTCCGTCCGTCCGTCCGTCCGTCCGTCTGTCCGTCTGTTGAAAGCACGCTAGCATCTAAACGAAAGGAGCTAGGACGTCCAAATTTTCCATAAATGCGTCTTATAGTCGTAGATCGGTTGGGATTGAAATGGGGCGAAATCGGCCCAAAGGGAAAAATTTTTCCCTCACAAGGACTAAAAATACCCATAATAATCCCTACTATTTTAGCGTATTTAAGCATGTTTTTTGAATATGTCCGTTTATATTTGCTTGATATTTGGTATGCGTATTACCCTTATAGCAAAAAACTGCACCATAAAGTGATTCTTATTTGTAGGGGGTGAAATGGGACAAAAAAGGGATAAAAATGGTACACATTAAACGACAACAGCTAGAAACACGAAATTCGGCGTGTACATTCCTCTAATTTAGTAGATACATGATATAAAAGTATTTTTTTCAAATTCGTACTTTTAAGGGGTAAAATGGGAAAAGAGGGATAAAAATGGTACCAACATAACGGCTGTACCTAGAATAATGAAATTCGGTGTATACATTCCTCTGATTGCATAGACAAGTAAAATACACGGATTTTTTAAAATTCGTACTTTTTGGGGTTAATATGAAAAAAGGGGATAAAAATAGTACCAATCAAATAACCGCAGCTAGAGTGATGAAATTCGGAATATACATTCCTCTGACTGTGTACACACGGAAAATAAACCGATTTTTCGAAATTCGTATTTTTTGGGGACAAAATAAAAAAGGGGATAAAAATAGTACCAACCAAATGACCGCAGCTATAGTCATGAAGTTCGAAGTATACATTCCTTTGACTACGTAGACATCACTGTGTATACACGGAAAATAAACGGATTTTTCGAAATTCGTACTTTTTGGGGACAAAATAGAAAAAGGGGATAAAAATAGTACCAACCAAATGACCGCAGCTAGAGTCATGAAATTAGGAGTATACATTCCTTTGACTACGTAGACATGAAAAATAAAAGGTTTTTTTTCAAATTCGTACTTTCAAGGGATACAATGGGTACGGAGGGATAAAAATGGTACCAACCAAACGGCTACACCTGGAATAATGAAATTCGGTGTATGCATTCCTCTGATTGCGTAGACACTTAAAATAAACAGGTTTTTCGAAATTCGTACTTTTTGGGGTTAAAATGAAAAAAGGGGATAAAAATAGTACCAATTAAATGACCGCAGCTAGAGTCATGAAATTCTGAGTATACATTCCTCTGACTGCGCAGACACTGAAAATAGACGAATTTTTCGAAATTCGTACATTTTGGGGTTAAAATTGAAAAAGGGGATACAAATAGTACCAACCAAATGACCACAGCTAGAGTCATGCAATTCGGAGTATACATTCCTCTGATTGAGTAGGAATCTGAAAATAAACGAATTTTTCGAAATTCGTACTTTCAAGGGATAAAAATAGTACCAACTAAATGACTACAGCTAGAATGATGAAATTCTAATTGCGTAGAAACTTCGAGGGGGTAAAAATAGTACCAACCACATGGTCGCAGGTGGAATTATGGAATTCGGTGTATACATTCCTCTGCCTGCATAGACACGCCAAATAAAAAGTTTTTTTTTTTCAAATTTGTACCTTTTCTATTATGGCAAAAATTGGTTGAATCATGAAGTTAGGTTATTTTGCAGTACGTATGATAATGGATTTTAAAAATTTGTACTTTTGGAATTAAAATAGAATGGAAATACAGCCAACTGTAGCACCCATTATCAACCAATATTTATGGTATTTAAGCTTTTTGACAATATAAATATAAGAATATTTATTTTTTGATTTGAAATAAATAATGGTTTGAAATAATTAAAATATTATATTTATTTATAAAATTATTTTTTCAATATTTGTATTTGTTTTGGTTTGCCTATATTAAAAAAATTATATTTTCTTGTAATATTACTGCACTTCTACGAAAACCGACAAACTCTGTGGAATGCAATCCATGGTGGAGGGTATATAAAGTTCGGCCCGGCCGAACTTAAAGCCGTTTTTACTTGTTATTTTTATTTTTATTTTTATTTTTATTTTTATTTTTATTTTTATTTTTATTTTTATTTTTATTTTTATTTTTATTTTTATTTTTATTTTTATTTTTATTTTTATTTTTATTTTTATTTTTATTTTTATTTTTATTTTTATTTTTATTTTTATTTTTATTTTTATTTTTATTTTTATTTTTATTTTTATTTTTATTTTTATTTTTATTTTTATTTTTATTTTTATTTTTATTTTTATTTTTATTTTTATTTTTATTTTTATTTTTATTTTTATTTTTATTTTTATTTTTATTTTTATTTTTATTTTTATTTTTATTTTTATTTTTATTTTTATTTTTATTTTTATTTTTATTTTTATTTTTATTTTTATTTTTATTTTTATTTTTATTTTTATTTTTATTTTTATTTTTATTTTTATTTTTATTTTTATTTTTATTTTTATTTTTATTTTTATTTTTATTTTTATTTTTATTTTTATTTTTATTTTTATTTTTATTTTTATTTTTATTTTTATTTTTATTTTTATTTTTATTTTTATTTTTATTTTTATTTTTATTTTTATTTTTATTTTTATTTTTATTTTTATTTTTATTTTTATTTTTATTTTTATTTTTATTTTTATTTTTATTTTTATTTTTATTTTTATTTTTATTTTTATTTTTATTTTTATTTTTATTTTTATTTTTATTTTTATTTTTATTTTTATTTTTATTTTTATTTTTATTTTTATTTTTATTTTTATTTTTATTTTTATTTTTATTTTTATTTTTATTTTTATTTTTATTTTTATTTTTATTTTTATTTTTATTTTTATTTTTATTTTTATTTTTATTTTTATTTTTATTTTTATTTTTATTTTTATTTTTATTTTTATTTTTATTTTTATTTTTATTTTTATTTTTATTTTTATTTTTATTTTTATTTTTATTTTTATTTTTATTTTTATTTTTATTTTTATTTTTATTTTTATTTTTATTTTTATTTTTATTTTTATTTTTATTTTTATTTTTATTTTTATTTTTATTTTTATTTTTATTTTTATTTTTATTTTTATTTTTATTTTTATTTTTATTTTTATTTTTATTTTTATTTTTATTTTTATTTTTATTTTTATTTTTATTTTTATTTTTATTTTTATTTTTATTTTTATTTTTATTTTTATTTTTATTTTTATTTTTATTTTTATTTTTATTTTTATTTTTATTTTTATTTTTATTTTTATTTTTATTTTTATTTTTATTTTTATTTTTATTTTTATTTTTATTTTTATTTTTATTTTTCCATGCTTTATATAAGGTTACTTTCTATATATGTTTGTGTGCCACAAAATTTGAAATCAATTTTTGAAAGCTTTTTTCTCAACCAATTTTGCTCAAATTTTGCACACTTAATCATTTTCGATGACAATACAAGGAAATTTCCAATTTGACCAATTGGACAAACGGGCGTGGTACCTCCCATACAAACCACAAATTAAAAATCTATTATTTCTGCTCCTGATAACGGTATTTGAACAAAATTTGGTACGTCGGTTTGGTGTGGATTTTTTAAGTGCTGCTGCAAATATGGGCGGGATTGTACAAACCACAAATTAAAAATCTATTATTTCTGCTCCTGATAACGCAGTAATTTTTCCTTCTACAAAAGATAACTAAAAAAGAATTTCTAGGCCCAATAGAATTCTGCTTGCATAAAGCATGGATTTGAAAAATTTTTTTTTTTTGATTTACTAGTTATTTTGATTTTGATTTTGATTTGCAAAATGGGACGATATACGTTTAAACAGAATTTGGAAATATTAAAAACGTACTTCCAAAGTAGTGAGCCTTTAACGCAAAATGTAAAAAATTTACGTGGAAAATTTTCGAGAAGATATCGGCCTCAGCCTTCATGAAGCTCATTTTCATCTCGGAGGCTATGTCAATTAACAAAATTGTCGCATATGGGGTTCAGAGAACCCACACGTGACTATTGAGAAGCCAATGCACCCACAACGAGCCACAAATGTGGTTGGTGTGGATTTTGGGCTGGCGGCATCATTGGACCATGTACCGAAAAATTGGGCTGATCGGTTGGGGTACTTTTGAGCAAGTCATATGAATGGTATTGTGTTCCATATTTAAATGACAAAGCACAACCTTTCCACTAAAACCAGAAATTTGAAAAATTAATCAGTACTACTTTTATAGCCGAATCTAATTTAAAATTTAGCCCACCCTATGAATTGTGACAAAGTTCGCCTGTCAAACATTTTTCGCAATTATTTAATATTTAAGAATATAAAATGTAATTTCAAAAATCTATATTGTACAATATTCTAAATATCCATAAAAAATGTACCAGAATAATAAATGCGATGAAAGTTCCTGTAGATGTTCCTATAGATGTCACATCCATATTTTGTCTGCATGTCGACAAGCTGCAAAATTTATAAATAAGTGTCCACTTCTGAGGATGCACCGTTGGTGTGTGCTTAATATAAGTAATTTATGCCATGTTCTTTTAACAAAATCTGCAGCCGCAATTAATTAAATTATTATCATGTTACATTTAGACACTGTAGGTTATGTTATTGTTAAGTAAAGAAGACATGTCAATGCAGTGAATTGCATTTTCGGCTAAACAGCAGTAGCTAGAAACATAAAATTCAGTGTCCGGGCCCAGAAATCAGTATTGTTTAGTTTGGAATAGATTAAAAGTGGGAGAAATCGGTCCAGAGAAAAAAACTCTCCCTAACAACTACTACAAATACCCCCTAAAATTTGGAATATTTAAGCAATTTTTTAATTAATAATAATAACTTAAAATATTGTACGAACATTTCCGCTATAGCTGGAACACGAAACAAGAAGCTATTTCTGTCAAATTCATACTTTTAGGTTAAATGGGACAAAAAGGGGTAAAAATAGTACCAATCAAACGTTAAGCTCGAATATTGAAATTCGGTGCAAACGTTTGCTGATTGCGTAATTATATTTCGAAATTCATACTTTTAAGAGGTACAATGGGAAAAGAGGGTCCATATAATTTAATGTTTGAAGATTATTTCATGCAAATGTTGACCTTGACAGCGCCACAAATGGTCCATCCGCTTAGTCCAATTTTGGCATTTCCACATTTTTGGACAGAGGCCCAATTGCTGCGAACGGCGACGAATCGATAATTGATGGTTATCATTAACACTGGCCGATAAAGCTGCGATATTTTCTTCAGTTCGCACTTCAACAAATTAAATTTGGTGCGAAATTTAGTCACAATAGCCCGAATAGCCGCTTCAGTGGGTCGATTAATTTCTTAAGAGAGCACGCATTTTGATAATAAAATTCAATAATTTGCAAGCGTTGTTCGTTTGTAAGACGATTCATGGTTAAATTATAGACCAAACTGACAGTGAAACAAAACGCGAAACGTGCGTCAGCTGTTTAAACCAGTGTTGCCAAAAAGATAATAGCTAAAAAATCACCCTTTAGAAATTCGGTATCCACGTAGCACTAACTGCATACACGCGAAAAATGGAGAGATCTTTTGAAATTCGTATATTTTACAGTCAAAAATGGAGAAAAGGAACAACATTGGTAGCGACCGAAACATCACAATTCATTTAAAACATTATTGGTTGCTTTACACCATTTTCAAGTGTAATTAAAAAGGCACCAATTGAAATTCAAAAATTCCATTTGAAATTAAAAAAATATCAATTGAAATTCAAAAAATATCATTTGAAATTCAAAACTCATCATTTGAAATTCAAAACTCGCCATTTGTTATTCAAAAGACACCATTTGAAATTCAAAAGTCGTCACTTGAAAATCAAAACTCATCGTTTGAAATTCAAAACTCGTCATTTGAAATTCAAAATACACCATTTGAAATTCAAAAGTTTTCATTTGAAATTCAAAAATTATTCCATTTGAAATTCAAAAATGTAAACAAAATTATTTAAGAGAAATATACATTAGGTGGGGTAGCATTTATTTTTTTCTGCAAATTTGGATATTCTGCAGTTTTGAAAACAGATTTAATAAAATGATAAATAAATATCGGTAATTTCATATATAGTTTATAACCTTCACAAGAGCATCTGCATATAATTTACATTGACTTGCATTTTACTTAGGGTCGGATTACTTGTGTGGGAGGTACAACAAATCATAACTATTTTACAGGTATAAAGTGATTATTTTATTACTGATATATATATATATATATATATATATATATATATATATATATATATATATATATATATATATATATATATATTAGACCGGTCCTTATTTCTTTTGAACCTAAAAATACACAAAAAAAATTTGAGCTTGATTGGACAATTTTTAGGCGTGCCCCCGCCAACAATTGTTTGTCATTAAAGTTAGTTACTATCATATAGGGGAAATTATCACCTTTGGTGCTCTTTTTTTGACATAACTCGAGAACCACTAGTCCGATTTTGTTTAAATAAATTGAAAAATAATTTAGAATTACAATTCCTTTAAAATGTGTATATATAGCGTTTTTCTATATAATCAACAGTTTAGCCGGTATAAATAAATGTATGAAGAAAATAAATATTTTTTGCCTAAAATATTAATATTTTTTATTTTTTAAATTCATAGAAAATCCAAAACGAACAAATACATTTTAAAATTAAAAATCTAAATCGATGACAACCAAAAGACTTCGATCGGATGATGACATTATGTTAATTGGCGTAATGGACCACCAAATTACTGGAGCTAAACTACCAGGAAGAAAACAAGTGCTACAAGTTTTATTTTATAATTTAAGAATAGTTGGCTTAAATTTAAGAGAAAGTTCTAGATTAGTTGTTGCTGAGGTCAGCACGTTTTGGCAAAAAGCACGAATTCCAACACACCATGAAAAACACTGCATTGAGAAGCTGGAAAAATTATACAACAAGTGGAGAGATATTACAAAGCATCATGGTCGAAAAACAGAATGTCAAAACAGGAAAGAAACTGAATTTCAAGATAAATTAGATGATTTATTCGATATCGCACATGCAAACGCGTTTGAATTAATTAAAATACAAGAAGACAAAGAGTTCTTAAAAAAGCAACGAGAAAAAGGAAGACCAGGTTGTATGCTAGGAACGGATAAAATTGTAATGCAGAAAAAAAAGCGAAAGGCAGTCCAGAAAGAACAAGAAAACCAGCGTCGAATAAAAGAAGATGAACGAAAAGAGTTATATGAACAACAGATTCAAAGAGGTATACAATTAAATATTCTATCTTTTAAGCAAATCAGAATTATTGTTGTAAAACAGGTATGATTGACATTGACGACGAAAACGATATTGAAGTTGTAGCATCAACATCAACATCTGTATCAAATCCAAATCCAGGTACATCAGGTATCTCCAGAGGTAAAACAATTTTTTTTACACCAAGACTGCTTTCAACTTTGGATAAGTGGAAAATCACTGATGGTGCTGCAGTTCATATCCTAAGCGCAACTGCTGACGCGTTTTTTATGTTTTGAGTATAAATTAAGAAACTTGAGTTTTTATTTCCAGATTCCACGTAGTTTTGTTTTGCACTGGGATGGTACAATGTTACCAGAAATTAGTGGCAGGGAAAAAGTTGACCGCTTGCCAATCATAGTCTCATCTCAAGGTATCGATAAACTACTTGGCATTCCAAAGTTAAAATCTTCGAGTGGAAAAGAAATATCAGATGCCGTGTTTAATTCAATAAATGAATATGAAATGCTTGATCTAGTTCAAATAATCTGCTTCGACACAACTGCTCATAATACAGGAGTTCAAAGCGGTGCTGCTGCTCTGCTTGAAGGAAAACTAGGTCGCGATTTATTATATTTTCCCTGCAGACACCATATTTACGAGTTGTTGATCCGTAAAGTGTTTGAAATTAGAGTGGCTACTACAGCCGCTCCAGAAGTGCTAATTTTTAATCGCTTTAGCAAATACTGGATTAATATTGACAAATTAAATTACAAGAGTTGTTTAGAAGATGAACACATTATTACAGTATTGACTGCTGAAGAACGTGGAACAATTTTAAATTACTGTCTAGATAACTTAAAACAAGCTCATAGCAGACGCGACTACAAAGAATTATTGCAATTAGTTGTCACTTTTCTTGGTGGTACGGTGCCAAATTTTAACACCTTTCGTATACCTGGTGCAACTTCTCATGCTCGATGGATGTCAAAATGTATTTATGCACTTAAAATGTATTTGTTTCGTAATGAATTCAATATGACCAACCAAGAGTTAAACGGTATACGTAGTGTCTGTCTGTTCGTAGTTCGTATTTATGTAAAAGCCTGGTTTGGATGCACTAAAGCAATTGAAGCACCAAATCAAGACTTAAATTTAATTAAAAATATTATGGCTTATCCTGAAAGGGATATAGCTCTTGCTTTGCTACAAAAAATCAGCAATCATTTGTGGTATTTGTCGGTCTTTCATTCTTCGATCCTAATGTAAGTGTTGCAATTAAAAAAAAATGGTTCAGGCAATTAATGTTGAAGCAAATACAGAAAAATGCAAGCGAATAATAACTAATCCAACAAATATCGGCACATTTGCGCAAAAAGATTTAAGCGATTTTGTAAATTCCAATACACACGCATTCTTTGATCGTTTAGAAATTTCAAAAGAATTTTTGCAAGTCGATCCATCGGATTGGAATGAAAGATTTGACTACGCTCACGGATCACAAATTTGTAAAAACCTATCTGTAGCGAATGATGCAGCTGAAAGAGGCGCCAAATTCATTACAGATTATAATAATAAATTAACCCACAACGAAGAGGAGAAACAATTCCTTTTTCAGGTGGTTAAAGAATATAACATGAATTATCCCACTTTTAAAAAGACTTCACTATTAAATTAAAATAATATTAATGTTACTATGAGTATGTAATTAATAAAAATATTTAAGTTTATTCTTAATTTTCAAATAAATGTAAATAAAATAAAAAATATATATATTTTTGCCTTATTTCTCATAATAAAAACAAAAAGGTGCTTGGGGCACGGCTAAAAATTATCCAATCGTTGTCAAATTTTTTTTTATGCTTTTTGGGACTAAAATGAATATTTTTAGCGCTTGCCGTAACATATATTCGAGAAAATAAATTTGTCCATATAAATAAGGACCGGTCTAATATATATATGTATATGTATATGTATATATATATATATATAATATTTTACTGATCAGTTTTATTTTAACCAAAGCCTATGTCAATTTGTGTCTTGCAATATCGCTCCTATTGAAGGTGTAAATAATGTCTATGAAAACATTACCAAAGATCAAATTTCAGAGTATTGAAGTTATAAAATTTTTAAAATTAAATTTAAATAGATTAGAGTGATTTGCGTGGGAGGTCTGTTTTTTAAACAGCAGAATTTTAAAATTTATAAAAAAATAATAAATAAAATACTTTTTGAATTTCAAATGGTGTCTTTTGAATTACTTATGGCGAGTTTTGAATTACAAATGAAGAGTTTTGAATTTCAAATGATGTCTTTTGAATTTCAAATGATGACTTTTGAATTTCAAATGATGTCTTTTGAATTACAAATGACGAGTTTTGAATTTCAATTGACATTTTATGAATTTCAAATGGATTTTTTGAATTTCATGTGATATTTTTTTAATTACAATTGAAAAAGGTGTAGTTTGTAATTATAAAAAATCGCATACAAATTATCTTAATTTTCCTAATATGGTGTTGCTCTTTTACGTGAATACGACAGCCTCTATTCATCCGGTAATAATGTGTAATACACTCCGTGGTGTAGGCTACATAAGATTCGGCGCGGTCGAACCTAACGCCTTTGTACTTGAAAATCGCTTGTAAAGGGTGTTTTTTTAAAAGCTATAGGAAAGTTTTTCAAAAAAAAACACATAAAATTCAGAAAAATGCTTGAATCTTTATTTGAATCGATGGTACGGTCCATATAATTTAATGTTTGAAGATTATTTCATGCAAATGTTGACCTTGACTGCGCCTCAAATGGTCCATCCGCTTAGTCCAATTTTGGCATTTCCACGTTTTTGAGTAACAGAGGCCCAAATGGCGACGAATCGATAATTAATGGTCATCATTAACACTGGCCGATACAGCTGCGATATTTTCTTCAGTTCGCACTCTACGTAAGCGTGTTGGTAGTTTAATGTTCAACAATGTAAATTTGGTGCGAAATTTAGTCACAATAGCCCGAATAGCCGCTTCAGTGGGTCGATTAAACTGACCATAAAATTTTGATAATAAAATTCAATAATTTGCAAGCGTTGTTCGTTTGTAAGATGATTCATGGTTAAATTATAGACCAAACTGAAGATGTTTGACAGTGAAACAAAACACGAAACGTGTGTCAGCTGTTTAAACCAGTGTTGCCAAAAAGAAAATAGCTAAAAAATCACCCTTTATATTATATGTAACATAAATACGGCCTAAATATCCAAAGTCATGCCAAGCGATGACATACACAATTTGACTCTTCTGTTCGATTTTTATAAAAT
Organism: Polietes domitor; assembly: GCA_947397865.1. Lineage (NCBI taxonomy): Eukaryota > Metazoa > Arthropoda > Insecta > Diptera > Muscidae > Polietes > Polietes domitor. Next base: position 36,678,485 of record OX377619.1, on the reverse strand, counting down.
TTTCCAATCATGTACTTTTCTATAGGGTGATTTTTTAAGAGCTTGATAACTTTTTTTTAAAAAAAACGCATAAAATTTGCAAAATCTCATCGGTTCTTTATTTGAAACGTTAGATTGGTCCATGACATTTACTTTTTGAAGATAATTTCATTTAAATGTTGACCGCGGCTGCGTCTTAGGTGGTCCATCCGCTTAGTCCAATTTTGGCATTTCCACGTTTTTGAGTAACAGAGACCCAATTGGTGCGAACGGCGACGAATCGAAAATTGGTGGTCATCATTAACACTGGCCGATACAGCTGCGATATTTTCTTCAGTTCGCACTCTACGTAAGCGTGTTGGTGGTTTAATGTCCAACAATGTAAATTTGGTGCGAAATTTAGTCACAATAGCCCGAACAGCCGCTTCAGTGGGTCGATTAAACTGACCATAAAATGGAAGCGCGCAATGAACTTTCTTAACAGAGCACGCATTTTGATAATAAAATTCAATAATTTGCAAGCGTTGTTCGTTTGTAAGACGATTCATGATGAAATGTCAAAGCATACTGAGCATCTTTCTCTTTGACACCATGTCTGAAATCCCACGTGATCTGTCAAATACTAATGCATGAAAATCCTAACCTCAAAAAAATCACTCTTTATAAGGCGAATAAAGCTGAATTTTCCGATTTTCTAAAAAATAAGAAATTGTCGACACTAAGGAGGATCAAAAATAAAGTATATTCATTAAAATATTTTTTTTTCTAATTTTAAGCAAATTTTTTCAAGTTTTACAGAAAATTGTAAAAATCTTAAAAAAATATTTTTTCTTACTTTTTTATTCCTTTAATAAACAAAAAATATATATTCTATTTTTGTAAAATAAATTTTAATTGCATTTTTTTTTAAATTGTCTTTTTGCTTAAATTCGTTTCGCACGCACTTCTATAATATATTTTTCAATTTTTATGGGTTTAATTCGTTTGAGGAAAAAAAAGACTATCGCCTGACTTATATTTCTAAAGTTATACTACAAATGTTATAGACCCAAAAAAGATCAGGTCTCATAAACGTTGGAAATTTCCAATTTATTCACCTGCATACAAATGTGTGGCGAATGTGTTGGATAGGGTCCTATCTTTTACACGTTTAATTTAAGGTATCACCACTTGGGCCAAAACAAACGACCACAATGCTACGCTGTGTTTGTCCTTTGCTGGTCTGGTTAACATCTTTGTTTCGGTATTTGCTACTCTGTCCCTTTCATTCGTTTAACTATTATTTAAGACTAACATTCATTGTGTGTGTGCGTGGCTGCTTCTACCTCGTTTGCTTTTTGGTTTATTTCCATTTCCAGAAACAACATATTAAAATATACGAGAAACGTCAAAGGACTAACAATACAGCAGCAAGTATTAAATTTTATTTTATTCTAACTTACACAGCAACAACCTCCGAACAATGGTTGAACGCTGGATGTTATGAACAAGGATATACTTTCCGTTGTGCTGGTCTATGGTTTCGATGCTAAACATGGCTTTTTAATTTGAAGCAAACACGTACGAGTGTGAGCGTAATGTATTCACTTGTGATACCCTACGATTGTTTATATGATTTTAGCTTTGAATGGGAGCAGATGGGAGGGGCAGAAGGTTATATTTATCCAAGAGGCGGGTAAAAGATTGCACCCAAATCTAAGGATTTCAGGTCCTCATTACTTCTGTAAACATTATAGAGGTTGTGTTTCTTAGAGCTCGCCTGGACAATTAATTAATATCGAACAGCCAACACGAAAGTCGACTGAATCTGCACTTCATAAAAATTATATTTTTTGAATAAAATATTTTATTCGTTTTACAGATTTTTGCCCTTTCAGATTTGGAACAAAAACGTAGAATATTTTCTTTTAAATCGTAACTAATAAGAAAACTATTCAACTTTTCGAAGATTTCTAAAATATACCCGATTGTCCAATTTTCAATATTAATATCGCAAAATAATCCTTAGATCTTGGTCTAATTTCAATTTACAAATCTCAAAAACGTTTGATAGATCAAAGATTATTGAACCGAAATTATTTGGCCGAGATAATTGATTTTGGGTCACTATGCGTTGGTCGTACAGATTGGATATCTTCTGGCCGTAATGAGTCATAAGCTTACTTAGTGACTGACACCACAACCTAACCTAATCTAACTAAACCTACAATACCGATTTCCTTATTTAACACTTTATAGAATACATATCAGAGCATATAACTTTCCTACGATGTTTGAATTCATCCAGGGCCATATTTATAGTTGCAGAATCACATGGACCCGATTTATTAATAATAAGTTTTTTTTTGAAAAATATTTTGTATTGAGAGTGTGGTCGGTTATGTCCGACTTTATACTTTGCCCGCTAGGTTTTGTTGTAGTCCAGATATGTTTGCATGTGGTATGGCTCAAGTTGTTAGGTATGAAGCATAGATGTTCCCATATAAATTAGTACGTGTCGCCAGTAAGAAGCAAAAGAACGCAGCAACATTATTTCGATTTTTACATCAGGTTCACAAGCAAAAATAAATTATATTTAATTTAAAACCCTATGCAACCAAAAATAAAATTTTGATGATACTGATTCATAAAATGAATACGTAAAAGTAAAATTTATTAATTATGTTGCATATGCCTATAAACTGCTGAGATAATGTAGTCATAAGCAAATATAACAAGTAAAAACGGCGTTAAGTTCGGCCGGGTCGAACTTTATATAACTTCCACCAGGGATTGCATTCCACAGAGGCTGTCGATTTTCGTAGAAGTGCAGTAATATTACAGGAAAATATAAATTCTTTTAATATAGCCAAACCAAAACAAATACAAATATTGAAAAAATAATTTTATAAATAAATATACTATTTTTATTATTTCAAACCACGCTTATAAGGCAAGGCTACCAACACGTTTACATATCGAAATAATACTTCAAGTCAATTCAAAAAATAAATATTTTTATATTTATATTTTCAAAAAACTTAACTACCATAAATATTGGTAGATAATGGGTGCTACAGTTGGTTGTATTTCCATTATATTTTAATTCCAAAAGTAAAAAAATTTGAAAATCCTTTATCTCACGTACATAGTGCAAAATAACCTAACTACTTGATTCAACCAATTTTTGCCGTAAAAGTAAAAAATTACAAATTTGGAAAAATCGTTTTATTTTACGTGTCTATGCAGTCAGAGGAATATATACACCAAATTCCATGATTAGTACCATTTTTATCCCCTTTTTCCTATTTTACACCCTTAAGGGTACGACTTTCCAAAATCTCTTTAGTTTACGTGTCTACGCAATTACAGGGATGTACACACCGAATTTAAACATTCTAGCTGTATTCGTTTAGTTTGTACTATTTGTATCCCTCCGTACCCATTGTATCCCTTGAAAGTACGAATTTGGAAAAAACTTTTATTTTTTGTGTCTACGCAGTCAGAGGAATGTATAGTTCGAATTTCATGACTCTAGCTGCAGCCGTTTGGTTGGTACCATTTTTATACCTCTCTTCCCATTTTATCCCTTAGAAGTACAAATTTGAAAAAAAAAAAATACATTTATATTATGTATCTACTAAATTAGAGGAATGTAACCCTTTTTGCCCCATTTCACCCGCTACGAATAAAAATCACTTTATGGTGTACGTTTTTGTTGTAGGGGGAATGCGCATACCCAATATCAAGTAAGTACAAGCAGACATATATAAATACTCTAAAATATTAGGGGTTATTACAGGTATTTTTAGCACTTGCGAGGGAAAAATTGTTCCCTTTGGACCGATTTCGCGCAGTTGCAACACCACTATAATACGCATTTATGGAAAATTTGGACGTCCTAGCTCCTCTCGTTTAGATGCTAGCGTGCTTTCAACAGACCGACGGACGGACATGGCTAGATCGTCTTAGAATATTATAGGGTCTCAGATTGATATTTCAAGGTGTTACCTCTATCCTGGAGATGGAGGGTATAAAAATGCAAAATGTATTTATAGGAGTCAAAATGCCGCTACTTTGTGCAAAAAATATTTGTAGATTTTCGTTATAAAATATTATCTCTCGGCGCAGAAGTCTAAAATTTTGTCATATTGCGTATTTTAGTCAAATGTAGCGTACTCAATAGAAAACAAGTAAGGAAAGGCTAAAGTCGGGCGGGGTCGACTCTATGATACACTCCACTTTCTCTCCGAATAGAATGTAATTCGGTGAAAACGGGCAGGATTTTTGCATCCTGTAAATGTGTGTGTTTGACAAAAAATTTTAAATCGGAAAGGACATTTGTATGGGGGTATATTCTGGAAAGAAATAGGTGAAATATAATATGTATAGTTTGGCCAAAATCGGTTAAACATTTGGGAGCAACATTTGTGATTGCGCTATATCTAAATCTGAACCGATCTTAGCCACTTTCACCATAGGTTTTTTACTTGGATTATAAGCTGTTGTGCCAAATTTAAAGAAAATCGAGTACGATATGTGGTTTCTAAAGCGGCAAAAGTCAAATAGGGAACCACATTTGTTTGGGGGCTATATCCAAATCTGAACCGATCGTACCCACTTTCTGCATAGGTGTTTCTAGTTGGATTGTAAGATGTTGCGTCAAATTTAAAGAAAATCGGGTTCATTATGTAGTTTCTGCAGCGGAAAATGTCAAATCGGGAGCGACATTTGTATGGGGGCTATATCTAAATCTGAACCGATCTTACCGAATTCCTGCGTAGGTGTTTCTAGTTGGATTGTAAGATGTTGTGTCAAATTTAAAGAAAATCTGTTACAATACAATGTAAAGAGTGATTTTTTTGAGGTTAGGATTTTCATGCATTAGTATTTGACAGATCACGTGGGATTTCAGACATGGTGTCAAAGAGAAAGATGCTCAGTATGCTTTGACATTTCATCATGAATAGACTTACTAACGAGCAACGCTTGCAAATCATTGAATTTTATTACCAAAATCAGTGTTCGGTTCGAAATTTTTTATCGACAAATTTTGTTCAGCGATGAGGCTCATTTCTGGTTGAATGGCTACGTAAATAAACAAAATTGCCGCATTTGGAGTGAAGAGCAACCAGAAGCCGTTCAAGAACTGCCCATGCATCCCGAAAAATGCACTGTTTGGTGTGGTTTGTACGCTGGTGGAATCATTGGACCGTATTTTTTCAAAGATGCTGTTGGACGCAACGTTACGGTGAATGGCGATCGCTATCGTTCGATGCTAACAAACTTTTTGTTGCCAAAAATGGAAGAACTGAACTTGGTTGACATGTGGTTTCAACAAGATGGCGCTACATGCCACACAGCTCGCGATTCTATGGCCATTTTGAGGGAAAACTTCGGAGAACAATTCATCTCAAGAAATGGACCGGTAAGTTGGCCACCAAGATCATGCGATTTGACGCCTTTAGACTATTTTTTGTGGGGCTACGTCAAGTCTAAAGTCTACAGAAATAAGCCAGCAACTATTCCAGCTTTGGAAGACAACATTTCCGAAGAAATTCGGGCTATTCCGGCCGAAATGCTCGAAAAAGTTGCCCAAAATTGGACTTTCCGAATGGACCACCTAAGACGCAGCCGCGGTCAACATTTAAATGAAATTATCTTCAAAAAGTAAATGTCATGGACCAATCTAACGTTTCAAATAAAGAACCGATGAGATTTTGCAAATTTTATGCGTTTTTTTAAAAAAAAAAGTTATCAAGCTCTTAAAAAATCACCCTTTATAACAAGATTTGAAATTTTTTGCTGTTACGCCTTTTTGCATTTTAGGTGACGGTACGCAAAAGATCTAAGGATAAATGTGAAGTCGTGGTATGGGGCAAAATATCAAAACATCGTCCAACTCTCTCGTCTCTGAGTAAAGTATATAAATTCTTGTGCTAAACGTAAGTCACATCAATTATAACTTGTGTTTTGTATAGCGTAGAAAACCAAAATTGAATTGATGAACAAGTAGCTGAAGCGGAACATTGTTTTTGTGATAATTCTTTGATGATTAAATGATTAAAATTCAAATTTTAAATTTTGGGAAAATTTTGGCCGAATTTCTTTTTCAATTTGGGTTATTTTTCGTATTTTTTAAGCGATCACCAATATTCCTTTGGGTGATTGTTCACTTTTGGGTTTGGGCGATCATCCAATCTTTTTCTTTCTCAGACTGGACTATTTTTCATAATATATTTCTCTACTTCAGTATATATATATTAAAAAGTGTTGTTACGTTGTTAAGCATTTGAGCTGACATTATAAATGTATTGTTCTTCTGCTTGGTTTTACGGACCTTTATATTTACGTTTAAAATGTTTTGTATGTATTTTATGTACGTGCAGTACAGTAGCTATTGTAGAATTAAGATTTTATGTGTAAGTAGGGTGTATGCTCAGTGGAATGATATCATTCTGATAGGGTCTTTATTACATTAGGATACATGCTACATTAATTTTGGCTCATGAATATGTCTACAAAATTCTGAAAGTAGATATTAAACGGTGTAATCAGTTTTTCATTTTCCTGTCGAGTTTTCGTTTAAAGTGACTTGACATTTTTGAAGGATATTATTCAACAATTTATTGTATTTTTTCTAGTACTAGAAATACGATATTAGTATCAAATGGAAGATGGCACTTTAGACAATCAGAATAATTTTTGTGGTTTGGGGAAGTGGAACAAAATTTGAAACCTTCGTTATCCAGCGAAATATACGGAAGAAATTTTCATCAAATATATATTTTATATGTAATATGTACATATTCAAATTGTTTTATATTTCAAATATATATTTCAAATTAGTTTAATTTTCATTTCTAATATACATATTCATTTCTAATATACATATTAGGGCGGGTTGGTTTGTATTAATGAAAAAAAATAAAAATCTTATAGCAAAAACGTAATCTGCAATAAATTCTAAGAAAATTCTCTGAAGAAGAACCATGGGTCTGAAATCAAACCCTAATCCGCGCATCTCGATTTGAAAAAAATTTTTGAGTGTAAAAAAAATATAAAGTGCAAAACAGCTGCCTTACTAAACAATTTTATTCAGAAAATTCGATTTCTTTTTGGAAAAAAGCTAACATTTATTTTTTGGCAAAGACGGGCATATAGATTTTCAAGTCGAGAGGTTCGGATTATGATTTCATTTGAGATACATGGTTTATTCGGAGAATTTTCTTAGAACTTTATGTAGTTTACGTTTTTGCTATACGATTTTAAAAATAAAAATCAACCCGCCCTAATACATATATATACTTAACATTGCATTTAATAAATGAATCACCTAAAATGTATTTATACACTCCACGAGAGTATTATGTCTTTGTGCATTTGTTTGTAACGCCAAAAAGGAAGGGAGATAGACCCATTATACCGATCGAATTAGAATCACTTTTGGAAACGATTTAGCAATGTCCGTCTGTCTGTCCATCTTTCTTGTAATCACGATACAGGTCGCAATTGTAGACCAAATAAAACTTAGCACAACGAAGTTTTTCGAGATAAGGACGAACGCTATTTAATTTGAAGAAAATCGGTTCAGATTTATATATAGCCCCCATACGAATTCCACTCCCGATTTGACTCTTTTCACTCTAGAAACCACATATTTTATCAGATTGTCTTCAGATTTGGCAAAACATCTTATATTTAAACTAGGAACACCTTTGATGAAAATAGGCCAAATCGGTTCAGATTTATATATAGCTCCCATTCAAATTTCGCAGCTGATTTGACTTTTTCTGCTCTAGAATCCACATATTTAAACATATCCTCTTCAAATTAGGCGAAATATCTTATAATTGTTCTATAAACATACACGGTGCAAATGGTGTGATCGGTTCAGATTTATATATAGCTGCCGCACAAATTTCACTTTTTCCACTCTATAAACCACATATTTTAACAGATCTTCTTCAAATCTTTCTTTAGATGGGTCCGCCATCTAACGTTTTTTTTTTCAACTATTCAACCGTTGGACTATTATTTTTGGGGTGCGCGAGGCAGCCATTTGAATGAAATTATTTTCCATTATTAACCGGAAGGATTGTACTTTCAAATAAAAATAAAATAAAAAAAGAAATTTGAGAAAATATTCAGTAGTTTTATTTATAGCATTTTCAAAAAAAAAGTTAATTGGCGGACCCAGAAACACCCATCGGTTCAGATTTACATATAGTTCCCATACAAATTTCGCTCCCGGATAGACTTTTTCCGCCCCAGAAACTGGAAGAACTTATTGTGAAAGTTAGTCACTTTATTCCATGTTTGGATATAGCACCGATACAAATATTCTTTTCGATTTGACAAATTGGACCAGGTCATATTAGCCTATTATTAGGAAACATACAAAAATTCTTCCCGTTTTCCTTTTTTACCGAGTTGAGTTGTATTTGTATAGAAAATGGAGTGTATCATATAGTCGGGCCGCCTGATTTTAGCCTTTCATTGCTTGTTTTTTATTAAACTTGAGATCCAAGAACAACAAAAAAGTGTGCTACTATTTTCTGATTTAGTTTTCTTTCAAAAGGACTTAACATTTCTTAAGGATGAACTTCTTGTTTCTTTTAATAAATCGCATATAAATTAGCCAAGCCGACGCGTTGATGTCTGACTCAACAATATTGTCACAAAATTTAAACTGTAAATCAGGACAGAAAATCAAAAATTGAGCTGAAGTTTATGAAAAATCTATATTTGATGCAGATCAACATTTAAAAATCGTTAAAATATATATAAAATATAAGCTAATTGACATAAAAAGATGAACTTTGGATATATATAATAGAATAGTAAGCCCTATAAAATATAAAAAAATCCTATTGTATACCTTGAAGGATGAAGGAGGATATAAATTTGAAAGAAACTTTTTTCGACTTTTTTGTTCCACTTCATAAGCCATAAAAGTAGTTTAGAAAATTATTATTTACCTATCACAGACCAATCAACTTGTATTTATTGTCCATCGCATTCAATCACTACCCTGAAATAACCCTTTCCATATAACTCCCAAAAGTAAAGAAACAAAGCTCAAAACTTTACCTTAACTTTCGATTAGTTTCATGTTTTCATAGCAAGCAATTCGTTTTGTTTGTTATTATTTACCGGACCAAAAAAAATCATGCTATCGTGTATCCCATAAACTAGGTACTGCATGTAACATTTTCGGGGCGAAACTCAAACTCTTTTAGTTCAGCACGAAATGTTTGCTTTGCTATATTCGCTATCAGACGTCGTGTAATATTTGCAGTTTCACGCAAATTGCCTTTTTGCACCAAGGAGCTATTTAATGCGGAGCAAAAAGGCAATAAAATCTAAAGTTTAACTATTACTTATCTTACACGCACACAATTGTGTTGGCCAAATAAATACCGACAACGAGCTGAGATTTTTGAGGGGATGGTTGATTGTATTGTTAGTGTTATTGTGTTGAAAACTGAGATTTGCTGAAATTGATGCGATGAAGTACAGGGTGGCAGATGAATGCTGCTGGTGTTGAAAGAGTTTTTCGGCGAAAGTAAATGGTGAAACCTGTCACATAACCGACAGGACTTAGCAGACGGCGGTTTATAGAGAAATTTCTCCAATAAACTGATTTGAAGAAACTCCCCATTTCGTTGGCCCGGTTATGTCTCCCAAGGCACACAAAACCGTAAGTCAAGTTTTTGTGGGGACTGCAAAATATCACAAACAACTTCCAGTTTTACCAACAAGAAAAATAATATCACTTCCCAAAGTTTTTTGCAATCATTTCACTTTGGTTCAGAATCAAAATCCATCGGCCAAAATTCAATAACTTTTGTTCTAGTGGACATTTTTGAGTTCTGTAAAAAAACAAAATTAGACAAGAACCCAAGGATTATTTTGATATAAAGAGTGATTTTTTTGAGGTTAGGATTTTCATGCATTAGTATTTGACAGATCACGTGGGATTTCAGACATGGTGTCAAAGAGAAAGATGCTCAGTATGCTTTGACATTTCATCATGAATCGTCTTACAAACGAACAACGCTTGCAAATTATTGAATTTTATTATCAAAATGCGTGCTCTGTTAAGAAAGTTCATTGCGCGCTTCCATTTTATGGTCAGTTTAATCGACCCACTGAAGCGGCTATTCGGGCTATTGTGACTAAATTTCGCACCAAATTTACATTGTTGGACATTAAACCACCAACACGCTTACGTAGAGTGCGAACTGAAGAAAATATCGCAGCTGTATCGGCCAGTGTTAATGATGACCACCAATTTTCGATTCGTCGCCGTTCGCACCAATTGGGTCTCTGTTACTCAAAAGCGTGGAAATGCCATAATTGGACTAAGCGGATGGACCACCTAAGACGCAGCCGCGGTCAACATTTAAATGAAATTATCTTCAAAAAGTAAATGTCATGGACCAATCTAACGTTTCAAATAAAGAACCGATGAGATTTTGCAAATTTTATGCGTTTTTTTTAAAAAAAAGTTATCAAGCTCTTAAAAAATCACCCTTTATTAACATTAAAAATCGGGAAATCGGATATATTTTAGAAATCGGTGCAAAGTTGACTACTTTTCATATTTTTCGATTTTAAAGAAAATTAAAATTTATATCTTTTTGTTTTTATAATTTTTTAACATATTTTTACGTATCATAATGAGAAGAAAACATTTTAATTTTTTTTGTATTACAGATTTTCACGTTATTCAGATTTTGAGAATTGAAAAAACGTAGTTTCTTTTTATGACTTTGTCGGACATTTTAAGAGATTTTGCATGGAGATAAAGGAAATTTACTCACCTTTTTATCTGCGTACCAACTTTTCAGAATTTAATGAGACGAAAATTACTATATTGCGTTTTGGAACTAAAAAATCTGCCTTTTTGCACTAAATGTATCCTATCTTCCAAGGGTGCAATTTCGTGCAGGAAAAAGTTTCCCGACAAAAGCAGGAAACCCATCAACCTTTCTAAATATGTATACGTTTCGTTGAAGGCTTTTGAAGGAAAAAAGTTGTGTTAGTTCAAAGTCAAACATTTGTTGAAAAAGGATATAGTTTACAATATTCATTACAAACAAACTATACTTGGTACAAAAATAGTTTTGGCGCCTAAGAAACCACAATTTCTAATAAAGGGTGTTTTTTATTGGGGTATAGAACTTTAAGTTGGCATCACTTTTTTAACTGGCGGCCATTTTGTCAGCTGTCAAGTGATTAATATTTAGTTTGGTTTGTCATTTCATCATGAACAGGTTGACAAAAGAACAACGCTTGCAAATCGTGCAAATTTATTTCGAAAGTAATGGTTCAGTTCGCGAAGTTCACCGCAAGCTCCGTCCATTTTATGGTCGACATAATCGTCCATCAGAGCAATTAATTCGGTTAACCATGGATCGTTTTCGCACTACGTTTACTCTATGTGATAATACGCATCCGCAGAGACGTCGAACAGTGCGCACCGAAGAAACAATTGCCGCTGTAGAGCAAAGTGTTGAAGAGGACCCGAATGAATCGATTCGCCACCGTGCACAGCAATTGGAGCTTTGTCCATCAACTTTATGGAAGATTTTGCGCAAAGATCTTGGATTGCGACCTTACAAGATCCAGCTTGTGCAAGAATTAAAGCCGCGAGACCATGCAATGCGTCGTGATTTTGGTGTATGGGCCGAAAATGAGATTCATCTCGATGCTGATTTTCATCACAAAATTTTGTTCAGTGATGAGGCTCATTTTTGGTTGAATGGCTACGTTAACAAGCAAAATTGCCGCATTTGGAGTGAAGAGAATCCACATGAGACCCTTGAGACGCCATTACATCCACAAAAACTGACTGTTTGGTGTGCTCTATGGGCTGGTGGAGTCATTGGGCCATACTTCTTCCGAAATAATGCTGGAGAGTCTATTACCGTTAATGGAGACCGGTATAGAGCCATGATAACCGACTATTTTGTTCCCGAATTGGATGGCATGAATGTACTCATCCACATTGGTGGTTCCAACAAGACGGCGCTACATGCCACACAGCGCACGTCACAATCGAGTATTGAAGGAAACATTCGATGAGCGCATAATTTCGCGGAATGGACCTGTCAATTGGCCACCAAGATCGTGTGATTTGACACCATTGGATTATTTTCTTTGGGGATATCTGAAGTCGCTCGTCTACGCCAACAAACCAGAAACGTTAGGGGACTTGGAAGCCAACATTCGTGGCGTTATTGCCAACATACGGCCCCATATGCTCGAAAAAGTGGTTGAAACTTGGACCTGTAGAATTGGCTATATTCGAGCCAGCCGCGGCGGCCACATGCCCGAAATCATATTTAAATATTAATGGCATAAAATTATCCTTCCAATAAAGCCAAATTGATGGACATTAAAACGATTTTTTTGTGTTTTATTTCAATTCGAAGTTCTATACCTCAATAAAAAACACCCTTTACAAAAGATCTGAGTGCAAAATCACTTCAAATGTGTGAGATACAGTTCGACAAATTGAAAAAAAGGAATTACGTTTTCTCAGTTTTTAAAATCTGAAAATCTGTAATACAACAAAATTTAAATTTTTTATTCGCATTATGAACAAATACGTAAAAATATGTTAAAAAAACATAAAAACAAAAAAAATAAAAATTTTAATTTTCTTTACAATCAAAAAATACGAAAAGTAGACAACTTTGGGTCGAGTTCTAAAATATATCCGATTTCCCGATTTTTAATGAAATTTCTTAATCAAAATAATCCTTGGGCCCTTGTATAATTTTGATTTTTTACAGAACTCAGAAATGTCTACTAGAACAAAAGTTATTGAATTTTGACCGATGAATTTTGATTCTGAACCGCTGTGCGTCAGCTCTCGGAATGTGTTACATTTACTTATCCAACTTTAACAACTAAATTACATTAAAATACAAAACCTTCAATTGATTAGAAATTTACCAACTACAGGTTTTAGTATCACGAATTGAACAAATTTACATATTACAATTTGAACTAAAACAAAATGGATTAAGGCCAAAAAATACGCGGAACAGGAGGCGGCCAAGTTGATGGGATGCGTGATATCAGGTAATATGATGCAAATTCGTGGTAAAATGAAACACGTGAACTGTGAGTGATATGAAAACGTATGTAAATAAAGTGGGTATTCGATGAAATGCTTACACTCCGCATAATTCCATAGTGTAAATGTTTCACATGAAATCCGCATTACGAGGGTCGTTGGATAAACTCCTGGTAAAAATTAATAATTTTTCGAAATAATCTCTCTTAACATTTTCATGCGATTGTTAAGGTTCTTCTATCACGAGATCTATTCACCATCTCAAATATGTATTACCCGGTTGTCATTATGTAAAGCAAGAGGCAGTACAAGACTGATAAATGTGAAAGTAAAGGTAAAGGCTAGTCTGAATATTCTGTAAGTGTATGGTTGTTAGGAGCTTCAAGGGGCAAAAAGGGATAAAAATGGTACCTATCAAACGACAACAGCTAGAAACACGAAATTCGCTGTGTACATTCCTCTAATTGAGTAGACACATAATAATGGGAATAGAGGGATAAAAATGGTACCAACCAAACGGCTGCAACTAGAATAATGAAATTCGGAGTATACATTCCTATGATTGCGCAGACACGTAAAATAGAAGAATTTTTAGAAATTCGTACATTTTGGGGTTCAAATGGAAAAAAGGGTATAAAAAAGTACCAACTTAATGACAGCAGCCATAGTCAGGAAATTCGGCGTATACATTCCTCTGACTGCGTAGACACGAACAATAAAAGGTTTTTTTTCAAATTCGTAATTTCAAGGGATACAATGGGTACAGGGGTTAAAATAGTACAGTATATAAAGCTAGAATGATGAAATTCGATGTGTAGACACGTAAAATAAAGAGATTTTAGATAGTCGTACTCTTGAGGGGGTAAAATTGGAAAAATCATCATTGAATCATGCAGTTAAATTATTTTCCACTATGTATGTGAGATAATGGATTTTTGGAATTAAAATGAATTAAAATAATACCTACCAATATTTATGGTATTTAAGCTTTTTTGAAAATATAAATACAAGAATATTATTTTTTTTTAATTTATTTGAAGTAAAGAGTGATTTTTTTGAGGTTAGGATTTTCATGCATTAGTATTTGACAGATCACGTGGGATTTCAGGCATGGTGTCAAAGAGAAAGATGCTCAGTATGCTTTGACATTTCATCATGAATCGTCTTACAAACGAACAACGCTTGCAAATTATTGAATTTTATTATCAAAATGCGTGCTCTGTTAAGAAAGTTCATTGCGCGCTTCCATTTTATGGTCAGTTTAATCGACCCACTGAAGCGGCTATTCGGGCTATTGTGACTAAATTTCGCACCAAATTTACATTGTTGGACATTAAAACACCAACACGCTTACGTAGAGTGCGAACTGAAGAAAATATCGCAGCTGTATCGGCCAGTGTTAATGATGACCACCAATTTTCGATTCGTCGCCGTTCGCACCAATTGGGTCTCTGTTACTCAAAAACGTGGAAATGCCAAAATTGGACTAAGCGGATGGACCACCTAAGACGCAGCCGCGGTCAACATTTAAATGAAATTATCTTCAAAAAGTAAATGTCATGGACCAATCTAACGTTTCAAATAAAGAACCGATGAGATTTTGCAAATTTTATGCGTTTTTTTAAAAAAAAAGTTATCAAGCTCTTAAAAATTCACCCTTTATTATTTCGATATATATAATGTAAACGTATTCCTTGTCTTATAAGCGTGGCTTGGAATAATAAAAATATTATATTTATTTATAAAATTATTTTTTCTATATTTGTATTTGTTTTGGTATTAAAAAAATATATTTTCCTGTTGAGCGCCCCGGTAGTCGAGTTAGTAGCGTGCTCGGCTATCAGCGTGGGGATTGTGTGTTCGATTCCCACCAGAGGCTCTGGTTTGTCGCTGCAACAACTAGCTACAATAGTCTTAGTCACCCCGGCTCAATCCCCGGACCAAAATTATAATATAAATTTACTTTGTATTGTAATTCATAATAAATAACTCCCTTTTTTACTTGTTATAGATACATTTTTTTATTAAAATGCCACTTTTCGGCCAAGGTACCTTTGGAATTTGTACTCTCATTCTGGAAATATAAGTCCGATAACATATTGATTTTTTAAATTTTTGTTTAAATAACGGGAAACATCTTCACAAATTACATAACAGAATATTTTGTTTTATTTTTTAATAGCTGGCTTCTTAGCGAAGAAAACAAGGAAAAGCTATATCTATGGACATGTACATCTTGTATGTTATCTTCACTTAATTTAATTTCATTAATTTAAGCAAAAAAAAAATTAAAAAATGTCACACGACTTTTTGAAATTTCGTTACTTCTACATTTACCCATAGATTTTCTTTAAATAGGCCTTGTTTTCGTTAGCTATTATAAAAAATATTCTGTTATATAATTTGCAATCAATAATTAAAAAAATATATAAATTTTCTTTTTAATCGTTTTCATTTACAATGAAGGTCACAACTTCTACATTTGGCCATATATCTTTCACATATAGACATTTTTTCTTGGTTAGAAATCCAAAACCAAATATTTTATTTCTATTTTTAGTGGGGTTTTCGTGGAAGCAAACAATGATTTTGTTTATTTCTTTGGTTTCTACGTGAAAGATTTTCGCAGGATTTGTATGATTATCGATTGAACATATATCAAAAAAAACGAAAGTTGGATTTTTAGCAAAAACAAAAAAAATTATCTTTATTATTTTTTTTAAATCGCTTTCGAGTTTATAAAGCTAAAATCAGAAGGTTTTATACATAAACTTCGGCATAATATTACTTCCACAGTGTTATTTTTAATTTCAACTTCAATCACATCTTTAATTGTTGCTAAGTAAGTACCAAAGTATCATAAAACTTTTGAAGAGTCTTAGCGACACCATTAGCTATTCATAAAATCCATTTAATGAAAATAGAAGACGTATTTCTTATTTTTAAACAACAGAAAAATATAAATGAAACAAGTAAAAACTGCGTTCGTTCGGCAGGGTCGAACTTTATATACCTTCCACCATGGACTGCATTTCGTAGGGGTTGTCGATTTTCGTAGAAATGCAGTAATATTACAGGAAAATATATATATTTTTTGAATATAACCAAACGAAAACGAATATAAATTTGGAAAATCCAGCATCTGAAATGCAAAATGACCTACCTTCATGATTCAACAAATTTTTGCCGTAAAAGTAAAAGGTACGATTTTGAAAAAATCTTTTTATTTTGCGTGTCAGAGGAATGTATACACCGAATTCCATGTTCTAGCTGCGGTAATATGATTGGTACAATTTTTATCCCCTAAAAGTTCGACTTTCTAACATATCTTTATTTTACGTGTCCACGCAATATTATGGATGTACACACCGAATTGCATCATTCTAGTAGCCGTTATGTCGGTACTATTTTTATCCCTCTGTACCCATAGTATCCCTTGAAAGTACGAATTTGGAAACAACTTTTATTTTCCGTGTCTACGCAGTCATACTCCGAATTTCATGACTCTAGCTGCGGTCATTTGTTGGTACTATTTTTATCACCTTTTTCCCAATTGAGCCGTAAAAAGTACGAATTTCGAAAAACCATTCTATTTTACGTGTCTACGCAATCAGAGGAATGCATACATCGAATTTCATTATTCTAGATGCAGCCGTTTGGTTGGTTACGTTTTTATCCATCTATTCCCATTTTATCCCTTAAAAGTATGAATTTGGAAAAAATAATTTCATATTATGTACCTACTCTAGCTGTTGTCGTTTAATATGTACCATTGGTATCCCTTTCCGCCCCATTTCACCCCCTACGAATAAAAATCGTTTTATTGTAAATGTTTTTGTTATCGGGGGAATGCGCGTACCCAATATCAAGTAAGTACAAGCAGACATATTGAAAAAAATGCTTAAATACTATAAAATCTTAGGGGTTATTATAGGTTTTTTTCAGTCGTTGTGAGGGAAAAATGTTTCCCTTTTGGCCGATTTCGTCCAGTTTCAATCCCAACCGATCTACGACTATAAGACGTATTTATGCACAATTTGGACCTCCTAGCTCCTTTCGTTTAGATGCTAGCGTGCTTTCAACAGACGGACGGACGGACATGACTAGATCGTCTTAGAATTTTATGACGATCACAAATATATATACTTTATAGGGTCTCAGGTCGATATGTGACAATAGTATGCAACACTAGAAACAATTTGCTTAATATTAGAAAAATATTTATTTGGAAATCATACCACAAAAAGTTAAAAATGTTTTAAAATTACCTAAATACAAAAATAATTTATTTTCGATACAATATTGTGTCTAGAGTTTCATATTATTTGAAAATTTTTTTGATAGCTTCACAATACCCTCACAAATGAATATAATATTGGTAACTGGACCAGGTATGAGTGATATTAAAGAATGCGTTCCCGTTATGTATACGTCTACAGTGAAAACAAGATAGCAATTCATTGGCAGAAAGATAGTCGGCAAACCACTCCATAAATTCGCTTTCAATTAAAATAACGGAATAAACTACTTTCAAGCTCTTCCTTTCGACATTTCGGCTTAATCATTGCGGTGTATAAGGGTTAAAGCGGAAGTTTTGGTCGAAGCGATTTTGGTTTTGTTTTGAAATTCGTAATCTGCGATGACATACTAGTTACGTTACAAAAATGTGGCGCCCTATATCATCTCCATATCCCTAATAAATTCATGTGTTTTGAAGTTACTTTTTACCCAAAAAAATATAATGGAAATGAAATATTTTTATTTGCAATTTATGTTTTTAACTCATAAAATAATGATTTGAAGAAAATTCACATAATCGAAAATATTTAGAGACCGAAGCAGTTTGGGGATTTTTTAAAGCTGAGAAACATTTTACATGAACCACTATGTTGACCCCTGGGAGACGAAAGAGATTTACAGCCCACTACATTTTTGTTTCCCTAAGTCTCCTCTACAAATTATCTCTGATGATATTTAGTCTATCACACATCTGGGCAATTATAAATGCTAAAAACCCTAGGGCTAGTATACTTCACTATGGTCGTCAAAGGGTTAATTCCATTAACATTGCTAGCGTAAATTGCGCAAAAAGTTACATTTCCGAGTAACCAAGATATGATAATCGTCGTCAAATTACAATGATATCCATAACAACAACATTCCTACATAGTTGTGCTAAATATGAAATGTGAAGGGCATAGCAAATTTCCCAAACCCTTATCAACTGCAAAGACCCTCCTTACAGACTCATTAAATGTTTGCTTTTTTTCAACCCACCGCAAAATTTGTGCACCCTCTTCAACTTGTTTTGGGAAACATCAACATAGTGAAGACCGTGTGATTTGATTGCCTCACACAAACATCGAAATAATTGTATCAAATTTATTAAACAACATCTGAGAGATTAAATTCCAATTCCAAAAGATGTCTAGTACATTTCACATCATTACCCTCCCCCTCCGACCCGACGAGTTCTCCTGAAATACTATCAAAATATTTTGCCTCACTTATGTAGATTCTATCTCTGGCCGGTTTAATGTTACATCTTTATGTCTGTCCTTGATGCGACGAGGCGGCGATGTGGTGAGGCGAGGGCAGGATCGTGAATACATCTCATTAATGGCATTAGATTAAATGTTTCCATTTCCCCATAAACAAAGGAAGAAAAACAAGAAATAACCGACAAAGATGAGGGCAGCACTGAAGTGGATGTGATTAATGAGAGACGAATTGTAGTTGAGTTCATTGTGAGCTGAAACATAAATGAATTTGTCTGTAGAGTAATTAGATTCGCATTTAATTGAATTTCTTTTCTTTGGTTGTTTGCTGTTCCTTTGTAAAATATTGGTATAAAATTAAACCAATTGGGACACAATTAAATTCGGTCTTAAAAAAAAAAATGAAATTATCAATATTTTTCTGCAAAAAAATGCGTCATGAAGAGCATGTAATGCAGAAAAATATTTAGAATGTTGAAATACTATTTTTTCACGGCGGCATTTTGAAATCCTTCTAAAGTCAATTTGTTCAATTTCACAAAAATTTCGAAATGAGTCGGACGGAGCCGACTATATGATACACTCCACTTCCTATCTCATTACAATTCAATTCTGTAAAAAAGTGAAATCGGGAAGGATTTTTGTATCTTGTAAATGTATGTGTTTGACAAAAAATATTAAATCGGAAAGGACATGTGCATGGGGGTATATTGAACGATGTGTCCCGCTTTCGCCATGTATGTTTATAGATGAAAAAAAATATGTAAAGTTTGGCCTAAATCGGCCATATAATAATATAATAATATATATATATATATATATATATATATATATATATATATATATATATATATATATATATATATATATATATATATCTAAATCTGAACCGATCTTACCCATATTCACGATGGGTGTTTTTAGTTGAATTATAAGATGTTGTTTCAAATTTAAAGAAAATCTAGTGAAATATGTGGTTTCTAGAGCGGAAAAAGTCAAATCGGGAGCGACCTTTGTATAGGGGGAAATATCTAAATCTTAACCGATCTGACCCACTTTCACCAGAGGTGTTTCTAGTTCGATTATAAAAAGATGTGTGCAAAATTTGAAGAAAATCGTGTACTAAAGGGTGTTTTTTATTGAGGTATAGAACTTCGAACTGAAATAAAACACAAGAAAATCGTTTTAATGTCCATCAATTAGGCTTTATTGGAAGGATAATTTTATGCCATTAATGTTTAAATATGATTTCGGGCATGTGGCCGCCGCGGCTGGCTCGAATATAGCCAGCATATGGGGCCGTATGTTGGCAATAACGCCACGAATGTTGGCTTCCAAGTCCCCTAACGTTTCTGGTTTGTTGGCATAGACGAGCGACTTCACATATCCCCAAAGAAAATAATCCAATGGTGTCAAATCACACGATCTTGGTGGCCAATTGACAGGTCCATTCCGCGAAATTATGCGGTTAACCGAATTAATTGTTCTGATGGACGATTATGTCGACCATAAAATGGACGGAGCTTGCGGTGAACTTCGCGAACTGAACCATTACTTTCGAAATAAATTTGCACGATTTGCAAGCGTTGTTCTTTTGTCAACCTGTTCATGATGAAATGGCAAACCAAACTAAATATTAATCACTTGACAGCTGACAAAATGGCCGCCAGTTAAAAAAGTGATGCCAACTTAAAGTTCTATACCCCAATAAAAAACACCCTTTATATGTGCTTTATAGGTCGGAAAAAGTCAAATCGGGTGCGACATTTGAATGGGGGCTATATCTTAATATGAACCGATTTCCTCCAAATTCAATACCGATCTCCTTGCCCAAAAAAGTATCTTCTGTCAAATTTCATGATAATCGGAAAAAGTCAAATCGGGAGCGACCTTTGTATAGGGGGCCATATCTAAATCTGAACCGATCTGACCCACTTTCACCATAGGTGTTTCTAGTTCGATTATAAAATGTTCTGCCAATTTTAAAGAAAATCGGGAACAATATGCGGTTTCTAAAGCGGAAAAAGTGAAATCGGAAGCGGCATTTGTATGGGGCCTATATCTAAATCTGAACCATCTTACCCACTTTCACCATAGGTGTTTTTAGTTGGATTATAAGATGTTCTGCCAATTTTAAAGAAAATCGGGTACTATATGTGCTTTATAGGTCGGAAAAAGTCAAATCGGGAGCGACATTTGAATGGGGTCTATATCTAAATCTGAACCGATTTCCTCCAAATTCAATACCGATCACCTTGGCCAAAAAAATTATCTTCTGCCAAATTTCATGATAATGGGACAGCAATTGTGACCTGTAGAGTGCGAACAAGCTTAGATGGACAGCAGACGGACAGACGGACAGATGGACGGACAGACAAACATCTGTAAATCGATTCAGCTGGTGATTCTAAGCCGATCCGTATACTTATATTTCTTGGTGTTACAAACATTTGGCGGAAAACTAACTTATAATACCCTAGTCCACGAAGTGGTGTTACATCGGATCTTGATCAAATTTCTCACACAATTTTACACTTAGACTAGAAACACCTATTTTGAAAGCCAGCTATATTGTGTCAATGTTATGGTATATCTCTCTAGAACCAACATTGGATCTTGATACAATTTTGCTAATCATGTTATACTTTATCTATGAATACCTACCTTGAAAGTGATCTATATGGATTCACTTTTTAATGTATCGCCCTTACAAATGGCCCCCATTTTTAGTATTACCCCTCTAGGAACAACAATTTCCATCGGAAGTTTTTCAAATTTTGCAGATCATGTTCTATTTCAACTATCTACTATACCTACTAGGAAAGTCAAATATATGTGTCCATATTTTGCAACAATCCCCGTACAAATGGTCCCCCAATTTTAGACTATTACCGCTTCAGAGCCTTACATCTTACATCGGATCTTTATAAAATTTTGCAGGAATGTCTAAAGGGAACTAAGGGGTGATTTTTTAGCTATTATCTTTTTGGCAACACTGGTTTAAACAGCTGACGGACGTTTCGTGTTTTGTTTCACTGTCAAACATCTTCAGTTTGGTCTATAATTTAACCATGAATCGTCTTACAAACGAACAACGCTTGCAAATTATTGAATTTTATTATCAAAATGCGTGCTCTGTTAAGAAAGTTCATTGCGCGCTTCCATTTTATTGTCAGTTTAATCGACCCACTGAAGCGGCTATTTGGGCTATTGTGACTAAATTTTACATTGTTGGACATTAAACCACCAACACGCTTACGTAGAGTGCGAACTGAAGAAAATATCGCAGTTGTATCGGCCAGTGTTAATGATGACCATCAATTATCGATTCGTCGCCGTTCGCAGCAATTGAGCCTCTGTTACTCAAAAACGTGAAAATGCCAAAATTGGACTAAGCGGATGGAACATTTGAGGCGCAGTCAAGGTCAACATTTGCGTGAAATAATCTTCAAACATGCATTTTTCTGAATTGTATGTGTTTTTTGAAAAACTTTCCTATAGCTTTTAAAAAATCACCTTTTAATCACACTTGGTCAAATTTTCCAGATCATATTATATTTACTCTCGAAATACCTCCCGGAAAATTGGACAATATGAGTTAATGTTTCCAAATACAACTGTCCCACCAATTTTCAATATTATCATTTTAAATACTTAATATTACATCGGATCTGGATTAAATGTTCCAGATCATGGCTTATTTCTCATAGGAAAATTTGCTGATGAAGTGGATCCCGATTTTAGACGTATTTTCTAGATCACGTTATATTTCAGTTAGGAACACTTACAGCAAAGGTGGAGCATTACGCAAAGATATTGCCACCGCTCTGATTTGTTTACATAACACTTCAGATTTAACTTATTACAGCCAATCAATTTTGACGTATTCGTATAACTGTATAATGTATCGCCCCCATAAAACACCAGATAAATACGCAGGGAGTGGTGTAGGGTATCATATAGTTGGCCCCGACCGAATTTAGCCTTTCCTTACTTGTTTTTAGTTACATAGTGTTGCATGTTAGTTTACAACATAGTGTACTTTGCCGGAGCCAATAGAGGATTCTACTGCGGCCCACCGGAGACCAGAGCAAGACTGAGCCTCCTCTCTAATTTTTATAACACCCATCAGTTTAATTTGGATAAATTTAGCAGAGTACTGAAATGTGCAACCTACTTCCATCAGTCTTAACAGACGACCTTCATTTGTTTTATTGGAGAAAAAACAATGCACTTGAAAGTACTTTAGACGATCCACAACACCCTAATTATGGGATATTTCGGAGATAAAGAAGAACAACGTTTGCAAAATAAATGCCAACGAAAAACTGTCAACCCTGCAAGTAACGAAGATTCCCCAAAATTGGATATCGGTATAGGCCAGAACTGGCCTAAACAGTTTACAACCGGCTGGCAGTGTGAGTGTATGTGTGAAGTAGTAGTGGCAGTAGTGTAACGTAACATGAAATCTCCTTTAGAATTTTGACCTCATTGTCGGTATTCACGGCTGACAAAAAAAAGAAGAAAATTTATTTGACTTTAGTTATATCTTTGTCATAGTAATAAATCACATGGCATTTGATACTTGAGTTTTCAGGGTTCACAGCAGATAGCGCACAGCAAAAACTCACAAGGATGTTGGAAAAACGTTGACGCTGTTCGGGTTGTTGTCTTCGTAAACTGGTGAACGGAAATAGGAAAGTTCCTATGCCTTTCTTTGCGGCTCATTTCACTCCCATCTGCCAGTTCATTTGGCCATTTGTTTTTTTTTTTGTGTTCCTCTCCAAAGAACACTTTTTCAACTTCATCTTCTTGGGTTTTTGTTTGGTTGTATTTTCCTTCCTGGTTAAGAAAAAAGTTTTTTTCTTTTTAAGAAAATGTTAGGCTTCCTTTTCATCCCGAGACGGTCTATGTCAATGACATATCTTTTTTGTTTTTTTTTTTCGATTTGTTCTGCTGTAAAGACATCAAGTGTTTAGGGAGTATTTGCTGAGTATTATAAACAAAAATTACTTAATTCAGAGAAGGACCTGTCCAAAAACAGGTGTGAAAGTTATTTGACCTACCCTCAAAAAGAACGGAGAACGGAGAAATGAAAAAGGATCCTTTTGTGTATTTATCCAGCAATGGTTTTATTTTTAAACAAGTTTATCATCTTCACAGCCATGCAAAAACAAACAAAATTATAGAAAGAAGAATAAAAGTTGTTTAAAAGAGTCCACAAAATCCATAGAAGCTGTATGGAATGGAAGAGATTTAAACAGATGATGATATTACAGAATTTGCTGCTTCTCTTGTTTTTATTTTAACATGTTTTTTTTTTCGATGTAGTTGCACTACAGTTGGTATTTCAGACGCACGGTAATAAATAATAAATAATGGATAACTAAGCTGCGATAACAAAAACCTAAATAAAAATTTAAAATTTCACTCAAAATAAAAAAAATCTTTTTGAAAATTCTCCTCCAACAGCAATATCAATGTGAGTATGAAAAAAAATGTTCAAAAAATAATTTTATGTTAAAACAAGTAAGGAAAGGCTAAAGTCGGGCGGACCGACTCTATACACTACACTTTCTAACCGAAAACAATTGAATTCGGTAAAAAATTGAAAACGGGAAGAATTTTTGTATGCTTCCTAATCATACGATAATATGACCTGATCCAATTTGTCAAATCGATAAGAATATTTGTATCGGGGCTATATCCAAACATACAATGAAGTGACCCACTTACACGATAGATTCTACCAGTTCAAGTATAACGCGTTATGCTCAATTTGAAGAAATTCTCTGAAAATACGTGGTTTCTGGGGCGGAAGAAGTCTATAAGGGAGCATAATTTGTATGGGAGCTATATGTAAATCTAAACCGATCTGGGTGTTTCTAGTGGAAACATAAGGTATTTTACCAGATTTGAAGAAGGTCTGGTAAAATATGTAGTTTCTAGAGCGGAAAAAGTCAAATTGGGAGCAAAATTTTTATGGGAGAAATATATAAACCTGAACCGATCTAACATACTTTCACCACAGGTGATTCTAGTTGAAATATAAGATGTTTCACCAATTTTGAAGAAAATCTGTTAAAATATGTGGTATCTAGCTTGAAAATAGTCAAATCGAGAGTGAAATTCGTATGGGAGCTACATATAAATCTGAACTGATTTTCTTCAAATTAAATAGCGTTCGTCCTTATCCCGAAAAACTTCGTTGTGCAATTGCGACCTGTACTTTGATTACAAGAATAGATAGACAGACAGACGGACGGGCAGACAGACAGACGGACATTGCTAAATCGATTCAAAAAGTGATTCTAAGTCGTCGGTATACTTAACAATGGATATATCTTGCTTCCTTTTGGGTGTTACAAACAAATGCACAAAGACATAATACTCTCATGGAGTGTATAATGTCGTCACTGACTCATTTTTTGTGAAATAATTTAATAAAGGAGATGGATTTTCAGAGCCAACATTTTTAAACTCTTTTTACAAAAATGAGCATCAATTTATATTCTATTGTTCATCATTTAGGCATCACAGAAAATACGTTGTCACTATGAAAAAAAAAATATTGCTTTAAAGGTCCAAAAATTCGACCAATAAGTTACTCTAAGACAATAATTAAATTGTATGTATATTTAAATTGCTTTGAATTAATTAAAAAAATTAATCATAAACATGGAAAAAGGGCGTTAAGTTCGGCCGCGCCACGGATTGTATTCCGCAAAGGCTGTCGATTTTGGTAGAAGTGGAAAAAATACAGGAAAATGTTACATTTTTTCCATGCTTTATATAGGGTGTTTTTTATTGAGGTATAGAACTTCGAATTGAAATAAAACACAAGAAAATCGTTTTAATGTCCATCAATTTGGCTTTATTGGAAGGATAATTTTATGCCATTAATGTTTAAATATGATTTCGGGCATGTGGCCGCCGCGGCTGGCTCGAATATAGCCAATTCTACAGGTCCAATTTTCAACCACTTCAAAGTTGATGGACAAAGCTCCAATTGCTGTGCACGGTGGCGAATCGATTCATTCGGGTCCTCTTCAACACTTTGCTCTACAGCGGCAATTGTTTCTTCGGTGCGCACTGTTCGACGTCTCTGCGGATGCGTATTATCACATAGAGTAAACGTAGTGCGAAAACGATCCATGGTTAACCGAATTAATTGCTCTGATGGACGATTATGTCGACCATAAAATGGACGGAGCTTGCGGTGAACTTCGCGAACTGAACCATTACTTTCGAAATAAATTTGCACGATTTGCAAGCGTTGTTCTTTTGTCAACCTGTTCATGATGAAATGGCAAACCAAACTATATATTAATCACTTGACAGCTGACAAAATGGCCGCCAGTTAAAAAAGTGATGCCAACTTAAAGTTCTATACCCCAATAAAAAACACCCTTTATAAGGTTACTTTCTATATATGTTTGTGTGCCACAAAATTTGAAATCAATTTTTGAAAGCTTTTTTCTCAACCAATTTTGCTCAAATTTTGCACACTTAATCATTTTCGACAATACAAGGAAATGGAAAAATTTGACCAATTGCACAAAGTTAAAACCTATTATTGAATATTGTCAGTTCTATGACACCTAGAGTGCTGAAATTTTGTGTAAGTGCATCTAGCATCAATGTGCATAGCTGTGCCAAAAATGGGCGGTATTGGAAAAGTGGGCGTGGAACCTCCCATACGAAGTTAAAACCTATTATTGAATATTGTCAGTTCTATGACACCTAGAATGCTGAAATTTTGTGTAAGTGCATCTAGCATCAATTCGCATAGTTGTGCCAAAAATGGGCGGTATTGGAAAAGTGGGCGTGGCATCTCCCATACGAAGTTAAAACCTATTATTGAATATTGTCAGTTCTATGACACCTAGAGTGCTGAAATTTTGTGTAAGTGCATATACCATCAATGTGCATAGTTGTGTCAAAAAGGGGCGGTATTGGAAAAATGGGCGTGGCACCTCCCATACGAAGTTAAAACCTATTATCGAATATTGTCAGTTCTATGACACCTAGAGTGCTGTAATTTTGTGTAAGTGCATCTAGCATCAATGTGCATAGTTGTGCCAAAAATGGGCATTATTGGAAAAGTGGGCGTGGAACCTCCCATACGAAGTTAAAACCTATTATTGAATATTGTCAGTTCTATGACACCTAGAGTGCTGAAATTTTGTGTAAGTGCATCTAGCATCAATTCGCATAGTTGTGCCAAAAATGGGCGGTATTGGAAAAGTGGGCGTGGCATCTCCCATACGAAGTTAAAACCTATTATTGAATATTGTCAGTTCTATGACACCTAGAGTGCTGAAATTTTGTGTAAGTGCATATACCATCAATGTGCATAGTTGTGTCAAAAAGGGGCGGTATTGGAAAAATGGGCGTGGCACCTCCCATACGAAGTTAAAACCTATTATCGAATATTGTCAGTTCTATGACACCTAGAGTGCTGTAATTTTGTGTAAGTGCATCTAGCATCAATGTGCATAGTTGTGCCAAAAATGGGCATTATTGGAAAAGTGGGCGTGGAACCTCCCATACGAAGTTAAAACCTATTATTGAATATTGTCAGTTCTATGACACCTAGAGTGCTGAAATTTTGTGTAAGTGCATCTAGCATCAATTCGCATAGTTGTGCCAAAAATGGGCGGTATTGGAAAAGTGGGCGTGGCATCTCCCATACGAAGTTAAAACCTATTATTGAATATTGTCAGTTCTATGACACCTAGAGTGCTGAAATTTTGTGTAAGTGCATCTAGCATCAATTCGCATAGTTGTGCCAAAAAGGGGCGGTATTGGAAAAGTGGGCGTGGCACCTCCCATACGAAGTTAAAACCTATTATTGAATATTGTCAGTTCTATGACACATAGAGTGCTGAAATTTTGTGTAAGTGCATCTAGCATCAATGTGCATAGTTGTGCCAAAAATGGGCGGTATTGGAAAAGTGGGCGTGGCACCTCCCATACGAAGTTAAAACCTATTATTGAATATTGTCAGTTCTATGACACCTAGAGTGCTGAAATTTTGTGTAAGTGCATATACCATCAATTCGCATAGTTGTGCCAAAAATGGGCGGTATTGGAAAAGTGGGCGTGGCACCTCCCATACGAAGTTAAAACCTATTATTGAATATAGTCAGTTCTATGACACCTAGAGTGCTGAAATTTTGTGTAAGTGCATCTAGCATCAATTCGCATAGTTGTGCCAAAAAGGGGCGGTATTGGAAAAGTGGGCGTGGCACCTCCCATACGAAGTTAAAACCTATTATTGAATATTGTCAGTTCTATGACACCTAGAGTGCTGAAATTTTGTGTAAGTGCATCTACCATCAATGTGCGTAGTTCTGCCAAAAATGGGCGGTATTGGAATAGTGGGCGTACCACCTCCCATACGAAGTTAAAACATATTATCGAATAGTGTCAGTTCTATGACACGTATAGTGCTCAAATTTTGTGTAAGTGCATCTAGCATCAATGTGCGTAGTTGCGCCTAAAATGGGCGGTAATGCAAAAGTGGGCGTGGTACCTCCCATACAAACCACAAATTAAAAATCTATTATTTCTGCTCCTGATAACGCAGTAATTTTTCCTTCTACAAAAGATAACTAAAAAAGAATTTCTAGGCCCAATAGAATTCTGCTTGCATAAAGCATGGATTTGAAAAAATTTTTTTTTTTGATTTACTAGTTTAATATAACCAATCTAATACAATACTAAAAAAAAATAATATTTAAAAAATTATAAATAAATATAAAAATTTAATTAATAAGCCAAGGCTACCAATCGAAATAATACTTGAATTCATAAAGTAAATATAAGGCAGCAATGATAAGTACCATATATATTGGGGGATAGAGGGTGTATTTTCAGCTACATTCGTCTGGTAGGTTCTAATTCCATTCTATTTTAGTTTCAAAAGTATAAATTGTGAAAATACCTTATCTCTCACGTACACAGTATAAGAAAATTTCATGATTTTTTGTGGTAAAAGCAACAAAATAAAGTTCGAATTTGGAATTTTTTTATACCATCACTCTACAGAGTAGGAGGGTATATATCATTTGGGACAGAAAAAAAGTGTTACGCATTGAAGGAGTGACTAAAGACCCTACGTATGTTTCGACCAAATCCGTTTCACGACTTTTTAAGGTGTTTGAGCCATGTCCGTCTGTCCGTCCTTCCGTCTGTCTAGCTGGCTGATGTACACGATAACTCTTGAAAGGATATTTTTCCATACTTAGTTTAAGTTCGAAGATGGGCGAAATTGCCACACCCCTTCTGGTACCTCCCACACAAATAGCCCATATTCCAATGATTAATTAGAACCCATATAACTTCCACACGGCCAATAGGAATCAGATATATTTTGGTGTTTGATAATGTTTTTATAATCACATTAAGTGTGCAAAATATGGCGGCTTTTGCCACGCCCCTTCCATTACCTCCCACACAAATCATGCAAAACTACGTAAAATGAAAGCTGTTATAACTTCTATATAGATGATCGGAATACTGTGAAATTTGATGTTTAGCAATGTTCGCATTCGCATGGCATATGGGCGACATTGCCACACCCCTTCTGGTACCTCCCACACAAAGTGGCACAAACTTTGGTTACAATTAAACCAACATAACATCCATATAGGTAGTCAAAATCATTTGCAATTTGATATTTAAAAATGTTTTTATAATCACTTTAAACCTCGAAAATTTACGCTTTAGACACACCCCTTCTTGTACCTCCCACACAATTGTCTCTATTCTAGGTAATATTAAATCCTTCATAACTTCTGTACTAATGCATGGAATACACTATGACTTGTAATTTGATGATGTTTTTACACACTCCACGAGAGTATTATGTCTTTGTACATTTGTTTGTAACACCCAAAAGGAAACGAGATAGACCCATTGTTAATTATACCGATCGACTTAGAATCACTTTTTGAGTCGATTTAGCAATGTCCGTCCGTCCGTCTGTCCATCTATTCTTGTAATCACGATACAGGTCGCAATTGTAGCCAGAACCAAACGAAACTTTGTACAACCAAGTTTTTCGGGACAAGAGCGAACGCTGTTTAATTTGAAGAAAATCGGTTCAGATTTAGATATAGCCCCCATACGAATTTCACTCCCGATTTGACTCTTTTCACTCTAGATGCCACATATTACAACAGATTTTCTTCAAAATTGGCAAAACATCTTATATTTCAATTAGAAACACCCATACCGAAAAAAGGACAGATCGGTTCAGATTTATAAATAGCACCCATACAAATGTCGCTCTCAATTTGAGTTTTTCCGCTCCAGCAACCACATATTTTATCAGATTGTCTTCAAATTTGGCAAAACATCTTAAATTTAATCTAGGAACACGTATGGTGAAACATAGTCAGATCGCTTCTGATTTATATATAGCTCCCATTCATATTTCGCTCCCGATTTGACTTTTTCTGCTGTAGAAACCACATATTTTAACAGATTTTCTTCAAAATTGGCAAAACATCTTATATTTCAACTAAGAACACCCATGTCGAAAATATGGCAGATCGGTTCAGATATATATATAGCTCCCATACAAATTTCGCTCTCAATTTGAGTTTTACCGCTCTAGAAACCACATATTTTAACAGATTTTCTTCAAATTTGGCAAAATATCTCATGTTTCCAATAGAAAAACCCAGGGTGAAAATGAGTCAGATCTGATCAGATTTAGATATATCCACCATAAGAATTTCACTCCTGATTTGACTCTTTTTACTCTAGATACCACATATTTTAACAGATTTTCACCAAAATTGGCAAAACATCGCATATTTCAACTAGAAATACCCACGGTGTAAATAGGTCAGATCTGTCAAATTTATATATACCTTCCATACGATATATTTTAACAAATTTTCTTCAAATTTGGCAAAATATCTTTCCATTAGAAACACCCAGGGTGAAAATGAGTCAGATCTGTTCAGATTTATATATAGCTCCCGACTTGAGTTTTCCGCCCCAGAAACCACGTATTTTCACCGAATTACTTCAAATTGAGCATAACACTTTATACTTGAACTGGAAGAATCTATCGTGTAAGTGGGTCACTTCATTGTATGTTTGGATATAGCCCCGATACAAATATTCTTATCGATAGGACCAATTAGGTCAGGTCATATTAGCCTATGGTTAGGAAACATACAAAAAATCTTCCAGTTTTCACTTTTTTACCGAATTGAATTGTATTCGGATAGAAAGTGGATTGTATCATATAGTCGGCCCCGCCCGACTTTCGCCTTTCCTTACTTGTTACAATTGTTTTATAAGTAAAAGTACCAGTACCTTTCACAGAAATTATCCTGCCCTAGATAAAAATGTATTCCTTATAACTTGCGTATGTTTGTTCTCTGAGAGTGAGGGTATATATAAGTCGGCTTATCCGATTGAAGCATATTTACTTGTTACTTTACGTGTCTATGCAGTCAGAGGAATGTATACACCCAATTCCATGATTCTAGATTCGGCCATTTGGTTGGTATTATTTTTATCCCCTTTTCCCATTTTAATCCCAAAAAGTACGAATTTTGAAAAAACCTTTTATTTTATGTGCCTACGCAATCAGAGGAATGTATACACCAAATTTCATAATTCTAAATGCAGCCGTTTGGTTGGTACCATTTTTATCAATCTATTCCCATTTTACCCCTTAAAAGTACGAATTTGGAAAAAATACTTTTATATTATGTGTCTACTCAGTTAGAGGAATGTACACACCGAATTTCGTGTTTCTTGCTGTTGTCGTTTAATATGTACCATTTTTATCCCTTTTTCGTCCCATTTCACCACCTACGAATAAAAATCACTCTTTGTGCTCTTTTATGATATAGTAGGAATGTGCATTTCAAACATCACGTAAATACAAGCAAACATATTCAAAAAACATGCTAAAATAATCAAAACATTAGGGGTATTTTCAGTCCTTGCGAGGAAAAAATGTTTCCCTCAAATAAACGTGCTGTTAGGCGGGTCACATTTACCAAATGTTAAGACCGTCTGTCTTTGTTGTGTAGCGAACATTATGTTCACCGAGGCTCACTCATCTGCACTCAGATCAGCCTTTTGTCCGGCCAACTTCTGTTCATCCTTTCACCAACACCACAAACAACAGCAATACAACGTGTAAAAGGTTCGTGAAGGACAACAACACCGACAATACGGTTTGTTTTCTGGCTTATCACGTTCATATGATAATAAAATAAAATAAAATCTAAAGTTACACCAACACAACGGCGAATGGGTGAAACGTTCCCTTTAGTACAGCAATTGATTCAAAGGGATTCAAAAAAAGTTTTCTGGGGTCAGGGGGTGAGGGTTGCGACCGGCACGAAACGAACGTGGACACGGATGCATTCATGTGCTTAAACTGATGATAAATCCATGTTTGAGCCGTACCAAATGGTCCAAATAAAAGGATTTCGGTTTCACTTTTGTCCGTGGATGAAACACGATTGTTTGTGTGCCAGCCTTTGTTTAGCATCCTTTCGTTTTTAAATATTTTGTTGCTGTTGTTGGTGGTGTTGTTTAAAATAAGACATTTTCTAATCTTTTTATGATGTTATTATAACGCCGAAAACAAGAATTTAGCCCACAATGTTGGGCGAAATGAACAAAAAAAAACAAATTCCTTTTTTCCTCTTTTTTTTGGGGGGGAGACGCCTTTTGTTTGAAATTTACAAATTGTGGAAAGTATCTGGATAACAGTTTAACGGTCTTCTCTCTTCTTTTTGTTTGTCGGGTTTCAAACACGAATATTACGTTTTCCATGGAGTGGCGGTCGAAGTGGATTTGATTAGAATACACAAAGTAATTGAAAAGGATGTTAAGGGGATTTTTATGTTCCCCCTTGGCACAATTAAGGTTATGTTCCGTGTCGACGGAAGAATGGCGGCTGATGGATGGATTACTTAACATTGAAGGATTCCTCAATTGACCTTTAGGCCATAAGCTCAATAGCGTACACCCAAAAACACTTATTATTTGCGTTACCAACTCAGCAAACATCACTCAAAATAACAGTTAATATCAAAAGCTTTAAGATGTGAAGGCTACACATGTGTCAGTCAATTTAAGCAGGGGATTTGCTATCGAAAGAATTTTCCGGCAGCCAAGGATTATTTAGCAAAATTTCTCCCTATGGTAGATTTGCTTGTGGAAAAATTTTGAATGCTCGCCAAAAACAAGAGTTTTCAACTAATTTAGATCAGAGTGCGTACAACTACTACAACCAAATATTGTTATACCTTCCACCATCCTGTGGTTGAAATATTCATCGAAGAAGTCACATTGCCTCCGTCTGTAGCAAGCACGATAGCTTGCAAACGAAATGAACTAGTGTATCCACATTTTTCACATAATGGTTACAGATCGGTTGGGATTGAAAATGGGCACAACCGCATCAGAAAACAAGTAAAACTTTATATAACCTCCACCACGGCTTGCATTCCGTATAGGCTGTCGATTTTCTTAGAAGTGCAGTAACAAAACAGAAAAATGTTATTTTTTATACACTCCACGAGAGTATTATGTCTTTGTGCATTTGTTTGTAACACCCAAAGGGAAGAGAGATAGACCCATTGTTAATTATACCGATCGACTTAGAATCACTTTTTGAATCGTTTTAGCAATGTCCGTCTGTCTGTCTGTCCGTCCGTCCATCTATTCTTGTAATCACGATACAGGTCGCAATTGTAGACAGAACCAAATGAAACTTTGCACGACGAAGTTTTTCGGGATAAGAACGAACGCTATTTAATTTGAAGAAAATCGGTTCAGATTTACATATAGCCCCCATACGAATTTCACTGCCGATTTGACTCTTTTCACTCTTGATACCATATATTACAACAGATTTTCTTCAAAATTGGCAAAACATCTTATATTGCAACTAGAAACACCTTTTCCGCTCTAGAAACCACATATTGTATCAGATTATCTTCAGATTTGGCAAAACATCTTATATTTCAACTAGAAACACCTGTGGTAAAAATGGGTAAGATCGGTTCAGATTTATATATAGCTCCCATACAAATTTCGCTCTCGGATAGTCTTTTTCCGCCACAGAAACACGTTATATTTGAACTGTAAGAACTTATTGTGCAAGTGGGTTACTTTATTCCATGTTTGGATATAGCCCCGATACAAATATTCGAATTGACAAATTGGATCAGGTCATATTAGCCTATGATTAGGAAACATACAAAAATCCTTCCCATTTTCACTTTTTTTACCGAATTGATTTGTATTCGGATAGAAAGTGGAGTGTATCATATAGTCGGCATGTCCGACTTTAGCCTTCCCTTACTTGTTTAATATTGCCAAAACAAATAAAAATAAAAAAATCATAAATAAATATATCAATTTAAAATTTGGTTGTTACCATTTTTATCCCCTTTTTCCCATTTTACCCCCTTAAAAGTACCACTTTCTATGTACACACCGAATTTCCTGTGTCAGCTGTTATCGTTTGATATGTATTATTTTCATCCCCTTTTAACCCCAAAAAGTACCAATTTCGAAAAAAAATTACGTGTCTACGCAATCCGCATTTCATCATTCTAGCTATAGCCGTTTAGATAGCACCATTTTTATCCCTCTGTTCCCTTTGTATCCCTTGAAAGTCCGAATTTGGAAAACACTGTTTACTTTTTGAGAGACGGACGATGATTGCTGTCTTTTATGTGTTTGTGATGTTAGTTCTGTATTTGCTTTGGTATCAAAAAAATGAACAACAACATTAATTACATTTTGAATGGAACAGGATAGCGACCCTATAATTCTGAAAGGGCTTGTTGAGTTGATCATTTTTGTAGAATAAACTTATAGTTCAGCTGGTCTGAGTTTCTTTTTATCGCAGGTCAAAGTTTTCATTTTTTGGTCGAAGGGAGCATTATTCTAAGCGAAATTTTATGGGGATCATTTTTGTGGAAGATCTTAAACCTCTAACTCTTCTCCTTATGGGTCAATTTGACACCTTTTTCGAGGAAGTCAAAAAAAGTTTTTTCCAAAAAGGACATTTAAGGATTAAAATGTTGTACGGTGGTCGCCGATGACACCAAAGTTGTAAATAATGATCTTCCCGCTTAAATAGCAAAAACTAATTTAGCTTCGAAAAAATAATTTTTTGCTGGCACAAAAAAAAAAAAATAAACAAGTAAAAAGGCGTTAAGTTCATCCGGGCCGAATATTATATACCCTCCACCACGGAGTACATTCCATAGTATTACCGGTAGATTAGAATCTGTCGACTTTACAAAGAAGTGACGTAACTACTAATATATATATATATAATACTGCAATTGTAATCAAAAAGTGAACATGAGGGAGCAATCCTCAAAAATGTACTCTAAATATTTGGTGTATTGTCAGTCGCCATTAGAGAGAAACATTTTCCCTCAGGGCTATTTACAATTTCTTGATTCAGCTACAAACATTTTGATAAGAAAATACAATATTCAGAGATCCCTTATGTTTCGCGTCCATGTTGGAATCAATGCATCTAATTTCATTATTCTAGGTACATCCGTTTGCTTGGTACCACTTTTATCATTTTTTAAAATGTTGACCATAAAAAAATTCTCATATTGTGCGTGTCTACGAAAACAGACGAACAACTGAATTTCATGATTCTAGCTACAGCCATGTGCATGGTACAAAATTTATCACGTTTTGATCATAAAGGTACGAATATCGAATGATATCATTATTTTTCGCGTCTACGGAGTCACAGCAATGTACACAGCGAATTTCACTATTCTAACTACAACCGTTTGACTGGTACCATTTTTATCCCTTTCGCCCCATTTTCCACCTAAAAGTACAATTTTGGAAAAAATCCTTTATGTTTCACGTCTACACAGTCAGATAAATGCAAACACCGAATTTCATGATTTTATCTTCAGCGGTTTGGTTGGTACCATTTTTATCCCTTTTTTCCAATTGTATGCCTTAAAACTACAAATTTCGAAAAGCTCTCTATTTTACTTGTCTACGTAATTATAGGAACGTACAATGGTACTTTTTTATCCCTTTTTGTCCCATTTCATGCGCTAAATCTTTTTTGTGTTTTTTTGTCATTACACGATACTGGAGGAAAGTACGAAACAAATTTCAAGTGTATAAAATCGGAAATTTTCAAAAAATGCTTAAATAGTCTAAATATTAGGGATATTTTCAATCCTTGTTAGGGAAAAAATTTTCCCTCTGGGTCGATTTCGCCCGCTTTCTATCCCAACCGATCTGCAACCATAAGACACATTTACGGAAAAGTTCAAGCTCCTAGCTCATTTCATTCGGAAGTTAGCGTGCCTTCAACAGATAGACAGACATGGCTAAATCGTCTTACTTTATGGGGTCTCCGTGTTACAAACGGAATGAAAGTGTGAATATACCTTCATCCTGGAGGTGGCGGGTATAAAAAATGGAAAACATTATGGATACACAAATTACCTCGACATTTAGATCTAAACATTGTTTCCTTCTTTAGAATGTTAGCTATTAAAATGTAATAAGTTAAATAGTATTTTTCAATTTTTTTCTTGCAAGCAAAAATGATCGACTGCTCCTAAACCACTGTTTCTAAAGGGTGTTTTTTATTGGGGTATAGAACTTTAAGCTGGCATCACTTTTTTAACTGGCGGCTATTTTGTCAGCTGTCAAGTGATTAATATTTAGTTTGGTTTGCCATTTCATCATGAACAGGTTGACAAAAGAACAACGCTTGCAAATCGTGCAAATTTATTTCGAAAGTAATGGTTCAGTTCGCGAAGTTCACCATTTTATGGTCGACATAATCGTCCATCAGAGCAATTAATTCGGTTAACCATGGATCGTTTTCGCACTACGTTTACTCTATGTGATAATACGCATCCGCAGAGACGTCGAACAGTGCGCACCGAAGAAACAATTGCCGCTGTAGAGCAAAGTGTTGAAGAGGACCCGAATGAATCGATTCGCCACCGTGCACAGCAATTGGAGCTGCACAGCAATTGGAGAAAGTGGTTGAAAATTGGACCTGTAGAATTGGCTATATTCGAGCCAGCCGCGGCGGCCACATGCCCGAAATCATATTTAAACATTAATGGCATAAAATTATCCTTCCAATAAAGCCAAATTGATGGACATTAAAACGATTTTCTTGTGTTTTATTTCAATTCGAAGTTCTATACCTCAATAAAAATATAAATATAAATAAATATATATATATATATATATATATATATATATATATATATATATATATATATACAAATTTCTCTACTGATTTGATTATTTCCGCTCTAGAAATACCATATTTGAACAGATTTTCTTCTAATTCGGCACATTCAAATAGAAATTATATAGTGGGTCACATCGGTTCAGATTATATATAGCTCCCGATTTGATTCTTTCCCCTCTAGAAAGCACATATTTAACACTCCATAAAATTTGGGAAAGCGTCTAATATTTCAACTAGAAAACCTCTGCTAAACATGGGTCAGATCGGTTCACATTTGTATATAGCTCCCATTCAAAGTTTGTGTTCAAATTTTCTTACAAATACAGATAGAAGTATGGAATTTGTAGTATATTCTACTCTTATAGCTGCATCGTATATCATCCGCTTCAAATATAATGCACTTTTTATATCATACACCATAGCGTATAATGACTAAGTGTAGGGTATCTATAGTCGCCCAAGCCCGACTTTAACCTTCCTTACTTGTTTTATTGTTTGTTTTACTTCGACCTGTTATCAAAATTTTACTTGGACAAAATTTCTGGCCCGTGAAAGCCTTCGTCAGGTGGACCGGTCGAATTTACGTCATTCTTCTTGCCTTTATTCTTTTTTCTAGTACCTAAAAACTGTTTTATATTTAGTAATAGGTGGAAGGCAACCATGTCAATTTGGAATATACACCTCATATTCACGTATGCCGCAATCTATTTAAACAAAAACTTAATTTGGAAACGGTAAAAAATAACCCTTAAATATATAAAGCTTAAATATATAAATATATAAAACTTTTGGTGAAGTATGAGTTTAAATATGACTTCTATAGATTTTAAGGGTTCTAATTCATACAGCACATGAGTAACATGATATTTCTTAGACAGATATCGGTTAAATATAAACAATATTTTGAAATGTTTCTTCATTTTAAAAATCTTTATTATGTATCACTTTGAATGGCAAAGGCGGTTTTTCTTGTACTCGAAGAAATCCTATAAAAATAAGAAGGAATTCTAAACAATTTTAATTACAAGAAACTCAAATAATTGAAATTTAAGACTTCACTTTTGTTTTCGACTTCCTACGCAGACCCCAATCACCGATTTTGTTGGGTCCCTTTTCATTTAAGTTGTGCATAATATGTGGTTTTATAGGACTTACTCGTTGCCTATAGGTAACGTTGGAGATGAAAAGGGTTAAAGAGAAAAAAATTGTCTCTGAACTAACTCGAACCAATATCATTAATTCAAAATTAGAATATGTACTGTGATTATATATGGTATCTTCCCATTTATCACTTAATACCAATATTCAACTTGTAACTCAAATATTCAAACACCTTTTCTAAATTAATGAAAATGCTCGCTTGTAACTCAAACATATGTACATTTCCGAAAAAAGAGTAAGCTTAACTGAAATAAAAACTACATTTTACATGTCAGGACTACAATTTTATGATACTTTTTACACTCGACCTTTGTGTGTTCAATTTACTATCGGTGTTGCGAGAAAACATTTTTATAGTTGCCTCCAAACTTTGTACGAAAATGTTTCCTTTGTGGTTAGCGTAGGGATTCACTACTGCTCATTAGATTTCCCTAAAAGCTCAGACAAGTTATTTGCTTTTTCGGAAACCGACAACAGACCACGCAAACGAAGCAAGAGCAACAGGCTGTCAAATTAAAACACGTACAAGACATGAAATTTCACTTCATCATCCCAAAAAAATCAAGAATTCATTCATTTATTTAGTGGATAATCATTTGCCCATAAGTTGAACTGTTCAGTTCGCAATGCAAACATAGCTATAATGTGATGTAGCCGAACATAGATGTAAACATATAAATAGAAAGGATGTCATTACAACGTATTGGAGGTCATAAAGTACCACAGGGAAACATTTGAAGGGCTACACTTGGGTCCATTGAATTAAATGTAATCTCAAGCATTGAGCTTTCAATTCAGCTTTTTGGATTCAGCTACGGTGACAGTTTCAAAACAAAACAAAGCATTCATGAGCATTATCTTCAATATAATGCTGAATTCTTAAAGAAAATCATCATTTCTGAGGTATTTTCCCACCTCGAAAAAATATATGGATACATGTTTTGTATATTTTTTAATTTTACAAAAACATGTCATTTTCGTCGTAGAAGCCTTTTATATTTGAATTCTTAATTTGGAAATATAAGTTCGATAACACCTCCTCATATGTGTGATTGCTACAAATGTTTTCACATAAAAACAGTGGTTTAGAACAGTCTTCCAAAAAATTTAAAAAAATGTATTTAAAAACAAGTAAAAATGTCGTTAAGTTCGGCCGGGCCGAACTTTATATACACTCCACCGTGGATTACGTTCCACAGAGGCTGTCGATTTTCATTGAAACCAAAACAACTACAAGTATTGAAAAAATAATTTTATAAATAAATATAATATTTTATTTATTTCAAACCACGCATATAAGGCAAAACTCCGATACGTTTATTCAAAAAATAAATATTATTATATTTATATTTTCAAAAAAGCTGTAATACCATAAAAATTGGTGTTTAGTGGGTGCTACAGTTGGTTGTATTACCTTTCTATTTCAATTCCAAAAATACAAATGTTGAAAATCCATTATCTCAAGTACATAGTACAAAATAATCTAATTCAAACCATTTTTGCCGTAAAAGTAAAAAAGTACGAATTTGGAAAAAATATTTCTGTTTTGCGTGTCTATGCAGTCAGAGGAATGTATACACCAAATTCCATGATTCTAACTGCGGCCATTTGATTGGTACCATTTTTATCCCCTTTTTCTTAGTTTACCCCCCCCCCCCTAAGTGTAAGACTTTCTAAAATCTCTTTATTTTACCTGTCTACGCAATTAGAGGGATGTACACACCGAATATCATCATTATAGCCGTAGTTGTTTAGTTGGTACTATGTTTATCCCTCTGTACCTATTGTATCCCTTGAAAGTATGAATTTGGAAAAAGCATTTTATTTTTCGTGTCTGAGCAGTCAGAGGAATGTATACTCCGAATTTCATGACTCTGGCGGCGATCATTTGGTTGGTACTATTTTTCCCCCCATTTTTGTTATTATATAAATTGGAATTTTTAGATGTATTTCAAATTCATACATTATTGACAATAATGATTATTTATTGAGTATTTGTTTATATTGTATTACAACAAGCAAAACTTTTTAAATTCGCTAAATAGTCATTTTAAGCGAAACCCAGCTAGGGGAATAAAAACTTGTTGTGAGGCTATTTGCAGGATCTTTATTGTGAAATAAAAATATCACGCCGACAATACTATGGCTTACATAATGTAAATTTTCTTGTTTACCTAGAAGAATCGAGGAGAATATCTTCTTCAAGAACAACTTACTTTACATATGTATGTAGCCAGAAGGAAATGGTCTAAAAATAGGAATACAAACAAATTGTTCGCCTGGAAACTTTCAAGAGAAATCTAATAGGAATATAAATATATGCTACAGTGCATTTAAATGGCCCTTTGTAAGAATTAATGACTGGACTGTTTCAATATTTTTATTTTTTATGAATTTATTAAATTAATATTAATTTTTTATTTTTCTATTTGAATATTCCCCCTGTTTCTATAAAATATTTTTGTCTCCAGACGAATGAATATTCTAAATTAAATGCGTCATAACATTCTCCGTAAATTAGTTATTTGTTTCCTTAATCGTTTTCAATTTTGAATCTAGTGTAGGTGTCACTTCTACCTGCGATGTAAATGTCCAATTCTGACGATTAGTGTACAACTTTTCAAGTTTATAATGAGAAAATTTAATTTATAATCGGAATATGTAAGTTCACGATGAGAGATGTAAATTCATAATAGGATCATGATAATTCATAATCAGCACTGTAAATTCGTAATGTGAAATGTAAATTTATATTGAGAAATATGAATTCATAATAAGAACATACTATCAATTTGTATGAGATATATAAATACAAAATGAGAAAATCCAAATTGATAATGAGAAAATATAAATTCTTATTCAGGAATATATTCATAAAATATAAATTCATAATCAGGAACTCTAAAATTTATAATCGAAGCTATGTATGTACGTTTTTCTATGGATATTTTCGAAGAAACACATATTTTATCAATGTTCTCATTATAAATTAACATTTTCTCAATATGATTTTATATTTTCTCATTATGAATTCATATTTTCTGAATATGAAAACGTATTTTCTGATTCATTATGAATTGGTATGTTCCTATTATGAATTAATTGTTCTGAATGAATTATGATTTATATATCTCATTATGAATTAACATGTTCCTATTATAAATTTACATTACCCATTATGAATTTAATCAATATAAATATGTATGTTCCGAATAAAATCTTGAATCTTGAGGTGTAGAGTAAAATATTTGTAAAATGAAAAATAATTTGTAAAATATTTTGACAATAACATTCGTTTTTAATTTGTAATATGACAGTATTGAAAAAAAAACACACCAGTTATTAAATGTTGATATTTTATACCATATTGAACATATCTATAAATAAATTACTTTTTCCCGGGAATTCCCGGGATTCCCGGGAATGGAAATTTTCATTCCCGTTTTCCCGGGAAATGAAAAAAGTCCGGGAAACCCCAAACCCTAGTTATACTATACTATGGACCCATATATTTGACTTTCATAGTGTGTATGCTTAGATGAAATACAATATAATCTGCAAAATTTGATAAACTTCCGATGTAAAATGTGGGTCTTTGAGAGATAATAATAAAAATTGGGGCCCATTTGAAAGGGCGCTACATTAAAAAGTGGGCCCATATAGATCACTTTCAAAGTAGATATTCTTTATTGAAATATAACATGATCTGCAAAATGTTATCAAGATCCAATGTAAGATGTGGTTTCTAGAGCTATAATAGTGTGAACTGGGGGCTATACCAAAACATTGACCCATATAGCTGGCTTTCAAAATATGCGTTTCTAGTCTAAATGTAACATTGTGTGGGAAATTTGATCACGATCAGATGTAAAATGTGAATTTTAGAGCAGTAATATTGTAAATCGGAGGTACATTTGTATGGGGGATATATCAAAACATGGACCCATGTAGTCCACTTTCCCTTTAGCTGTCTCTAGTTCAAATATAACACGATCCTGAAAATTTTGTCATGTTCTAGAGCAGTAATATTGTAAATTATAGGGATATTTATATGGAGACTATATCTAAATCTGAATCGAATTTCTCCAAATTCAATACCAATCGTCCTTGGCCAAAAAAAGTAAATTCTGCCAAATTTCATGACAATCGGCCCATAATTGCGACCTGTAGAGTGCGAACAATCTTAGATGGACAGCAGACGGACGGACGGTCGGATAGACAGACATCGTTAAATCGATTCAGCTGGTGATTTATAAGCCGATCCGTATACTTAAAGTTGGGTCTAGCTCGATTATTTCTTGGTGTTACAAACATTTGGCTCGAAACTAACTTATAATACCAGCGGTGTAGGGCATACAAATAACAGGGAATTAGTCATATAGTGATAAGCAGCGCCAATAATACAAATATAATATAACTGTTTCTGGCTCGTTGAAGTTACAATAAATACTCTATGAGGCAATACATACTCAACTATGTACACTTATTGGCGATGATGACCCTCCTGATATCCTCCTAAATATCTGCATTGTTAATTGCATTTTTTCCCCCAGCCATTGACATTCCTTGCCAACATCCGGCTTTGCGTGAATAATCTGTTATGCAAGAATAGCCGCAACAACACATGTTATGTAATCCCAGGAATACAGCAACAATAACAACCTCATGTTTTAAAGTGCTAATAAAATAATTAAAACTGAAGGTTGTATATCAACGCTCATCTCGCGGGCTAAAGTTGAACGTGTTGCGAATCATCTCCACGAGTTGATGTTGATATAGCCAACAAAATGTAGTTTTTATGATGCACTTTTCAATACGTTCTAAGCTGATCCAATTACTGAGAATTTTGAGTTAGGCCAACTCTGAATGTGAAATCCTGGCACTAGGATTTCTATTCTCTTTGTTGGAATGTTACAACACTTCATATGTGTGAAAAATCATCAGAATCAGTTCTGGCGTTTAGTAGGGCCAGATTAAGTATGGAGGAACGCCTCATTAGAGCTGAGTCGTGTGGGTTAAATCTTTGATTAAGAAAACATAACAAATCAGCCAAAAGTTCAACTTTTTTCGAAATTCGTACTTTTAAGGGTTAAAATGGGGTAAAAAGAGATAAAAATGGTCCCACAGCAGTGACCAAACGGCTGGGCCTAGAGTCTTGAAATATGGTATGGGTATTCCTCTTGCGGCATGGAGGCATCCCAAAAAGTGACTTTTGAAAAATGTGTACTATTGGGGTGTTAAATGGGGCAAAAAGGGACAAAAATAGTACAAACAACACGGCTGAAGCTAGAAGCATGAAATTTTGTGTGCACATTTCTCTTACAGCGTATAGATCAGATATGAAGGGAGTTTTTCGTAATTCGTACTTCTAAGGGGTAAAATGGGGCTGAAAGGATAAAAATGGTACCACAGCAATGACCAAACGGTTGGGCTTAGAATCTTGAATTTTGGTACGCATATTCATCTTATAGCTTTAACGCGCCCATTAAAATATTTTTTAAAATTCGTACTTTTTGGGGGTGATATCGGGTAAAAAGGGATAAAAATGGTACGAATCACACGGATGGAGCTGGAATCATAAAATTCGGTATGTACATCCCTCCAAAATGCTTAGAAACGCAAAATGAACGAATTTTATGAAATTCGTACTTTAAAAGGGTAAACGGGTATAAAAAAAGGTACCAACAACACAGATGACGATACAATTATGAAATGCGGTATGTATATTCGTTTTACAGCGCAGATCACTGATAAGAAGACATTTTTACGATTTAGGGATTAAATGGGATAAAACTTGTACCATAGTCCACATCAAACGGTGGGGCTTAGAATATTGAAATCAGAACGGCATTACTTTTTCTGCATGAATGCGACCAAGAAAATATTGAAATATGAATTTCGTACTTTAAAAGGGTTAACGGGGATAAAAAAGGTACCAACAACACAGATGACGATACAATTATGACATGCGGTATGCATATTCGTTTTACAGCGCAGATCACTGATAAG
The DNA here is from genome assembly GCA_947397865.1 of Polietes domitor. Lineage (NCBI taxonomy): Eukaryota > Metazoa > Arthropoda > Insecta > Diptera > Muscidae > Polietes > Polietes domitor. Next base: position 36,634,495 of record OX377619.1, on the reverse strand, counting down.
AAGACATTTTTACGATTTAGGGATTATATGGGATAAAACTTGTACCATAGTGCACATCAAACGGTTGGGCTTGGAATATTGAAATCAGAACGGACATTACTTTTTCTGCATGAATGCGACCAAGAAAATATTGTGCAAAATTCGTCCTTTTTGTGTGTGAAGTTGAGTAAAAAGTGATAAAAATGGTACCAATCAAACAGACGAATGCTGGAATCATGAAATTCGCAGTTTACATCCTTGAAAATGTAAAATGAACGAATTTTATGAAATTCGTACTTTAAAAGGCTAAACGTGTGTACATTTCACCGAGTACGTAGATGCGCAACATAAAATAATATTTCGAAATGTGTACGTTTAAGGGCTGCACAAAAAGTGTTAAAAATGGCACCCACATAAAAAAGGATACAAATAGTACCTACCAAAATATTGCAATAGAATAGAAGTGTAGAAGTTATATGTAAAGTATTTAATTTGACAAAGGGCGTGGCAAAAGCATACAAATTTTATAGGTTTAAAATGATTATAAAAAAACATTTTTAAATCTAAAATGGCCACTGATTTCGACTATCCGTATGGAAGTTTTATCAGTTTTATATTGACCAAAGGTGTGTGCAGCATATTTGAAAATATTGGCAAAGATTCCGATCATCCGTATAAAAATTATAAAATGTTTAATTTTACGTATGAAATGGTTATTTGTGTGGCAGATACAAAAAGCAGTATTGCAAAATCATGCATATTTCGTAAACTCAAAGTGATTATAAAAACTTTATTATATATCAAAATAAAACTGGTTCCGAATATTTTACTAGGAATACGGACTATATGTGTGGGGGTACTATAACGGGTATATCAATTTCATCCATCTCGGAATTTAAACTAAGTCTGAGAAAAATAATACTTTGTTCAGAGTTTGAGTAAGTTCCTTAACTCCCTTCGAGAGGTAGCAAGCCAGACAGACAGGCGGACGTGAAAGGGATTTATGACATACAGTTGAACTTCGATTAACCGTGATGCTCGGGACCGGGCTAATCACGGATAACCGAAAATCACGGTTAAAAGAAGTAAAATTTTACATGTATACATTTTATTATTTTTATTTATTTTTGACAAAAAACATGTAAATCTGCGTCTATAAATAACTTAGCATATCTCTAGGAATACATACATTTATTTACAAAAAATCTTTTATGGAAGTCTGTCTTATGCTTTTAGCTTTTGATTGTTCTTCCAACAAATGAGTTTGTATGCGATATATTTGCATTTTATCTGGTTCTGAAATACTTGGACAATTAAAGTTTTCTAAAAAACCTAACAAAATACTGCTAGCCTCTATTGCCTGAGCCAATGTAAGCGTTTCGTCCGTATTTCCTCCATCTGATTCCTCGGAATTTGAATCAAGCTCATCTTCTTGGCTTTGGGTAACCATGTCTACGATTTCGTCTTCAGATATAATAGCAAACGGAGCGACATCAGAGTCGCACACCATCCACTTTTCACATATGTTGCGAAATCAACTTTAGGATTTTCGGATGTTTTTAGTGTATCTCTGTGTTTAAGGCCAAGCATTGAATCAGTATCGGAGCAAAATTTTAAAATCCGATCTTTGTTTTTTATTAAATCGGATACAGTTTGAATGCCAACTCCATATTTTTCAGACAACATTTTAAAAGGTACTTTACGTTTTGAGTATTCATTAATCAGCTCCATTTTTTCTTTAATTGAAAGAACCCTTCTTGCTCTTTTCGCGGATTTAGTTTTTGACGGTGGCATGATGTAAGGAAAACACGTCTTGACAGATCAAATTTCACACTGATGAATGAATATGAAATTTGATATGAAAATTACACTATCATGAAAAAGGGGAATCACCGAATTTTAATATGAGAGATGTGTGTGTATTATACGAAAAAAACAAACAAGCAGTCACATGGACATGTGCATCACGGATAATAGATGTAAATCACGGTTAATAGAGATAAGAAATCAACCACTCAGCTTCACGGTTAATCGAAGTTCAACTGTACTTAGGGTCTTAAATCACTCTGAGTTACACTTTTTTCTATCCCAAATGCATATATATCTACTCCGTAGACTGAGGGTATAATTATCTCGGAAAGAAATGGGCAAATAATTGTCTACTTTATATGATTTTTTAAGAAAATTTTTTCAATTTGTTTGTCTACTTAAATTAATCTCTTGACTCCGTATAAATTGATGGCACAATATAAATTATTTTTTGATTAATTTGTACAAGGGGGGGGGGGGGGGGTGGGGGGGGGCAAAAATCAATTCGGTGTATAAATACCTCCAGCCACGAAGGATTTGTAATCGAGAATTTGGTGGGAATACGTAGTTGGGAAACATAAGTCGTGTTTTTGTGCATAAAAATCTCACTTTACCTGGAATCATCCTTTATTAATATTTGCTTTAATATATAAAATATATCAAAAAACCACAGTTATTTTGTTGATTCTGACTTAAAATTCAAGGAATCGGTTAAAAAATAACGAGTATTCCTGGATTCTCATAAGAAATTAAAAAAATCGCACAGGAATCAGAGCTTTATGTAATTTCGGCAACTTAGCGAGAACCAACTTGAAACAAACCCCATTTATCTGTCAGACAATACTTTTATCGCGGCCCGCTCTAATGTATGTATATGTGGGCAATAACTGACATTAACCACAGACATTAACGCGTACAAACATGATGCCACTGGAGGATGCGTGGCAATTTCATAACCACACTCATGTCCAACACTCACCCTCTAAAATGTTCGCATTAACACAAACACATCCCCACATTTGAACTTCCGCGAGATAAACGCAACCATCATGACACGCCTACACTTTATATTACCACCACCAGCAAATATGTTCAAATGCCTCCGTGTTGAAATGAAGCAAATGTTAATGATCATTGAGCTTTTGGTCTTTAAAGCCATTAATACATACTAAGTCCGATTACATACGCTCTGACCGTGGACAGTGTGCGCTTTCAATTATTAGCAGATTGAAGATTGAATATTCTATCGATAATTATTTCGGAATTATTCACAAAATATCCGAAACCGATGGGAGGATTTATAGAGAAAATATGTCACCTATTTATCTATCCTCCATAATAAGATGGAGTGTATGTAAAGAGTGATTTTTTAACAGCTATAGGATACTTTTTCAAAAAAAAGAATACATAAAATTCAGAAAAATGCATGAAATCTTTATTTGAATCGACAGTACGGTCCATATAATTTTATGTTTGAAGATTATTTCATGCAAATGTTGACCTGTGCCTCAAATGGTCCATTCGCTTAGTCCAATTTTGGCATTTCCACGTTTTTGAGTAACAGATGCCCAATTGCTGCGAACGGCGACGAATCGAAAGTTGATGGTCATCATTAACACTGGCCGATACAGCAGCGATATTTTCTTCAGTTCGCACCTACGTGTTAGTGGTTTAATGTCCAACAATGTAAATTTGGTGCGACATTTAGTCACAATAGCCCGAATATCCGCTTCAGTGGGACGATTAAACTGACCATAAATAGAAGCACGCGATGAACTTTCTTAACAGAGCACGCATTTTGATAATAAAATTCAATAATTTGCAAGCGTTGTTCGTTTGTAAGATCATGGTTAAATTATAGACCAAACTGAAGATGTTTGACAGTGAAAAAAAACACGAAACGTGCGTCAGCTGTTTAAACCAGTGTTACCAAAAAGACAATAGCTAAAAAAATCACCCTTTATATTGATTTTGCAATATTCTGGGTCATCATAGAATGGATCATCATGATCTGACCGTCTGTCTGTTGCTACGAATTTAAATTTTTCCATATAAAGGGTGGTTACATTAAATAAATCACAAATTATTGTCATTTCTTTTTATTATGATAATATTGATATGGTTCAATTATTTGTTCAACAAAATATCGGCCAAATCTCCGCCGCGACCTCGGTGGCACACCTCCATCCGATGGTCCAAATTTTCGATGACACTGAGGCATAATTGAGGTTCTATGCCGTTAATGTGCCGGATTAGCGCATCCTTTAGCTCTTGAATTGCTGCTGGCTTATCGACGTACACCTTTTCTTTCAAATAACCCCAATGAAAGAAGTCCAACGGTGTCAAATCACATGATCGTGGCGGCCAATTGATATCGCCACCACGTGAATTAGTCGCGCAAAAGAGCCATTGTTTCGTTAGCTGTGCGTCCACATCCATATCTTCCCATTCGGGCCATAAAAAGTTCGTTATCATCTCACGATAGCGAAGACCATTCACAGTAACTGCCTGACCGGCCTCATTTTGGAAAAAATACGGCCCGATGATGCCTCCAGCCCATAAACCGCACCAAACAGTCACTCTTTGTGGGCGCATTGGTTTTTCGACAATCACTCTTGGATTATCATTCACCCAAATGCGGCAATTCTTAATTATTGCTTATTGACGAATACACTGAGGTGAAAATGTTTCTCATCAAATTGACCGAAAAAATCACGATGTGCACGATATGTATTTTGATTTGAACACCCAATTTAAGCCTGAATAACTTTTAACGCGTTCGCTATCTCACGATAGGCAAGACTGCCTGACCGGCCTCATTTTGGAAACAAGTAAGGAAGGTTAAAGTCGGGCGTGGCCGACTATGTGATACCCTACACCTAGTCATTATATCCTGTGGTGTAGAGTACATTTGAACCGGGCTATAAGAATATATCTATATTCTGAATATATAGACATAATACAGAGAATATATATTATGTCTGTATCTGTAAGAAAATTTTAACACAAAATTTGAATTGGAGCTGCATATAAATCGGGGGTGCAATTTATATGGGATCTGTACATAAATCTGAACCGATGTGAACAACTTTCGCCATGGATGTATCTATTTGAAATATTATCTGATGTGCCGCATTAGAAGAAAATCTGTTCAAATACGTTATTTCTAGAGCGGCAATATTTTATTGAAGCTATATATATATATATATATATATATATATATATGAACCGATATGTCCCATTTTTACCAGAGCTGTGGGCTGAGTGATCTTTTAAAAGCTATAGGAAAGTTTAAAAAACACATAAAATTCAGAAAAATGTATGAAATCTTTATTTGAATCGATACGGTCCATAAAATTTAGTGTTTGAAGATTATTTCATGCAAATGCTGACCTTGACTGCGCCTCAAATGGTCCATCCGCTTAGTCAAATTTTGGCATACTCTTTCCAACATTTTGGCCGGTATCTCACGAATAAATGCTTCAATGTTGTCTTCCAATGCGTCAATTGAAGCTGGCTTGTCTGTATAGACATGAGTTTTAACATAGCCCCACAAAAAATAGTCTAAGGACGTTAAATCGCACGATCTAGGCGGCCAATTGACCGGTCCCGAACGTGAAATAAAATGTTCACCGAACTCGCCTCTCAATAAGTCCATTGTTGCGCGTGCTGTGTGGCATGTTGCACCGTCTTGTTGAATCCACATGTCATGCAAGTCAAGCTCTTGCATTTTGGCAAAAAAAGTTGGATATCATCTGACGGTAGCGCTCACCATTCACAGTTACGTTACGATTCGCATCATCTTTGAAGAAGTACGGTCCAATGATGCCATAAACAGCACCAAACTGTGACTTTTTCTGGATGCATTGGTAGCTCTTGCAATGCTTTTGCCTGACATGCACTCCAAAATCGACAATTCTGCCTATTTACGTACCCATTGAGCCAAAAATGAGCTTCGTCGCTGAACACAAAACACGAAACGTGCGTCAGCTGTTTAAACCAGTGTTGCCAAAAAAATAATAGCTAAAAAATCACCCTTTAATTGAAATATAAGTTGTTTTGCCAAATCTGAAGAAAATCTGTTAAAATATGTGGTTTCTAGAGCGGAAAGAGTCAAATAGAAGGAGACATTTGTATGGGAGCTATATATAAATCTGAACCGATCAGGCTTATTTTTACCAGAACTGTTTCCAATGAAAATATATGTCGTTTTGCCAATTGGAAGAAAATCTGTTGAAACATGTGTTTTCTAGAGCGGAAAGAGTAAAATCGGGAGCAAAATTTGTATGGGAGCTATATCTAAATCTGAACCGATTTGCTTCAAATTGAATAGCGTCCGTTCTCGATGTGCAAAAATCATTTGCGTCAAGTTTCGTTACAATCGGACAATAATTGCGACCTGTATCGTGATTACAAGAATAGATGGCCAGGCAGAGAGACGGACATGGCTAAATCGATTCAAAAAGTGATTCTATGTCGATCGGTATAATAAACAATGAATTTATCTCGCTCTCTTTTGGGTGTTACAAACATATGCACAAAATCATTATACCTAGTCATTAGAGGGTATACAAATACGGCCTGATGATGCCGCCAGCCCATAAACCGCACAGTCACTCTTTCTGGGTGCATTGGTTCTGCGACAATCAATCACTCTTGGATTATCATTCGCCCAATTGTCGAATCCACTGAGGTGAAAATGTGCCTCATCACTGAAGATGATTTTCTTTTCGAAGTGCAAGATATACATTTTGATTTGAACGCCCATTTTCATAATAAGCCTGAACGCGTTGCTCGATTGTGTATCTTTCCATGGTTCAAATTGAGTTAGTCTAAAATTGTGAAATGTCGAATGAAATGCCGACAAAAAACTTTAGATGTGGTTTACATTCAACATCGGCCCTTGCAATTTAACCACCCTTTATTAATCATTTCATGCCAAACGCTAATTTCCATCGGTCGGACAACGGAACGAATGAGTGATATTATCATTAATTAATATTACATATACGCCAAGGGGCACTCCATGACAAGTTGTACGAGTTTAGACCTCAAAAGCTTGTATTGCTACGAAAAATTGTTTATATGTTTGATTTTAACTGGGATATTGTCCTGGCTCAAGACTTTTATTCATCTGTATTTTATAGAATGTAAATTTATTTTTTTATTTATTTATTATGAATTACAATACAAAGTAAATTTATATTCTAATTTTGGATCCAGGGATTGAGCCGGGGTGACTAAGACCATTGTAGCTAGTTATTGCAGCGACAGACCATAGCCTCTGGTGGGAATCGAACCCACGACCCCCACGCTGATAGCCGAGCACGCTACCAACTCGACTACCGGGGCGCTCTGTGTAAATTTATTTACGAATGGCATAGTGAGAATTTTTTGAAAAATTGATGTACGATCTTAAACTATCTCTTAAACTATAAAAAAAATTGCAAATCGATTTTTCTGTAGTGGACCACAATAATTCACAGGGCATATATTCATAGAAACGACCAAGATATCAACTTTGGATCTCTTTATAATTCGAACAACGTTCTACATGGACCTAAGGTGAGCATCGTATAACCCGCAAGATCGAGTAGACTATATGTGCCAAAGTTAATCAAAATCGGATGTGATGAATTTCCAAAACCACGAATGAGTGATCGTGTCCGAATTACCCTATATGCATTCAAAATTTATGAAGTTAATTGTTTAAAATAATATCACAAAACAAGATTTGTATGTGACGTTTTTTTCAACAACGACTATAAAATATTTCTTCTTGTCCACAAAGTCGCTTTTACAATTTCTCTTCAGAATTATTTGCACTTACTTTTATGGTTGCGAACTACTGTGCGTGTTTTAAATCCTTCCACTACTATTTTTGTTGAAATATTTACTTTGACTTTTATTAAATTTATTTCCACACCAGAACACATTGAACGAATTAATTTGAAGGCTGAAATTTAAACAATTTTTACGTATATTAAAGATAATTTCGGCTTTTAAAGATATTTTTTTAACCTTCATTTCAGCCAAATTTAATAGAAAAATTTCGAGCCGAAAATTATTTAAACTGATATCCTGTGGCGAACAGAACAAAGTAATGGCTGAGCAGTAGGCAATTCCACCACAAACACAGCTGGTGGCCAAGGACCAAGGATCAACGACTCGTGACAATGTTAAAAATGCAAAATTGGAAAATTCCATTAACTGTGCGAGATACATTCAAAAAGAGAATAGAGTAGGCGCTGAGTTGGGGAAGCCTACGACAGAATGTTTTCACAAAGTGAATATTGGTGTCTGCGCTAAATCGAAAACTCTTTTACAACAGACAACAAGTAAAGAAAATGTTTGCAATGGAAATAAATTCCGAGAAAAACTACAAGCTTATGCGTGGGTGGGTAAATATTTTTCAAAAGATTCCATGATACTTGGAAGTGGAGATTTAAAAAAAAATGTGTTTTTTAATGTGGCACGGTAAGTAAAAAAAATAAATTTAAAAAATAAAATTAAATAAAAAAATAAAAATTTAAATTTTGAATGATATAAATGTAATGTAACAAATACCACAAAGCGATTTGTAATAAAATGTCCATTCTATAATACATGGATTGCATTCCACAGAGGCTGTCGATTTCCATAGAATTGCAGTAAAATTACAGAAAATGACAATTTTATTAATTGAAAAATTTTATAAAAAACAAGTAAGGAAGGTTAAAGTTGGGCTTGGCTGACTATGTAATACCCTACACCTAGTCAATATACCCTGTGGTGTAGGGTATAAAAAGGTCGTTACATTTAAGCCGGGTATATATAAAGGGTGATTTTTTAAAAGCTATAGGAAAGTTTTTCAAAAAAAAAAACACATAAAATTCAGAAAAATGCATAAAATCTTTATTTGAATCAATAGTACGATCCATATAATTTAATGTTTGAAGATTATTTCATGCAAATGTTGACCTTGACTGCGCCTCAAATGGTCCATCCGCTTAGTCCAATTTTGGCATTTACACGTTTTGAGTAACAGAGGCCCAATTGCTGCGAAGTGGGTCGATTAAACTGATCATAAAATGGAAGCGCGCGATGAACTTTCCTAACAGAGAACGCATTTTGATAATAAAATTCAATAATTTGCAAAATCACTCTTTAGTTGAAATATACGTTTTTTGCGAGGTGACCCACTTTCGCTATAGATGCTTTTAATTGAAATATGAGCTGGTTTGCCATATTTTAAGCAAATCTATTCAAATATGCTATTTCTAAAGCGGAAATAATCAATTCACTGGCGAAATTTGTATTGGAGATATACACATATCTGAACCGATCTACCCACTTTTTACCACAGGTGTTTCTATTTGGATTATAAGATGTTGTGCAAATTTAAAGAAAATCGGGTACAATATTCGGTTTCTAAAGCGGAAAAAGTCAAATCGGGAGTGACATTTGTATGGGGGCTATATCTAAATCTGAACCGATTTGCTTCACATTAAGTAGCGTTCGCCCTTATCCCATAAAACTTCGTTGCGCAACGTTTCATTGAGTTCTAACCATAATTGCGACCGATTACATTAATAAATAGATGGACAGACGAACGGACGGACATTGCTAAATCGACTCAAAAAGTGATTCTAAGTCGAAGGGTATAATCAGCGATGGGTCTATCTCGTTTCCTTTTGGGTGTTACAAGCAAATGCACAAAGTCATTATACCCTGTGGTGTAAGGCATAAAAATATAAAATTTTTGTTATTTCAAATCACGCTTAGAAGGCAAGGCTACCAATATATTTATACTATATATATATCGGAATAATACTTCATGTTAATTTAAAAAAGACAGCAATCTTTAAAAAAAATGATTAAATACCATAAATATTAGTTGGTAGTGGCTGCTACAGTTGGAGGTATTTCCATTATATTTTAATTCCAAAAGTACAACTTTTGAAAATCAATTATTTCACATACATAGCGCAAGATAACCTAACTTGATGATTCAACCTATCTTTACCGTAAAAGTAAAAGAGTCCGAATTTGAAAAAATCTTTATATTTTGCGTGTGTCTGCAGTCAGAGGAATTTATACACCGAATTCCATGATTCTAGCTGCGGCCATTTGATTGGTACCATTTTTATCCCCTTTTTCCTATTTACGAATAGGACTTTCTAAAATCTCTTTTGCGTGTCTACGCAATTAGAGTTATGTACACATCGAATCTCATATTTCTAGCTGTAGCCGTTTAGTTGGTCCATTCGTTTCCATCTGTTCCCACTGTATGCCTTGAAAGTACGAATTTGCAAAAAACCTTCTTATCTTTCGTCTCTACGAAGTCAGACGAATGTATAATCTGAATGTCATGGCCATTTTTATACCCCTAATCCCATTTTATCCCTCTATTCCCATTTTACCCCCTATAAGCACGAATTTGGAAAAAATACTTTTATATTGTGTATCTACTCAATTAGATGAATGTACACACCGAATTTCGTGTTTCTAGCTGTTGTCGTTTGATATGTACCATTTTTATCCCTTTTTGTCCCATTTTATTCCCCATGGGGAATGCGCATACCCACCTTACCTTACCTGTACCTTACGTACACCCAATATCAAGTAAGGACACATTGAAAAAATATGCTTAAATTATCTAAAATATTAGGGGTCATTACGGATATTTTCAGTCCTTGTGAGGGAATTTTTTTCCTTTTGACCGATTTCGGCCAGTTTCATCCCAACCAGCCTAAGACGCATTTATGGACAATTTGGATGTCGTAGCTGCTATCGTTTAGATGCTAGCGTGCTTTCAACAGACGGACGGACATGGCTAGATCGCCATAGAATTTCATGACGATTAAGAATATATATATACTTTATAGGGTCTCAGGTCGATATTTCAAGGTGTTACAAACGGAATGACAAAGTTAGTGTACCCATATCCTGGAGGTGGAGGATATACAAATCGATACGCCCTACCATACAGTGGTGCTCCAAAAACTATATTTATATACTGCGTACACTTCAGCTATATCGATCCGAATGCTGCAATAACAAGTAAGTAAGCTTCAGTCGGCTAAACCGACTTATATATACCCTCGCTCTCAGAGAACATATATACGGACGGTATAAGGAATAAAATTGTATTTAGGGCAAAAAAAAAAATACAAAATTTTAAAATTGTATGTGGAAGGTGCTAGAAGGTTCGTGTCACATGATCCCGGCCTCCACGTATAAAAAACAATTATAAAAATATGATCAAATATCAAATCATAGTGGATTCCATGCATCAGTATAGAAGTTATGGATGATTTTTCGCATGGCTAAAGCGTAAATATTTTTTAGGTTTAAAGTGATTATAAAAATATGTTTAAATATCAAATTACTAATGAGTTGGCTACCCGTATAGATGTTATATCGCTTTTATTTTAACCAAATTTTTAGCCACTTTGTTTGGGAGGTACCAGAAGGGGTGTGGAAATTTCGCCCATATTCCATGCGAATGTATCCACTAAAACTGCATTGCTAAATATCAAATTTCACAGTATTCCGATCATCAGTATAGAAGTTATAACAACTTTAATTTAACGTAGCTTTGCATGATTTGTGTGGGAGGTAATGGAAAGGCGTGGCAAAATCCGTCATATTTAGTATACTAAAAGTGATTATAAAAACATTATTAAATACCAAAATATAGCTGATTCAGATTATACGTGTGGAAGTTATATGGATTTTAATTTAACATTGGAATATGGGCTATTTGCGTGGGAGGTACCAGAAGGGGCCTGGCAACTTCGCCCATCTTCGATCTTAAACTAAGTTTTGGAAAAATATTAAGGTGTGCAAAGCTTGAATCGATTCATTAACTCCTTTCAAGAGTTATCTTGTACACCAGCCAGCCAGATGGACGTACATGGCTCAAACAACTTAAAAAGTCGTGAAACGGATTTGGTCCAAACATACTTAGGGTCTTAAGTCACTCCTTCAGTGCGTTACACTTTTTTTCTGTCCCAAATGGTATATACCCACCTACTCTGTAGAGTGAGGGTATAAAAATAAAGGGGGGTTAAATTGTAAGGGCCGATGTTGAATGTGAACCACACCTAAACGTCAAGTTTTTCTACATTTCGCAATTTCAGACTAACTCAATTTGAACCATGGAAAGATACACAATCGAGCAACTCGTTAAAGTTATTCAGGCTTATTATGAAAATGGGCGTTCAAATCAAAATGCATATCGTGTACTTTGGATTTTTTCGGGCAATTTAATCGTACACATTTTCACCTCAGTGGATTCGTCAATAAGCAGAATTGCCGCATTTGTGCGAATGATAATCCAAGATTGATTGTCGAAAAACCTGAAAGAGTGACTGTTTGGCGGTAACATTTTCCAAAATGAGGCAGTTACTGTGAATGGTCTTCGCTATCGTGAGATGATAACGAACTTTTTATGGCCCGACTTGGAAGATATGGATGTGGACGATATGTGGTTTCAAGAGGACGATGCCACTTGCCACACAGCTAACGAAACAATGGGTCTTTTGCGTGACAAATTCAATGGCCGTGTTATCTCACGTGGTAGTCAATTGGCCGCCAAGATCATGTGATTTGACTTCTCCGTTGGACTTCTTTCATTGGGGTTATTTGAAAGAAAAGTCGTACGTCGATAAGCCAGCAGCAATTCAAGAGCTAAAGGATGAAATAATTCGGCACACTAACGGCATAGAACCTCAATTATGCCTCAGCATCATCGAAAATTTGGACCATCGAATGGAGGTGTGCCGCCGAGGTTGCGGCGGCCATTTGGCCGATATTTTGTTCCATACATAATTGAACCATACCAATATTTTAGTTTTTTTCGTTTGCATTTTTTTGTCTGTAATCAATATTTGATTTGAACTGGGATATTGTCCTGGCTCAAGACCATTTTGCTTCTATATTTAATAGAATGCAAATTTATTTACAAATGGCATGGTGATATTTATTACTTGGCGGCATACTACCACGATCATGATTTCGACCATGTCAAAAGTCTTTTCAAGTGGCTTCGCAGCGACTTTTCAACATCAAACCCTGCCTCTATAAGGAGATGATTCTCACAAACGAACGAGAATGACAACTCACTTGCCGAATTTGCGTTTAAAAAATCGCACCAAGTAATAAAGCACACATGCCATCTTGCAATCATCTCTTTGAGTTGCATATGTAAGTATGTGTATATGCAGGTATAGTTACCCAGCAATACTTCTTGCCGTGCCAACGCTCATTTGTTTTAGTTTTTTCGTTTGCATTTTTTTGTCTGTAATCAATATTTGATTTGAACTGGGATATTGTCCTGGACAGGACAATATCTCAGTTCAAACCATACCAATATTATCATAATGAAAAGAAATGACAATAATTTGCTAAATAATTTAAAATTTAACCACCCTTTATATTAAAATATCGAGTACAAAAAAGAAATCATCCAAATAATTTATAGGTAATTTTAGTTAGTGTAAGGGAAACAGGGGGAACCCTGTTTTGAAAAATTCTAACCGCCTATATCATTCTGTTCGAAAACTAGCAAGCTTTCAATATACAGCTGGTCATGGCTAGATCGTTATTAATTTCTACTACAACCCGTACTATATACGGTGTCCTTTGCATATTTGAAAGTGTTGTGTATAGAATGACAAAATGAATACACACGCCATACCATTGTGGAGGTTACAATAAGGAATTGCTTCGCATGTTTTACTTGTATTTATATTCGAAAAATGCGTGCATAAACCATACCTAATAATACATAAAATAATCTAGTGCCTGGAATTTTAGGTGTTCTACACGTTTCACTTTTGTGTCTACAGCGAAAAAAAACGCAAAATTATTAAGAATCATGCTGTTCACAAAAATAAAATTAATGTTCCTGAAAAATGCTATTTAGCTGCACGAATGACCTCCACAAAGCCACCATAATGCTGAACAACTCTTTCCAGCACGATGCCATGGGTGTTCATATTTATGAACACTATTAGTATTCAAAACTCGTTTTATAATTCATGAAAAGAAGAAGAGAAAAAAAAACACAAGTGAAGTCCAAATAAATAAAGGTTAACCCAAAGCCTTAATATATGCCAAACAGATGTACATCCCTGGAATATGAAAATACGACCGAGAGGGAGCCCATTTTGTTATTCCACCGTGACAAAAAACAATGCGACAAAATGCCCTTTAAGGAGAAAGTAAAATGTAAGCCACCCTTCCACAGCTGATATATGTCATTTCACTAATGCCACAATTCAATGGAAATATATATGAAAGTTGCCTCATGTCCTCCGTCCAATTTAAATAAAGTGCTTTCTGGACAATCAATGTTCATTTGTGCCAACAAATTGTGATTTAATGTTATAATTGAAGTTAACAATATTTCATCTAAAAACAATGGCCAACAAACTCGAAAAGCTAGAAAGAGCCGTCCAAACGTGTTTTTGTTTTAACACAAAATGAAATTCATGAAAAAAATCTTTTAAAATTACAAAACGACATGTGTACAAACATTCCAAATGTATAAATTACTATTATATTAATACAAACTCACAGATTGTATACATTACCATGGGAATTCCCCCCGCCCAAAAACTCTACTAAAATATGCCATAATTTAACAATTTGAATACGTTGTGCTGCGATTTAATACAATTCTGTACACAGCACGGCAACAGTTAAATTTAAATTTGTGTAATCTACCTAAAAATCGATGCAAAAATGTTGTTATCCCCCCAAAATATGCAATGCTGGGTTTTAGGAAGGGATCATTGTAAATTGTATTTACAAAAAAAAAAACCAACTGTCCTTGGGAAATATGCAAATTATGTATTTAAACACTGAAATTTGTACCGAAAAAAATCGGTATGGAAATGGATTTTTTATTCGCAAAATCACATTGAATTGGGTGATGGGGTGGAGCAATGAGAAGGGATCTTGAATACCAAAACATAAACACAAAATTATGTTTCCGTATAAGAAGGATATCTTAAGCAAAATTATCTGCAACCCAGTATGAGTGAGCGTCTCAGGAGCCAGACTAAATTCCAATAACTTGTTATGTTCAAAAGAGTTTCTATTGAAATCAAACTTTTGTCAAATTACACTTGGCAAGAAAAAAGAGAGAAATGTGTCGTGGACCCAATTACACTGAAATAAAGGGTGATTTTTTAAATGATATAGGAAAGTTTTTCAAAAAAAAAAAAAAAAACGCATAAAGTTCAGAAAAATTCATGAAATCTTTAATTGAATCGTTAGTACGGTCCATATAATTTAATGTTTGAAGATTATTTCATGCAAATGTTGACCTTGACTGCTTAGTCCAATTTTGGCATTTCCACGTTTTTGAGTAACAGAGGCCCAATTGCTGCGAACGGCGACGAATCGATAATTGATGGTCATCATTAACACCGGCCTATATAGCTGCGATATTTTCTTCAGTTCGCACTCTACGTAAGCGTGTTGGTGGTATAATGTCTAACAATGTAAATTTGGTGCGAAATTTAGTCACAATAGCCCGAATAGCCGCTTCAGTGGGTCGATTAAACTGACAATAAAATGGAAGCGCGCGATGAACTTTCTTAACAGATCACGCATTTTGATAATAAAATTCAATAATTTGCAAGCGTTGTTCGTTTGTAAGACAATTCATGGTTAAATTATAGACCAAACTGAAGATGTTTGACAGTGAAACAAAACACGAAACGTGCGTCAGCTGTTTAAACCAGTGTTGCCAAAAAGATAATAGCTAAAAAATCACCCTTTATATAGGGTGGGCCATTTACAACTTTAAATTTCTGGTTTTATTGGAAAGATTCAACTTTGTCATTTAATAATGGAAAACAATGTCATTTGTATGACTACCACGACTGCCTCGACAGTTTCTCATCCGATCACTCAATATTTCAGTACAGCCCAAAATCCACTCCAAACAGTGACGCGTTTTGGATGCATTGGCTTCTCAACAGTCACGTGAGGGTTCTCTGAACCCAATATGCTTATTGATATACCGAGATGAAGACAAGCTTCATGTAGACTGAACCGATCTCTTCTCGAAAATTTTCCACGTACATTTTTTACAATTTGTGTTAAAGACTCACTACTTTGGAAGTAATTTTCTCAATTTTTGTAAATTTCCTAATATTGTTCGAACGTATCGTCCCATTTTGCAAACATAAACCTGAAAATAAAAGTAACAAGTAAGAAGGCGTTAAGTTCGGCCGGGCCGAATCTTATATACCCTCCACCACGGAGTGCATTCCACAGTATTACCAGCAGATTAAAGAATGTCGACTTTACATAGAAGTACAGTACCACCTTACGAAAATTGTGATATTTTTTTGCACATTATTATATTTGTTTACTATTTCAAACTATAATGTATACTTATGCCCACTGTTTAAAATCGACTACTATATAAATAAAATGATGAAATTGTGAAAGTGAACATGCCTAAATATTAGGCGATTGTCAGTCGCCATTAGAAAGAAGCATTTTCAGATACAGACAAAGTGATAAGAAAAGTATAAATTTTAAAGATATCCCCATTCGCCCCATTCTCCGCCCAAATGTACAAATTTCGAAAAAAACCCTTTTTTGAGTCTTCATAGTCAGAATGTATACTCCGAATTTCATGATTTCAACTACAACGGCTTGGTAGGTCCCATTTTTATCCCTCTTTTTAATTATATCCCTTAAAATCCCTTATCCCTTAAATACCACTATTTCATGATTTTAGCTGCTGTCGTATCATTGGTACCATATTTTATCCCTTTTTGTACCATTTAGCCTCTAAAAGTTTTATTTTTTTTTGTGGTGCTTCCAAACTACAAGAGGAATGTCCGCAAATTTTAACTGTATGAAAATCAGAAATTTAATTAATAAGCCAAGGCTACCAATATTTGTATACTATGTATATAAATAACAATATAAATATAAATAAGTAAATATAAGGGAGCAATCATAAATACCCTAAATATTGGGGGATTTACAGCTACAGTCGTTTGGTTGATTGTATTTCCATCCTATTTTAATTTCAAAAGTATAAATTTTGAAAATACATTATCTCTCACCTACGCAGTATAAGACAACTTCATGATTCTACCATTTTTTTGTCGTAAAAGCAACAAAATAAAGTACGAATTTAGAAAAAAAATGTTTTACGTGGCTATGCACTCCGAGGAATGTATATACCCAATTCCATGATACTATCTGCGGCCATTTTGTTGGTACCATTTTTATCCCTTTTTTCCAACTTTGCCCCCTCAAGAGCACAACTATCTAAAATCTTTTTATTTTACGTATCTACACAATTAGATGGATGTACACACTGAATTTCATCATTCTAGCTGTATTCGTTTAGTTGGTACTATTTTTATCCCCTTTAGCCATTGTATCCCTTGAAAATACGAATTTGGAAAAAGCGTTTTATTTTTCGTGTCTATGCAGTCAGAGGAATGTATACTCCGAATTTCATGATTCTAGCTGCTGTCATTTAGGTACTATTTTTATCCCCTTTTTCCATTTGAACCCCAAAAAGTACGAAATTTATAAAGTTCTTTTATTTTACGTGTCTACGCGATCAGAGGAATGTATATATTGAATTTCATTATTCTAGGTGCAGCCGTTAGGTTGGTACTATTTTTATCCCTCTATCCCCATTTAACCCCTTAAAAGTACGAATTTAGAAAAAAATACTTTTATATTATGTATCTACTCAATTAGAGGAATGTACACGCCAAATTTCGTGTTTCTATCTGTTGTCGTTTGATAGGTACCATTTTTATCCCTTTTTGTCCCATTTCGCCCCCTACCTGCCCTTTTATGCTATAAAGGTAATGCGCATTGCAAATATCAAGTAAATACAAGCTATTATGTTCAAAAAACATGCTGAAATACTCTAAATATTAGGGGTATTTTCAGTCCTTGTGAGGGAAAAATTTTTCCCTCTGGGCCGATTTCGTCCACTTTCAATCCCAACCGATCTACAACCATAAGACAAATTTAGGAAAAATTTGAACCTCCTAGCTCATTTCGTTCGGCCGCTATCGTGCTTTCAACAGACAGACAGACAGACAGACGGACAGACGGACAGACGGACATGGCTATATCATCTTAGAATTTTACCACGACCCAGAATATATATACTTTATGGGGTCTCCGATGAATATTTCAAGGTGTTACAAACGGAATGACAAAGTGAATATACCCCCATCCTGGAGGTGAAGGGTATAAAAACGAATGTTATTCTACCTTTCAAAGTAATCGGTAGTTCAGATTTAAAATTTTAAATTCTATACGTGTATCGGAGTTTTGAAATTTTGCGTATGTTGGCCATTTTAGAGGGAGGTCGATTTAAGCGGAAATATTTTTATTCTTATGATAAATCGCCATAGGAAACGTTAAGATCCATACATTTTAAGTATAGGATGTCTTCAGCAATAATACTTAAAACACTACCACGAACATTTCTGTGGAACATTTTATCCCTCTAACTCCACAATATTGTGGTCTTTTTGGATCACTTTTGTGCAAATTTGTTAAATATACCCTAAAACAGGGGTTTGAGAAGTCAACATGTTCTACAAAAATATTTGCCATAAAATTCTAGTATAAGTCTCTGAATAAAGCAAAATTCAAAACTCAACTTAAATACAGAAATATGTCAAAATTTAAAATTCATTTTAGGTTTAATTTTTAACTTTTTCCGAATTGGTGCTCAACAGTCCCTCAAAAATGTTCTACAAAAATATTTGCCATAAAATTCTAGTATAAGTCTCTGAATAAAGCAAAATTCAAAACTCAACTTAAATACCAGAAATATGTAAAAATTTAAAATTCATTTTAGGTTTAATTTTTAACTTTTTCCGAATTGGTGCTCAACAGTCCCCCAAAACTGAATTTTAGGGGGGTCGATGTCAATGGAAAATATAATCTAGTCAAATTTCACTGTAATAGTTGCAACAAAAAATTGAATTTTTAAATAAAACCTGAATAATTTATATATATAGGACGCAAAAGCGGTATGTCAATTCGCATGAAAACTTTAATGAAGCTATCTTCTGAACAGAAGATGGTTCCTGGATATATTAGGTCATGGTAGGCCAAATGGGCGTGGTACCGCCCACACAAGCTATATTTTAAAACTATAAATTAGTACTCATTTTATCTTCAAATGAATGCGATACAACAAGCTAGTTTACTTAATAAAAAATAACTTCAAGTATGCACATTTATTAGATTTTTGAAATATTGAATTGGGGGATAATGGGTGCATTTTCTGCTACAACCGTTTGATTGCTTGTATTTCCATCTATTTTTTTTTGTATTTTCTCTCGAATTTCATCATTCTAGCTGTAGTCGTTCACTTGGTACCATTTTTATCCCTCTGGTCCCATGATATCCCTTGAAAGTATGAATTTTGAAAAATTACTTTTATATTATGTATCCACTTTTTTATTTTTCGTGTCCACTCAGTCAGAGGAATATATATGAATGGAATGTCATGCGATAAATTCGGATCATAGCTCAAACAAAGAATTGTGACTGCTTATTCTTGTGGAATTTTTTTGTTTCGGGAGCGAAATTTAAATGGGAGCTATATATAAATCTGAACAGATCTGACCCATTTGTACCATGGCTGCTTCTAGTACAAATATAAGATATTTCGCCTAATTTGAATACAATCTGATACAATATGGGGTTTCTGGAGCGGAAAAAGTCAAATCGGGAGCGAAATCTGTGTGGGGGCTATACATAAATCTGAACCGATCTGACCTATTTTCACCACAGGTGTTCCTAGATTAAATATACGATGTTTTGCAAGATTTGAAGAAGATCTGTTAAAATATGTGGTTTCTGGAGCGGAAAAAGTCAAATCGGAAGCAAAATTTGTATGTGAGCTATATAAAAATCTGAACCGATCTGACCGATTTTCGCCACAGGTGTTCCTAGTTTAAATATAAGATGTTTTGCAAGATTTGAAGAAGATCTGTTAAAATATGTGGTTTCTAGAGCAGAAAAAGTCAAATTTGATTGGGGGCTATATATAAATCTGAACCGATCTGACCTATTTTCACCATAGGTGTTCCTTGATTAAATATAAGATGTTTTGCAAGGTTTGAAGAAGATCTGTTAAAATATGTGGTTTCTGGAGCGGAAAAAGTCAAATTGGGAAAATTGAAGAAAATCTGTTGTAATATGTTGTATCTAGAGTGAAAAGATTCAAATCGGGAGTGAAATTCGTGTGGGGGCTATATCTAAATCTGAACCAATTTTCTTCAAATTAAATAGCGTTCGTCCTTGTCTCGAAAAACTTCGATGTGCAAAGTTCTGGCTACAATTGCGACCTGTATCGTGATTACATGAATAGATGGACAGACAGACATTGCTAAATCGATCAAAAAAGTGATTCTATTGCCTTCAAAACAATGTACAACACATTAAAATCGGAAAAGTATGTCAGGAGTTACAGGCGATTGAATGAACAGACATTAACAGTATTTTTCACTGTTAAATTTTTCATAAATCGTGGAAAAAAAGTTTAAATTTTTTTCCAAAAATACGTATACAATAATTTTATGAGAGGAATTCTCACACAGACTTTCATACTCACTTTGACTCATATGTTTTTTCCACAACGATTTTTATAATTATCAACAAAAGTGCCGATAATAAAAATTGTTAAAGAGCATATGTGAATTTTGTTTATTATTTGAAATCTTAGTTTGTGATTCAAATTTACAAACTTACGGAGCCTATTAATGTAACTCATCCTTAGTTGCTTATGTTTTGTCCACCAGTGTATATACCGAATTTCATTATTCTAGATGCAGCCGTTTGGTTGGTACCATTTTTATGTTCCCACTTTAACCCTTATAAGTACGAATTTGAAAAAAAATTATATTATGTATCCACTCACTTAAAGATACATTCACCGAATATCGTGCTTCTAGCTGTTGCCGTTTGATTTTTATCCCTTTTTGTCCCATTTTACCCCCTACGAATAAGAATCACTTTATGATGCACGTTCCTGCTAGCAGTAAATATAAGCAGACATATTGAAAAACAAGTAAGGAAAGGTTAAAGTCGGGCGGGGCCGACTCTATGATACACTCCACTTTCTATCCGAATACAATTTAATTCGGTGAAAAAGTGAAAACGGGCAGGATTTTTGCATCCTGTAAATGTGTGTGTTTGACAAAAAATGTTAAATCGGAAAGGACATTTGTATGGGAGTATATTGAAATCTGGAACGAAATAGGTGAAATATAATTCGTATAGTTTGGCAAAAGTCGGTTAAACATTTGGGAGCAACATTTGTATTTGTGCTATATCTAAATCTGAACCGATTTTACCCACTTTCACCATAGGTTTTTTACTTGGATTATAAGCTGTTGTGCCAAATTTAAAGAAAATCGAGTATAATATGTGGTTTCTAGAGCGGAAAATGTCAAATCGGGAGCGACATTTGTATGGGAGCTATATCTAAATCTGAACCGATCTTACCTACTTTCTGCAAAGGTGTTTATAGTTGGATTATAAGATGTTGTGCCAAATTTAAAGAAAATCGGGTACAATATGTGGTTTCTAGAGCGGAAAATGTCAAATCGGGAGCGACATTTGTATGGGAGCTATATCTAAATCTGAACCGATCTTACCTACTTTCTGCAATGGTGTTTATAGTTGGATTATAAGATGTTGTGTCAAATTTAAAGAAAATCGGGTACAATATGTGGTTTCTAGAGCGGAAAATGTCAAATCGGGAGCGACATTTGTATGGGAGCTATATCTAAATCTGAACCGATCTTACCCAATTTTTGCATAGGTGTTTATAGTTGGATTATAAAATGTTGTGCCAAATTTAAAGAAAATCGGGTACAATATGTGGTTTCTAGAGCGGAAAATGTCTAATCGGGAGCGACATTTGTATGGGAGCTATATCTAAATCTGAACCGATCTTACCCAATTTTTGCACAGGTGTTTATAGTTGGATTATAAAATGTTTTGTCAAATTTAAAGAAAATCGGGTACAATATGTGGTTTCTAGAGCGGAAAATGTCAAATCGGGAGCGACATTTGTATGGGGGCTATATCTAAATCTGAACCGATTTGCCTCAAATTAAATAGCGTTCGTCCTTGATCCACAAAACTTACTTGTGCCAAGTTTTGTTAAGATCGGACTATAATTGCGACCTGTAGTTTGATTACAACAATAGATGGACAGACAGACGGACAGACAGACAGACAGACAGACAGACAGACGGACAGACGGACATTGCTAAATCGACTCCGAAAGTGATTCTAAGTCGATCGGTATGCTTAACAATGGGTCTATCCCGCTTCCTTTTGGGTGTTACAAACAAATGCACAAAGCCATAATACTCTCGTGGAGTGTATAAACATGCTGAAATACTATAAATATTAGGGGTATTTTCAGTCCTTCTGAGGGAAATTTTTTCCCTTGGGACCGATTTCGCCCAGTTGCAATCCCAACCGATCTACGACTATAAGTCGCATTTATGGAAGATTTAAACGTTCTAGCTCCTTTCGTTTAGATGCTAGCGTTCTTTCAACAGACGGACGGACGGACATGGCTAGATAGTCTTAGAATTTGATGACGATCAAGAATATATTTATAGAGTCTCACGTCGATATTTCAAGGTGGTACAAACGGAATGACAAAGTTAGTATAACCCCATCCTGTGGTGGAGGGTATGAAAATATATACCTTCGATTTTTTGTAAAATAAATTTTATTAAAAAATTATAGTGTCAGTAAGACCTTCTATAAGTTTCATGATGGTGTTACTGGACTTACTATAAAAAATTATAAACGTGATGTCGTAATTAAAAACATTTAATATAAATAAATCCAAAACAAGTAAGGAAAGGCTAAGTCGGGCGGGGCCGACTATATGATACACTCCACTTTCAATCCAAATAAAGGGTGATTTTTTAAGAGCTTGATAACTTTTTTTTTTAAAAAAAACGCATAAAATTTGCAAAATCTCATCGGTTCTTTATTTGAAACGTTAGATTGGTCCATGACATTTACTTTTTGAAGATAATTTCATTTAAATGTTGACCGCGGCTGCGTCTTAGGTGGTCCATCCGCTTAGTCCAATTTTGGCATTTCCACGTTTTTGAG
The DNA here is from genome assembly GCA_947397865.1 of Polietes domitor. Classification (NCBI taxonomy): domain Eukaryota; kingdom Metazoa; phylum Arthropoda; class Insecta; order Diptera; family Muscidae; genus Polietes; species Polietes domitor. Next base: position 36,611,548 of record OX377619.1, on the reverse strand, counting down.
TAACAGAGACCCAATTGGTGCGAACGGCGACGAATCGAAAATTGGTGGTCATCATTAACACTGGCCGATACAGCTGCGATATTTTCTTCAGTTCGCACTCTACGTAAGCGTGTTGGTGGTTTAATGTCCAACAATGTAAATTTGGTGCGAAATTTAGTCACAATAGCCCGAATAGCCGCTTCAGTGGGTCGATTAAACTGACCATAAAATGGAAGCACGCAATGAACTTTCTTAACAGAGCACGCATTTAGATAATAAAATTCAATAATTTGCAAGCGTTGTTCGTTTGTAAGACGATTCATGATGAAATGTCAAAGCATACTGAGCATCTTTCTCTTTGACACCATGTCTGAAATCCCACGTGATCTGTCAAATACTAATGCATGAAAATCCTAACCTCAAAAAAATCACTCTTTACAATTCAATTCGGTAAAAAAGTGAAAACGGGAAGAATTTTTGTATGTTTCCTAATCATAGCCTAATATAACCTGGTCCAATTTGTCAAATCGAACAGAATGTTTGTATTGGGACTATATCCAAACATGTAATGAAGTGACTAACTTTCACAATAAGTTCTTCCAGCTCAAGTATAACGTGTTACGCTCAATTTGAACAAATTCGGTGAAAATACGCGATTTCTGGGCCGAAATATGTATGGGAGCTATATGTAAATCTGAACCGATCTGACCCATTTTTACCACGGGTGTTTCTAGTTAAAATATAAGATATTTTGCAAGATTTTAAGAAGATTTGTGAGCTATATGTATGTTAAGATGTATGGGAGCTATATGTAAATCTGAACCGATCTGACCCATTTTCACCATGGGTGCTTCTAGTTAAAATATAAGATATTTTGCAAGATTTTAAGAAGATCTGTTAAAATATGTGGTTTCTAGAGCAGAAAAAGTCAAATCGGGAGCGAAATTTTAATGGGAGCTATATATAAATCTGAACCGATCTAACACATTTTTGCCACAGGTGTTTCTAATTGAATTATAAGATGTTTTGCCAATTTTGAAGCAAATCTGTTAAAATATGTGGTTTCTGGAGCGGAAAAAGTAAAATTGGGAGCGAAATTTGTATGGGAGCTATATATAAATCTGAACCGATCTGACCCATTTTCACCACAGGTGTTCCTAGTTTAAATATAATATGTCTTGCCAAATCTGAAGACAATCTGATACAATATGTGGTTTCTAGAGCGGAAAAAGTCAAATTGGGAGCGAAATTTGTATGGGAGCTATATATAAATCTGAACCGATCCACCTCATTTTTACCACAGGTGTTTCTAATTGAGTTATAAGATATTTTGCCAATTTTGAAGAAAATCTGTTAAAATAGGTGGATTGTAGAGCGGAAAAAGGCAAATAGGGAGCGAAATTTGTATGGGAGCTATATATAAATCTGAACCGATCTGACCCATTTTCACCATAGGTGTTCCTAGTTTAAATATAATATGTTTTGCCAAATCTGAAGACAATCTGATACAATATGTGGTTTCTAGAGCGGAAAAAGTCAAATTGGGAGAGAAATTTGTACGGGAGCTATATATAAATCTGAACCGATCTAACTCATTTTTACCACAGGTGTTTCTAATTGAGTTATAAGATGTTTTGCCAATTTTGAAGAAAATCTGTTAAAAAAGGTGGTTTCTAGAGCGGAAAAAATCAAATTGGGAGCGAAATTTGTACGGGAGCTATATATAAATCTTAACCGATCTAACTCATTTTTACCACAGGTGTTTCTAATTGGGTTATAAGATGTTTTGCCAATTTTGAAGAAAATCTGTTAAAAAAGGTGGTTTCTAGAGCGGAAAAAATCAAATTGGGAGCGAAATTTGTACGGGAGCTATATATAAATCTGAACCGATCTAACTCATTTTTACCACAGGTGTTTCTAATTGAGTTATAAGATGTTTTGCCAATTTTGAAGAAAATCTGTTAAAAAAGGTGGTTTCTAGAGCGGAAAAAATCAAATTGGGAGCGAAATTTGTACGGGAGCTATATATAAATCTTAACCGATCTAACACATTTTTGCCACAGGTGTTTCTAATTGAATTATAAGATGTTTTGCCAATTTTGAAGAAAATCTGTTAAAATATGTGGTTTCTGGAGCGGAAAAAGTAAAATTGGGAGCGAAATTTGTATGGGAGCTATATATAAATCTGAACCGATCTAACCCATTTTCACCACAGGTGTTCCTAGTTTAAATATAATATGTCTTGCCAAATCTGAAGACAATCTGATACAATATGTGGTTTCTGGAGTGGAAAGAGTCAAATTGGGAGCGAAATTTGTATGGGAGCTATATATAAATCTGAACCGATCCACCTCATTTTTACCACAGGTGTTTCTAATTGAGTTATAAGATATTTTGCCAATTTTGAAGAAAATCTGTTAAAATAGGTGGATTGTAGAGCGGAAAAAGGCAAATAGGGAGCGAAATTTGTATGGGAGCTATATATAAATCTGAACCGATCTGACCCATTTTCACCATAGGTGTTCCTAGTTTAAATATAAGATGTTTTGCCAATTTTGAAGAAAATCTGTTAAAATATGTGGATTTTGGAGCGGAAAAATTCAAATTGGGAGCGAAATTTGTATGGGAGCTATATATAAATCTGAACCGATCTGACCCATTTTCACCATAGGTGTTCCTAGTTTAAATATAATATGTTTTGCCAAATCTGAAGACAATCTGATACAATATGTGGTTTCTAGAGCGGAAAAAGTCAAATTGGGAGCGAAATTTGTACGGGAGCTATATATAAATCTGAACCGATCTAACTCATTTTTACCACAGGTGTTTCTAATTGAGTTATAAGATGTTTTGCCAATTTTGAAGAAAATCTGTTAAAAAAAGGTGGATTCTATAGCGGAACAAGTCAAATTGGGAGCGAAATTTGTATGAGAGCTATATATAAATCTGAACCTATTTGACACATTTTTACCACAGGTGTTTCTAATTGAATTCTAAGATGTTTTGCCAATTTTGAAGAAATTCTGTTAAAATATGTGTTATCTAGAGTGAAAAGAGTCAAATCTGGAGTAAAATTCGTATGGGGGCTATATCTAAATCTGAACCGATTTTCTTCAAATTAAATAGCGTTCGTCCTTGTCCCGAAAAAATGTGCAATGTTTCCTTTGGTTCTGGCTACAATTGCAACCTGTATCGTGATTATAATAATAGATGGACAGACAGACAGACGAACAGACAGACGGACAGACAGACGGACATTGCTAAATCGACAAAGTGATTCTAAGTCGATCGGTATAATTAACAATGGATCTATCTCGCTTCCTTTTGGGTGTTACAAACAAATGCACAAAGACATAATGCTCTCGTGGAGTATATACAAATAATTGTTTAAGATTTGGAAATTTTCCGTATAACCAGAAGGAATTTACTTGAAATTAGAAAAAATATATATTTGTATGTCATACCACAAAAAAGTTACAATTTTTTTAAAATTTCCTTATGACAAATAGTGTCTACAAATTCTGTTTTTAATTTAGGAAATGCAGCCTTATCGGAGAGAAGAGCCAAAATGTGTGTGATCGCTTCTCATGAAATTGCTCCATATCGTTAACAAAAGCTATCCATCCACATGTGCAATCTGTGATGTGATCCGCTGTGATGTTCATTAGCATCGTACCCGACTGCATGTTGTTTCTGAAATGTGAGCCGACATTATCATTAAGAAATCTTCTTACGCGGATTTGCATATTCCAAATCTTTTGTCTCGAAATTAATTCATGCCTACACACGCGCACTCAGATTGATTCAATTAGACTTCAAAGATTTCTTTCAAATCGCATTACTTTACTTTGCATTAGAACTTTTCGGCAAATGTACAATTTTCCATATGGAACGAGGGAGAAACCCCTCCCCCTCCCTTCGAAAAAAAAACACACACAATTGCGGAAAGACGATTGTGTTGTACATTTCCTTTTTTGGGAGGCGCGTGTTTATTTTTGTTTTGTATTTGGTGACTTCTTTTTGTCGTCATTATATTGATTTTGAGATAAGCTTTAAGAATATTAGATTAGTCACCAGCTGTAATGCCGAACACGATAGCATTTATTGTCCCTCCGTCGGAGTGTGGAAATGGCAACACAAAAAAATATATAAATAAATACATTTTGCGAGGGGAGATATGAAAATATTCGGAAACAAATTCCGACAGCTGACAATTTCTTTTATTAATGTCATTGGAATATAGGTCTTCTATTATACAATTGAAGGCATAAATTCGACTGAGAAGTTTTAAAAATCAACAACTGCTTGTATATTACTTCGCTTACTTCCGGATCCTTCCTCGTTTGTTTGGGTGCGAATTACTGAATGCTTTGTTTTCCTTATTCGGAAAATCTCTTATACACATTTTCTCAAATTCTATTTGCAGAAGGCATAGAAAATCAACATCGAATAGAGTGACAGTGATAGAAAGAAATATGAACTGTGTCGAATAGCGCCAGGCCGAATTAAATGTGCCCTCTACTATGACATACTTTGTTTGCTAAGTATTGGTTCAAGGCATAGCCCAGCAAAAAAATTATCTAGCTTTTGAAAGCAGTGAACCAGTTGTAGAGCTACTGAGGATGGGATAAAGTAAACATTGTTGAAACTAAGCATGACTCGGGTGCAATAGAGTCATACAGAGACCGAAAATTAGGATAGCGCTGCAGGATAATGTTATTTTTGTAATATAGGCAAACTGAAACAAATAAAAATATTGAAAAAAAAATTATTTTATAAATAAATATAAAATATTAATTATTTTAAACCACGCAAAAGTAAATGTAAGGCAACAATCTTGAAAACAGCTTAAATACCTTAAATAGTTGGCGTTAGTTAGTTTTTCAGCTACAGCCGTTTGGTTGTATTTCCATTCCATTTTAATGCCAAAAGTTTGAATTTTGAATATCCATTATTTCTCAAGTACACAGTGCAAGATAACCTAACTTCATGATTCTACCCATTTTTGGCGTAAAAGTAAAACAAGTACAAATTTTGAAAAATCATATTAATTTTGTGAGTTTATGCAGTCGGATGAATGTATACACAGAATTCCATGACTGTACGCCCATTTGGTTGGTAAAATGTTTATCCCCTTTTTCCCATTTTACCTCCTTAAGAGCACGTCTTCTGAAAATCTCTTTATTTTAGTTTTTTGTCGTTTGTATTTTTTTATACACTCCACGAGAGTATTATGTCTTTGTGCATTTGTTTTTTAACACCCAAAAGGAAACGAGTTAGACCCATCGTTAATTATACCGATCGGCTTAGAATCACTTTCTGAGTCGATTTAGCAATGTCCGTCTGTCCATCTATTGTTGTAATCAAATTACAGGTCGCAATTATTGTCCGATCTTAACAAAAATTGGCACAAGTAAGTTTTGTGGATCAAGGACGAACGCTATTTTATTTGAGGCAAAACGGTTCAGATTTAGATATAGCCCCCATAGAAATGTTCTCCCGATTTTACTTTTTCCGCTCTCGAAACCACATATTGTACCCGCTTTTCTTTAAATTTCGCACAACATCTTATAATCCAACTAGAAACACCTGTGCAGAAATCGGGTAAGATCAATTCATATTTTGACATAGCCCCCATACAAATTTTGCTTCCGATTTGACTTTTTCCGCTCTAGAAACCACATATTGTACCCGATTTTCTTTAAATTTGGCACAACATTTTATAATCCAACTAGAAACACCACCCCATAAAAATTTCGCTCCCAATTTGAATTTTCCGCACTAGATACCATATATTTTATCAGATTGTCTTCAAATTTTGTAAAACATCTTATATTTAAACTAGGAACACCTATGGTTAAAATAGGTCAGATCGGTTCAGATTTATATATTGCTCTCAGTCAAATTTCGCTCCCTATTTGACTTTTTTTGCTCTAGAATCCATATTGTAGCGGACCTTAAATTTATTACATGCATTTTATAATTTTTACATACATTTTATAATTTGATTGACACCTTTTTACACTCAATTCAAAGAATATCACTGCTGTCTTAAATACGTTTATTGCATTTTCGCCCACTATATTGTTATCATATAATTATCATTCGCTCCTTGTTTAACTTATGTAATTATATTAAAGTGTCACTCATTTATTTTGTTACAAATACATACATTGTAGTTATTGATTTATGTTTGTGACTCTATTAAAAATCTTTATAACAATGTGTCAATCCTAGCTTTAAGCCTATTCCATGAGAAGCTGTCTACGAATAAACATCTTAAATATTAAAAGCGGAGTTTTTTTTTATAAAACCTATAAAAATCCTAATAAATTAGTGTATTATCCAACTTGGGCGTATATCGTCTGGTTCGGATTTGCATTAAAAGAATAATAACTACATAATAATTGGTTATAATCCAGATTGGACGTTTAACGTCTGGTTTGGACTTAGCCCCATAAAATTATAAAATAATTAAAACCATAAACAACCATAAACTGAGAAGGCATAACTGACTCCTTGCTCAAAAGGATAGTTTACTCCTTCTACAACATATTTTAACAGATCTTCTTCAAATCTTGCAAAATATCTTATATTTCAACCAGAAACACCCATGCAGAAAATGGGTCAGATCGGTTCAGATTTATATATAGTTCTCGGCTTAACTTTCGCCCCAGAAAGCACGTATTTTCACCGAATTTCTTCAAATTGAGAATAACACGATATACTTGAACTGGAAGAATCCAGATGTACAGTATATTCCTGGCTCAAGACCATTTTGCATCTATTTCAACCCTCTTTTCAACAACATACCCGCCTCTTTAAGCTAATGCCAGGACAATATCCCAGTTCAAATCAAAGCGAAGCCACCTGAAGGAAACCTTTGCCAGGGTGGATCTCATGAAAGTGGTAGTCTGCAGCCAAGTAATAAATGTCAATATGTCATTTGTAAATAAATTCTCATTCTCTTATATATATATATATGTAAAATGGTCTTGAACAAGGTCAATATCCCAGTTCAAATGAAAAATCTCTTTACTTTACATGTCTACCAATTTTTTTTTCTTTTTTAGCTGTTGCCATTTAGCTGGTATTTGTTATCCCTCTGTATCCCTTGAAAGTACGAATTTGGAAAAACCTTTTTATTTTTCGTGTCTACGCAGTCAGATGAATGTATACGCCGAATTTCATTATTCTACATGTAGCCGTTTGGTTGGTACTATTTTTATCCTTCTATGCCCATTTTACCTCATAAAAGTACGAATTTGAAAAAAACCATTTGAAAAAGCTTTCTATTCTTCGCGTCTATACAATCAGAGAAATGTGTGCACCTAATGTCCAGATTATATCTGCGGACATTTAGTTGGTACCATTTTTATCCCTTTTCCCCATTTTAGCCACTTAAAAACGAATTTCGAAAAATCCCCTAATTATACGTGTCGACGCAATTTGAGAAATGTATACACCTAATTTCATTATTCTATCTGCGGCCATTTTGTTGATACTATTTTTATTCCCCTATGTCCATTTTACCCTTTAAAAGTACGAATTTGGAAAAAAAAAAACTTTTTTACACACCGAAGTGCGTGTCTTTAGCTAGCTAGTGTCGTTTGATATGTTCCATTTTTATGCCTTTTTGTCCATTTTCACCCATCACTTTATGGTGAACGTTTATGCTCTTAGGGGAATGCGCATTCCAAATAGCAAGTAAATATGAGCAGGCTTGCTTAAAAAGACATGTTTAAATATGCTCTAAATATTAAGGGTTATTGGGGTTATTCTCAGTCATTCTGAGGGGAAAAAATTTCACTGTGGACCGATTTTGCCCGCTTTCAATCTCAACCGACCTACAACTATAATATACATTTATGTGAAATTTGGACGTTCTAGCTCAGACAGACGAAAGGACATTGCTAGATCGTCGTATCGTCGTTTCACTGCACAATTTTTCAGGAGAACGAAAAAAACTGATTTCCTCCTTAACTTTAAGAATAATTTTAATCATTCTTCTACAGTTTAATCTAAATATATCTAAAAATTGCTACGATTAAAAAGTTTTAACAATTTCCTATTATTCGCGGTTTTATGGTTCATAGCCACTTTTGCATTTTTTTAACAAGTAAGTAAGCTTCAGTTGGCTAAACCGACTTATATATATACCCTCACTCTCAGAGAAGATAAATACGGAAGTTATAAGGAATTAAATTTAACGTAGGACAGGATACTTTGTATGGAAGGAACTAAGAGGTTCGTATCACATGGTCCCAGCTTCCACATTTATAAAACAATTGTAAAAGCATGATCAAATATCAAGTCGTAGCGGATCCCATGCATCCGTATAGAAGTTATAAAGGATTTAATATTACCCAGGATAGAGACAATTGTGTGGGAGGAACATGAAGGGGCGTGGCTAAAGCGTAAATATTTTTTAGGTTTTAAGTGATTATAAAAACATTTTCAAATATCAAATTGCAAATGATTTTGACTACCCGTATAGATGTTATATCGGTTTTATTGTAACCAAATTGTATGCAATATCTCCCACATTCCGCGAAAATGAAACCACTTAAAAGCGGTGCTAAATATCAATCTTCACAGTATTCCGATCGTCAGTATAGAAGCTATAACAACTGTCTGTCTGTATGTGTTTACCATAATGCAGACAGTCTGCCCGTATATCCGAATATTCGTCCAGTCCATCCGTCCATTTGTATTTCTAACCATCTGTCCATCCATCAGAAATCACGCTACACTCCAGATTTGTTTGTAATATAAGTGGCCCCCATGCACCATTTGGCTTGAAAACTTGTCTACAAACTTGAATCACACTTCAAGTGGCAACAAACCGAGTAACAAGTAAAACTTACCCCTCTCTCTGGTAGCGGACAGTATAAAAAGAAATAAAACAAATAAACATCAACACAATGTTTTTATATAGAGACCAGAGACTGTAATGCAAACACACGAACACGAAATGTCTGTCTGTATGTCGCCCCTACTCCTATGCCTAGGCCTACGAGTATGTTTGTATATTTGTGTGCTAAAAGTATGTTGATTTACTGTTGAGCCGTAAAAAATCCTTAAAGCTTAATGTATGTCTGTATATGTGTGTGTACTTTTAAGACCGAACACACATGCTAACTTCCAACCATATAAATATCTCACAGCATAGCAGCGACAATATCCCCGCACAAAATCGCTGCTATCGTCAACGGCAGCGACAGAGAGTGTCGTGATTTTGACCGAAAATATTACGAGTTGTCTTGTACACGGTGCAACAGAATGATGGCCTTTGTCTAGAGGGTGAGAGATTTCACTTTTTTGTCCAGTTCTGGTTATTCTGTACAAAAACAAATCGATGGCTTTGATGTCGGATAATGTATGGCCTAAATGATATTCTTAATTTTGCTCTGTAAAGCCAACTAGGAGGAAATCTGAGACCGTAGTAAACTACTTTAACAAAACTTTGGAACCATGTTCATTCAAATATGTTCTTCATACATGTTGGTACAAATAAAACACAACCAATACAAAATTTGTTTCTATAAGGACATTCCGTAATATGTAATTTTAATGAATGCTGAAGAATCACGACAGAGAAAAAATTTCCTTACCACTTGTGTAATTCGATGAAGTCAACGTCGAATTCTAAGGATCTGTCGAAAGAGTCTCTCACAACTCCAAGTGATTTTGATGTGGTATCAATGCGTATGGACTCTCGATCGGAAATTATTTCGGTATTTTACTGCAGCAAGAAGATGCAATAAGAGTCTAATCTTTTCATTTTTCCAAAAAAAACACCAACTTGAAACAACGACCGATTTTAATGAAATTTTCAGAACTTTTTCACTTTATTTATTTTATAAATAAATTTTATATTTTATAAATAAATAAAAAATTCTAAATGAGTTATATGGGCGGTATGTGACGGGCGTGGCCGGTTTTGGCGAAACTTCGTGTTTTTCTTAACTGCATTCAGAAAATTCAGTGCCCATTTTCATGCCCTACGAGCATTCCTTACATTTGTATACCCTTCACCACAGGATGGGGGTATACTAACTTTGTCATTCCGTTTGTAACATTTTTTTGCAAATACGTACCTTTAAGGGGTAACATTGGAATAGAGGGATAAAAATGGTACCAAACAAACGCACCTAGAATAATGAAATTCAGTGTATTTATTCCTATGATTGCATAGACACATAAAATGAAGGGATTCGACGAAATTCGCACTTTTAGGGAGTAAAATGGGAATAGAGGAATAAAAATTGTACCAACCAAATGGTCGCAGGCTTTCATTTCATCATGAAATTCGGAGTAAACATTCCTCTGACTGCGTAGACACGAAAAGTCAAAAGTTTTTTTTTAATTCGTACTTTCAAGGGGGTAAAATGGGAAAAGGGGGATAAAAATGGAATCAACAATCTGACTGTATAGACTCACAAAATAAAAAGATTTTTCCAAATTCGTACTTTTTTGCTTTTACGTCAAAAATGGGTAAAATCGTGAAGTTAGGTTATCTTGCACTGAGGAAATAAAATAGAATGGAAAAACTACCAACCAAACGGTAGCAACTTCATTCACTATCCCCCAATGTTAGGGGTATTTAAGCTTTTTTGAAGATTGCTATCTTATATTTACTTTTTGAATTGAGTTAAAGTATTATTTCGATAGATATTGAGCTGCAAAAGTCTTGTACCCTTCCCAAAATTAAGAAACTCCCCAATTTTCTCTGAAATTACGTACCAACCAATATGATAATCCAAAATATATTTCTCTTATTTTACTAATTAAAAAATATAAATATTGTTAACTAATAACCCAATATTTCAGCCCTTCATAAGTCATGGTACCCCTGTTCAAAAGCGGATTTATATTTAATTTATCAGCTAAAATATTTTTGTAACATTGTGGACAGCCCTTAGACATTGTTTAGATCCCTTCTGAAGAATATAGCAGTACTTTCCAAACTTCCAATCAGCAAAAGAATCATTTGTTTATTGCAAGAAGATAAGTTAAGATATTTTGTAAAAGAATTTTCAATAGAAGGACGAAAAATAATAATAAATTGTTACGAAATGGGAACATTTTACTTAGAAACGGTAAAAAATATAAATCATCTGTGCAAAAGTTAAAATCGGTTCACAAAAAAATAATAGAAAATAAACCAATGCGAGGCCGTCCTCCAAAGCTTAGTAGTAGCAAAAAAATAAAAATTTAACCCATTATTAAGAAAAAATCCTTTGCAAGGGCACCTAAATCATCAAAATAAATAAATCATTTGGGAAATATGCTTGTGTCGATACTGTACGTGGGTGCATCAAGAGCGATAGGTATAATGCCGACACTGCACGTAAAAAGCCGGGCGATAGCAAATGAAACTGAAAATGGGTATTGACTTCGCCAAGGAATATAAAAAACATATGAGTTTTGGGAACATGTAATTTTCATGTCTTTTTCTCGAACTTTTAAAATTCCAAGAACTAAATCTGAAGATACTGTCAAGCATCTGGGTGGTGAAGTAGTGTTGTTGGACCTCAAATCGTCAGCCGGTGTTGGCAATGTATTGTTCATTGACAAGACGATGAACAGAACAGTTCCCGTGAAATATATATAAATATCTCTTCCAACCGATATTTATATCTAGAAGCTGTTCATGAATCCATACCTTTAAAATAGTTTATTTAGTGAAGTGTAATTATTATTTTATAATAAATTTTGTTTACCGATAAAATTTACTATGGAGTTTTATTTTCTACCAGTAATATTATATCTTGTGCAGATACTCTTAAACTGATATCTAATTTAATGAAAAACGATATCAGAACATCAAAGATTTCCCATCGAATTTTGTTGCAAAATCCGTTAAAATTTAACATATCAGAACATAATATTAACAAATTCTATCCACTAAACCATAAAAAACATCTAAATCAAAGGAGAAATCTCCTGACTTATCTCTTTATTATCTCTGATTGATTCACATGCGAAGAGCAATGGAGATATAACCTTGCATCACTACATTGTAGTGACTTCCTAAGCGAAATGCAAAAAACCGAAGCAAAGCACATACACATTCAAACACAAATGATTGACTCTTTACGAATAACTCTTTCTCTCTGAGAGAGATGTCGACACACACAAACAAATAGTCTTCGTTAAGTGAGCTCTCTTAATCCAATACAACAAAAAAACACATACGAAATAAAAACTATTAATAATTATTAAACTAAATATAATTTTTATACAAAATGCAATTATACACTTCTTTGAGGCAAGAAGTTTCCAATGATATATTATTTGTATATATATTGAGCATATAAAACGCCGTAAAATGGTACCGAAAAAATCATGCTTGCCGTTTTAATATAATGATTTCTAGCTAAAAATTTGTAAGTCCTGTAAAAAAGAGAAAATATCAGCAACGGAAAAGAGTACACATTTTTTCAACATACAAAATCTAGTTTTATGTATATGGTCTTGTTCCAGTCCAATAAAAAACGTAAATCAACTACGTTATAGTATTTATTTCGGGGGGTGTGAGAAATGTCATAAACTAAACTTTTACTTGACCACACCTACAAGTATCACTTTATATTTTTTTGCAGCTCTGTATTATCAAACTATTTTCTGAAGATTTTTTATAATTTGTTAACCTCTACCAAAAATAGTGTGTAGTCTAGTGTTACTTGAACTTACTTGCGCCCATTATATCAACGTGGTAATTGAAAGTAATGAACGTTTTCGCCGTTTGGCAAAAACAAACTCATTAAATTATACTACTTATAGTTGTTGTAATGACAATGAATGTTACTGGCCCATTTCTAAATTGGCCGTGGCTGACAGCTTCACTCGTATTACTGTGGCATGTAAAGAGTGATTTTTTTGAGGTTAGGATTTTCATGCATTAGTATTTGACAGATCACGTGGGATTTCAGACATGGTGTCAAAGAGAAAGATGCTCAGTATGCTTTGACATTTCATCATGAATCGTCTTACAAACGAACAACGCTTGCAAATTATTGAATTTTATTATCAAAATGCGTGCTCTGTTAAGAAAGTTCATTGCGCGCTTCCATTTTATGGTCAGTTTAATCGACCCACTGAAGCGGCTATTCGGGCTATTGTGACTAAATTTCGCACCAAATTTACATTGTTGGACATTAAACCACCAACACGCTTACGTAGAGTGCGAACTGAAGAAAATATCGCAGCTGTATCGGCCAGTGTTAATGATGACCACCAATTTTCGATTCGTCGCCGTTCGCACCAATTGGGTCTCTGTTACTCAAAAACGTGGAAATGCCAAAATTGGACTAAGCGGATGGACCACCTAAGACGCAGCCGCGGTCAACATTTAAATGAAATTATCTTCAAAAAGTAAATGTCATGGACCAATCTAACGTTTCAAATAAAGAACCGATGAGATTTTGCAAATTTTATGCGTTTTTTTTTTTTAAAAAGTTATCAAGCTCTTAAAAAATCACCCTTTACATCACGGCGCACAGTGTTTTTAGTAGAAATAAGTAAATTGACTCTATTCTGAATAATTCTAAATTACTAAATAAAATATTTAGATTGATAAAATTATTAACATAAAGGTACGATAATTTTGAAAATTCGCCAAAGGATAGTTCAAATGAAATCTCCAATCACTGAAAAGTGGACACGATTATTTGTAACAATTGTAAATTCGTCTGACTCTGTAGCATCTATTTAATATTACTCCGGCCAGTAACTATGACAAATTCGTTAAGATAAAATCGTTCACTTAGTTGTTCATCAATACCATTGATGGAATAAATATTTTACAGAAAAAATAACGGATTTTCGATTAGAGCGCACATTAAATCCCCTTCATATGCCAGAATCGCTAATATTCATATCCCTTCATTCCCTTGAAATACTCGCAAACTATTCGATAAGCTTCATAATTAAACTATTAGATGCGAGGGTAGATTCGAAAGTATCCACCACAGAACGATGTTGCACCATATGGTGGAGAGTCAAGTTCGCTAAATTGTTGTAACTATCCCCACCCACTTTTTACCTGTTTTTTTGTTTTGTATTAAAATAAAATCTCAATATGCATCCGACAATCGACATATGTCATATTCCTGATAAGTCTGCTTAATTTCTAATCTGCCCCCGTACATCCAGATTAGTTTCCACTTACAGCAATTTCAACCGAAAATCGCATCACACTTATTTAATCGGATTTCAAGCTTATGCGAGCAAATGATTTATTGAAAATATTTTAAATAATTAATAGGATGAATTGAGCAATAGCATGATGCTCATGCTCATGTTCGAGTGTTTGAATTTGTATTTGATGGCTGAAATTTATTAAATTCTTGCATGACACTTGCACAGAGTGGATCATAATTATAGTTGAATATAAGCCATTTTGTGCTGTGCATTTAGACACTTCAAACAAAATCCAAATTTAATAAAATATTATGTATTGAATGCAAAATAAAAAATGAATCAGCGAAATGTGTACATTTCTTTGCCTTCTGACAAAATATAAAGCTTTCTCCAAATTCCTTCTTTTAGGGACAAAATGGGGTAAAAGGTTTAAAACTGGTACCAAACAAACGGATGTACTATAATCGTAAAATTAGGTGTGGAGATTCCATTGTGAATATAATAGATTTTCGTAATTTTAGGATAAAAATGGAAAGAAATTAGATATGTATGCTGGTCTGAAGGAGAAACTTTCTTACCTAACTACGAATGAAAATACCCGCAATAGTATCTCATATGTACATATTATTCACATAAATTTCTTTGCTGCCTTTCTGTAGAATTATTTTGATACATATATATATATATATATATATATATATATATATATATATATATATATATATATATATATATATATCTATATCTATATATATATATATATATATATATATATATATATATATATATATATATATATATATATATATATATATATATATATATATATATATATATATATATATATCGACAAGGACTATTAAGCCATAACATCGCTATGGGTAATTGGTGACAATAGCTACAAACATGTATATCCTGGAAAAGGTCAAAATGGAGATATCACAGAACTGGTCCTAAAGTGTGAATAAATTGTCAATGCACTTCTCATTTCATACTTATTATCATACCCTACACCACTACGTGGTCTAGTTTCGCGCCAAATGTGAATCACCAGCTGAGTCCGTCCGTCCGTCTGCTGTCCATCTAAGCTTGTTCGCACTCTACAGGTCGCAATTGTTGTCCGATTGTCACGAAACTTGGCTGAAGTTATTTTTTCTGGCCAAGGAATTTGGAGGAAATCGGTTCAGATTTAGATATAGCCCCCATACA
Source organism: Polietes domitor (assembly GCA_947397865.1). Taxonomy (NCBI): domain Eukaryota; kingdom Metazoa; phylum Arthropoda; class Insecta; order Diptera; family Muscidae; genus Polietes; species Polietes domitor. The sequence goes on along the minus strand of OX377619.1, from coordinate 36,596,212 downwards.
AATGTCGCTCCCGATTTGAAATTTTCCACTTTAGAAACCACATATTGTACCCGATTTTCTTTAAATTTTGCAGAACATCTTATAATCGAACTAGATACACGTATGCAAAAATTGGGTAAGATCGGTTCAGATTTAGATATAGCCCCCATACAAATGTCGCTCCCTATTTAACATTTTCCGCTCTAGAAACGACATATTGTACCCGATTTTCTTTAAATTTTGCAGAACATCTTATAATCGAACTAGAAACACGTATGCAAAAATTGGGTAAGATCGGTTCAGATTTAGATATAGCCCCCATACATATGTCGCTCCGGAATGTTTAACCGATTTTGGCCAAATTTTACATATTATATTTCACCAATAAACAGACATGGTGAAAGCGGGTCACATCGTTCCAGGTTTCAATATACCCCCATACAAATGTCCTTTCCGATTTAACATTTTTTGTCAAACACATACATTTACAGGATGCAAAAATCCTTCCCGATTTCAATTTTTTACCGAATTGAATTGTAATGTGATAGAAAGTCCGTCCGTCTTTAGCCTTTCCTTACTTGTTTGGGAGATGTCCATATGTCCATACTTTGGTATAACCCAAATGGGGCCCAATCTGATCTATTACAGCTCTAGAAACTACATCTTACATTGTATCTTCATCAAATTTTGCAGATCATGATATTTTTCAACTAGGAATACCTACCGTGAATGAGAAATATATAAACCCATGTTTTGGACCAGGCACAAAATGTTGTTATCGGCCCCCTTTTGAAATGTCGGTTCGATTCATCCTATCACTACTGTATAATTTGTATTTGTCTGTACAATATACGTTAAATATGACTAAAGATGAATTTATAGTAACTGTATAATTTTTATGAACTACATAAAATTGCTTCCATGAAATACGTGGGTTTAGTAATCAAAGCGAGATACATACGAGGGAGTGGGTATTATATAGTCGGCCCCGCCCGACTTTAGCCTTTCCTTACTTGTATTTTAATAAAAGTATTGTATATTTACACACTCCACGAGAGTATTATGTCTTTGTGCATTTGTTTGTAACACCCAAAATGAAGGGAGATAGGCCCATTGTTAATTATACCGATCGGCTTAGAATCACTTTCTAAGTCGATTTAGCAATGTCCGTCTGTTTGTCCGTCTGTCCATCTATTGTTGTAATCACGATACAGGTCGCAATTATTGCCAGAACCAAACGAAACCTTGCACAACAAAGTTTTTCGGCACAAGGACGAACGCTATTTAATTTGAAGAAAATCGGTTCAGATTTTCATACGAATTTCACTCCCGAGTTGACCCTTTTCACTCTAGATACCACATATTTCAACAGATTTTCTTCAAAATTGGCAAAACATCTTATAGATGGTAAGAATGTGTTAGATCGGTTCAGATTTTTATATTGCTCCCATACAAATTCCGCTCCCAATTTGATTTTTTCCACTCTAGAATCCACATATTTCAACAGATTTTCTTCAAAATTGGCAATACATATTATATTTCAACTGAAAACACCTGTGGTAAAAATGTGTTAGATCGGTTCAGATTTATATATAGCTCTCACACAAATTTCGCTCCCAATTTGTATTTCATTTCACATTTCTCATTTTCAGACTAACTAAATTTTTGTGTCATAATGTGTCATTTCACATTATGCATAAAGACTTGCATTTACACGCTTACAAGGTGCAATTGACTCAAGAACTAAAGCCTCTTGACCATTCCAAATGTCGTCAATGGTCGGAATGGTGGCAAGAAATGGCATCAGTGGACGATCAATTTTCGAAGAAAATCACCTTCAGTGATGAGGCACATTTTCACCTCAGTGGATTCGTCAATAAGAAGAATTGTCGCATTTGGGCAAATGATAATTCAAGAGTGATTGTCGAAAAACCAATGAACCCACAACGAGTGAGGCCGGTCAGGCAGCTACCGTGAATGGTCTTCGATATCGAGAGATGAGTCGATAAGCCAGCAACAATTCAAGAGCTAAAGGATGAGATAATTCTGCACATTAACGGCATATACCTCAATTATGTCTCAGATTCATCGAAAATTTGCACAATCGGATGGATAACACTATTATCGTAATAAATAGAAATGACAATAATTTTCTAAATAATTTATGTTTTATTCAAAATCAACATCGGCCCTTAACATTTAACCACACTTTACTATATTTATCGACATAATACTTCAAGTAAATTCAAAAACGAATATACGGCAGTAATATTTAAAAAATGTTGGAGGATAGTGGGTGCAGGTGTTTGGTTGGCTATATTTCCATCCTATTTTAATTCCAAAAGTACACAATTTCCAGTATCTCTTAGGTCCAAGATAACCTAACTTCATGATTCTACCCATTTTTGCCGTAAATGTAAAAAATACGAATTTGGAAAATTCTTTTTATTTTGCGGGTCTATGGAGTCAGATGAATGTATACACCGAATTCAATGGTTCTAGATGTGGCCATTTGGTTTGCACCATTTTTATCTCTTTTTCTCATTTTACTCCCATAAAAGTACGACTTTCTAAAATCTCTTTATTTTACGTGTCTACGCAATTAGAGGGATGTACACATCGAATTTCATCATTCTAGCTGTTCATTTAGTTGGTACTATTTTTATCCGTCTGTACCCATTGTATGCCATGAAAGTACGAATTTGGAAATACATTTTTGTTTTTTATGTATACTCCGAACTTCATGGCTCTAACTGCGGTCATTTGATTGGTTCAGTTTTTATCCCCTTTTTCCATTTTAAAGGTACGAATTTCGAAATATATCTTTATTTTACTTGTCTACGCAATCAGAGGAATGTATACATTATTTGAGGTGCAGCCGTTTGGTTGGTACCATTTTTATCCCTCCCATTTTACTCCTTAAAAATACGAATTTGGAAAAAATACTTTTTTATTATTTATCTATCGTATTTGTATCTATTGTCGTTTGATATGTTGAATTTTTATCCCTTTTTGCCCCATTTCACACACTCCGAATAAGGAAAACTTGCGAGATCGTCTTAGAATTTTATGACGATCAAAAATATAGGAGTTATTCCATGTCAAGCGGTACGGTTTTTAACCTCCACAGCTGCGATTGTTTTGAAAGTTTGTATATGTATACTTCCCATAAATATATTGTATACGTTTTTTTTACGAATTATGACCAATTTAAGGCTGAAAAAATATTTTTTTTTAAAGAGGTGTGTTCATTCAATCGCATGTAACTCCTGAAATACGTAACCGATGCTATTAAACTACAAGGAACCAAATCAATCATACGCTCCTTGGTCATTGGGACAAAACCAGTTTATTGATAAATTAACACCTTTCAACAAAAGCACCATGCTCTATCTAGCGAAATTTTTAATGAGTACAAGAGTAAAGGTTGGGTAATTTCTTTCACTGACGGCTCAAAAACTGAAACAAATACAACATTTGCAGTTGTGACCGAAAACGGTAATATTCAAGCAAGTGGCCTTCTTCCCAAAGGCTCTAACATTTTTGACGCAGAAGCTATAGCAATTTTGAAAGCAATGGAAATTTGTAAAAATAGTCGAAGCAAAACCTTGATTTTCTCAGATAGTCTTTCAGTGTTTGGAGCTTGTATCAATATTTGGAACAAAAATGAAACAATAATATTAATACAACAATTGATGCTGACTTTAAGTAATAAAATCAGACTTATATGGATTCCTAGCCATGTAGGAATCTCAGGCAACGAACATGCTGATATGGCTGCTAAAAATATTCCATACCGAACCCCAACATACACATTTATACCTTTTTCCAAAAAAATTACAACAATATTGACAAAAATTATGTGAAAGCTAAAGACGACTATACCTGGAGCATATACTACCGTCCATATAAGAATATCAATCCAGACAGAATACCGATTATAATGCCTCTTACAACAACCTCTCATGAAAATAAATGTTTCTCACGTTTACGCCTAAATCACACTAGGATTACTCATGAACATCTGATATCTAAAGATCCTTCTCCGATATGCACATTTTGTAATAACTTGAACCTTACAGTTCACCACTTGCTTTCGCACTGTACAGCACTTCAACATATTCGTAACAATATCTGCAAAATACCAGATGCATTTGACTTACTAAAATACCCATCAGCAGAAAATGTAAAAACTATCTATAATTTTCTATATATATATATATATATATATAAAATTTACAAACAACAACTCTACTAGATAAGTAGATCTCACAGAGGCCGATAGCCTTACTTGCTAGTGCTTTTTATATATAGTTTATTATAATTTCAATTGTAATAAATAAATAAATAATTACTCAATTTCTTTTTGAGTATTGAAGTGGAGCGCGTGATATTTTTTAAAGTTTTTACAATTTTATTTCTTTTATTTTGATTTTCGAAATTATTACATTAATGCTTTTTTATACCCTCCACCTCTAGGATGGGGGTATATTCACTTTGTCATTCCGTTTGTAACACCTTGAAATATTCATCGGAGACCGCATAAAGTATATATATTCTGGGTCGTGGTAAAATTCTAAGACGATATAGCCATGTCCGTCTGTCCGTCTGTCTGTAGAAAGTACGATAGCGGCCGAACGAAATGAGCTAGGAGGTTCAAATTTTTCCTAAATGTGTCTTATGGTTGTAGATCGGTTGGGATTGAAAGTGGGCGAAATCGGCCCAGAGGGAAAAATTTTTCCCTCACAAGGACTGAAAATTCCCCTAATATTTAGAGTATTTCAGCATGTTTTTGAACATATTAGCTTGTATTTACTTGATATTTGCAATGCGCATTCCCTTTATAGCATAAAAGGGCACCATAGAGTGATTTTTATTTTTTGGGGGCGAAATGGGACAAAAAGGGATAAAAATAGTACCAACTAAACGAATACAGCTAGAATGATGAAATTCAGTGTGTACATCCCTCTAAAAGTGTAGGTACGTAAAATAAAGAGATAAATGTTTTAGCGGGCGAAATGGGACAAAAATGGATAAAATATGGTACCAATGATACGACAACAGCTAGAATCATGAAATTCGGTGTGTACATCCCTCTAATTGCATAGACACATAAAATTAAGGGAGTCTTTCGAAATTTGTACTTTTAAGGGATATAATTAAAAAGAGGCATTAAAATGGGACATACCAAACCGCTGAAGTGGAAATCATGAAATTCGGTGTATACATTTTGACTATGAATACTCGAAAAAGGTTTTTTTTTTCGAAATTTGTACATTTGGGCGGAGAATGGGGCGAATGGGGATATCTTTAAAATTTATACTTTTCTTATCACTTTGTCTGTATCTGGAAATGCTTCTTTCTAATGGCGACTGACAATCGCCTAATATTTAGGCATGTTCACTTTCACAATTACAGCATTTTATTTATATATAGTAGTCGATTTTAAACAGTGCGCATTAGTATACATTATAATTTGAAATAATGAACAATTATAGTAAATGTGCATAAAAATATCACAATTTTCGTAATATGGTACTGTGCTTCTATGTAAAGTCGACATCCTTTAATCTGCTGGTAGTACTGTGGAATGCACTCCGTGGTTGAGGGTATATAAGATTCGGCCCGGCCGAACTTAACGCCTTCTTACTTGTTAACTTTAAAGTTGTGTTCTTAGATGACTAGTGACTGTGTGAGTTTGGAAGTGGTGAAATGATGGCTTCTAGTTTTTACGAATTTATTTCTAAAGTTTTCTTGCAAAATCAACCAAAATTTCAGGATGATTATTTTTTCAGTAGCTTATTATCACAAGGTTTGAAAACAATGAAAAAATTATTCACTCTTAAGTTGGTCATACTTCGTGAAAAAACAAATTTTCTAAAAATTTTCATATTTTATAATTTAAATAATCACGACAACTTGTTTGCCTAACCCATATTAGTGTATACAATAACAAGTGAAAATTGTATCATTATTGGAAAATTAAATAAACAATTCTCTCTCTATCCACAACAAACTTTACACTGACATTCAAATATTATTTTTACATTTATTATTAAAATTAAATTTGTTTCTTTTTTTACAACTTTTAACAACATTTCACAACAAATCTTTGGCTTCCTTTTGTGTTCTATTCAATTATTTTGTTATTTTCTATTTAATGTTAATGAGGCGAACTTTATGGCTTTCTTTGTTGTGGGTAATTTCATTGTTGTCATAAAAATTTCTATGCTAATTTGGAATCAATAATTCAATTATTTTTACGACTTAACGAAGAGGCAATTATTTCGATTAAGTGTATCTGTATATTTATAGTGTTGTTGTCAAATAAATACATACATATATTTTCAGAATTTTCAGAAATAGAATGGGACATTAAGTGTCACTGACAGCTATATATGTCATGGCAAGTGATTGTTATTAAAGTGTTTGTTCTTCATTGTTTTTATTCACTTTTCAATTACACATGCTGTAGCAAAAATGGATAACTATCGATTTAAAACACAATTTTGCAACACATAACACTGAAAAAATTGGTCGGGAAAACTAAACAGCTATAAAAAATTTCAACTAGATTAAGCAGGATAAAAAATGTCCTACAAAAATAAATAATAATAAACAATGTGGACGTTGTAGGCCTTAGGTCAATACACAACGTTAATCTGAGACTGCCGGAAGCTCCGACATTTTCACACTAAAGACCTTGTCTTAAAATAGCACACAGAATGTCCCTTACACATTTTCCAATAAATAACTTATAACAATTTTTAAGTGGAAGCGTCTTTTCTTCTTTGCCGTATGTTCTCCTGTATAGGTAATTTTCCATGTTATTAGCGAAAACATATGCTAGTGTACACAAATAAGACCTTACTTTCAGGAAAATCAAATTAGTCAAATACATATGTATACCATATGCGTTCGCCAAGCCAAAACTCAACATCATATTATGGGTATGTTCTAATTTATTTTTCACAAAACCTTTAAACATGCACCCATGTCACCCATCCATCAGTCGTCTACGTGTGTCTGCTATGAAAATTGAATTTTCATTCTAAAGGTAACTTCCTGTGCGACATGTGAAATGTACTCCAATTATGGCATATTTACCTAAAAATATTCCAGATATTTTAGTCTTTGTGTGTCTGCTGAACCGAAATGTATGCTTTGAGATATTTGTGACACCGAACCGACTAATGACACCCGAAAAACTTTGTGGGCAAATACATAGAAATGTATGAAACGTACAGATATACATACGTATGTGTGTATGTATATTAGGGTTATGATTGTTAGCATCTTTTATGATACTATGATACTTTTATGATACCCTACACTTTCTACTCCACTACAATTCAATTCGGAGAAAATCGTGAATGCCATTTGTATGGGAGCAATATATAAATCTGAACCGATCTCATCCTCTTTTACCATAGATTTTTCTAGTGTAAATATAAGTTGTTTTGGCGAATTTGAAGAAAATTGGTTAAGATATGTGGTTTCTACAGCGGTTAACTTCAAATCGGAGCGAAATTTGTATGGGAGCTATATATAAATCTGAGACGATTTGAGACATTTTTACCTCAGATGTTTCTAGTTGAAATATGAGGTGTTGTACCAAATTTGATCAAAATCGGTTAAATTATGTGGTTTCTAAGGCAAAAAAAGTCAAATCGGGAGTAACATTTGTATGGGAGCTATATATAAATCTGAGGCGATATGACCTATTTTCACCAGAAATGTTTCTAGGTGAAATATAAGGTGTTACGCCAAATTTGAAGAAAATTTACGGTTTCTAGACCGGAAAATGTCAAATAGAGAGCGAAGATTGTATGCTGGTTATATCTAAATCTGAACCGATTTGAACGATTTTTACCACAGGTGTTTCTAACTTAGGTATAAGATGTTGTGCAAAATTTGATCAAAATCGCTTATGTGGCTTCTAGATCAGAAAAAGTCAAAACGGGAGCAACATTTGTATGGGGGCTATATCTAAATCTGAACCGATTTGTTTCAAATTAAATAACGTCCGTCCTCGACATGCAAAAACTGTTTGTGTCAAGTATCGTTATTACGTGATTACAAGAATAGATGGACAGACAGACGGACATGGATAAATCGATTCAAAAAGTGATTCTATGTCGATCTCTATAATAAACGATGGGTCTATCTCGCTTCATTTTGGGTGTTACAAACGAATGCACAAAGACATTATACCCTGTGATATAGGGTATAAAAAGATCTGAAAAAGTCACCATTTTAATCGGCCACGTCCACACATACCGTCCATATAACTCAAAGCGAATTTTTCATACAAAAATTTTTGTTTTTGGTCCAAATATCTTGAAATTTTGCATAGAATTTACAATTAACAAAATGAGATGGTTTTGAAAATTTCATAAAAAAAACCCATCACATACCGTCCATATAACTCCAAGGGAAATTTTCATATCTTGAAACGTGTTTATTCAGCGATTGGTAAATGTTGGGGGATTTTTTGCATTCCGCTTCATAATGTAGCAGTAAGAAAACGGAAGTCGACCAAGAAAAACTGCAAACGCTGAATTTTATAAAACCAATTTTATTCCTACAGTTTTATATCGTCACTCTACAGAGTAGGAGTATCATTCGGGACAAAAGGAGTAATATAAGACCCTAAGTATGCTTGGGCCAAATCGGTTTCATGACTTTTTAAGATGTTTGACCCATGTAAAATTAAATGTCTTATAACTTCTATACAAATGATCTGAATACTATGAAATTTGATGTTTGCTAATGCTTTTATAGAGTTTACATTCGCATGGAATATGGGTGATATTTCCACACAACCTCTGGCACCCCCCACACAAAGTGGCAGAAACTTTGGTTACAATAAAGCCGACATAACATCCGAAAACATTGCTGCTGTGGCTGATAATTTCCAAGAACATTGAGAAGAATTTTGCATAAAGGCTTACAAAGTTCAATTGGTCCTATAACTGAAGCCTCGTGATCATCTGAAGCGTTTTCCCTTCGCCCAATGGACTGAAAATTGTTTGGCAGGAGATGAAGAATTTTACCGAAAAATCATGTTTTCAGATGAAGCTCATTATACACTCCACGTGAGTATTATGTCTTTGTGCACTTGTTTGTAACACCCAAAAGGAAGGGAGAAAGACCCATTGTTAATTATATCGATCGACTTAGAATCACTTTTTGAATCGATTTAGCAATGTCCGTCTGTCTGTCTGTCTGTCCGTCCATCAATTCTTGTAATCACGATACAAGTCGCAATTGTAGACAGCACCAAATGAAACTTTGCACAACTAAGTTTTTCGGGACAAGGACGAACGCTATTTAATTTGAAGAAAATCAGTTCAGATTTAGATAAAGCTCCCATACGAATTTCACTCCCGATTTGACTCTTTTCAGTCTAGATACCACATATTTTAAAAGATTTTCTTCAAAATTGGCAAAACTTCTTATATTTGAACTAGAAACACCTGTGGTAAAAATGTGTTAGATCGGTTCAGATTTATATATAGCTCCCATATCGCTCCCGATTTGACTTTTTCCGCTCTAGAAACCACATATTGCATCGAAATGTCTTCAGATTTGGCAAAACATCTTTTATTTAAACTAGGAACGCCTATGCTGAAAATAGGTCACATCTGTTCAGATTTATATATAGCTCACATTAAAATTTCGCTCCAGATTTGACATTTTCTGCTCTAAAAACCACTTATGATCGGTTCAGATTTATATATAGCTCCCACACAAATTTCACTCCCGATTTCACTTCTTCCACTCTATAAACCACATATTTTAACAGATCTTCTTCAAATCTTTCAATATATCTTATATTTCAACTAGAAACATCCATAGTGAAAATGGGTCAGATCGTTTCAGATTTACATATAGCTCCAATAAAAATTTCGCTACTAGATAGACTTTTTCCGCCCCAGAAACCACAAATTTTCACCGAATTTCTTCGCATTGAGCATAACACATTATATTTGAACTGGAAGAACTTATTTTGATAGTTAGGATCTTTATTCCATGTTTGGATATAGCTCCGATACAAATATTCTTTTCGATTTGACAAATTGGATCAGGTCATATTAGCCTATGATTAGGTAACATACAAAAATTCTACCCGTTTTCACATTTTTACCGAGTTGAATTGTATTCGGATTGAAAGTGGAGTGTATCATATAGTCGGCCTCGCCCGACTTTAGCCTTTCCTTACTTGTTTTAATTTCGGTGGCTATGTCTATAAGCAAAATTGCCGCATATGGGGTTCATCCACAACGAGCCACTGTTTGGTGTGGATTTTGGTCTGGCGGCATCGAAAATGAACAAGGAGCCACCGTTACCGTGCCATTCGCTTTCAACAAGACATGTCACACAGCCTACTCAACCATCGATATATTATTCAATGTTTTTGAAAATCGAAAAATGATGCCAATTGGCCGCCTCGGAGCTGTGATTTGAGCCCTTTGGATTATTTTCTGTGGGGAGCCATTAAGGATAAATGTTACGCAAACCATCCAGAGACAATTGAAGCGTTGAAACATAAATTGAAGTTGCCATTGAAGAGATTCGAGTCGAAACAATCGAAAATGCACTGAAAAATTGGGTTCATCAAAGGTACTGCCGATACAAGCGCAGTAGTCAAACGAATGCTATTGTGTTCCATTATTAAATGACAAAATTCAAACTTTCCAATAAAACCATAAATTTGAAAAAAAACTAATCAGTACTTTTTTATAGCCGATTCTAATTTAAAGTTTTAAATGACCCACCCAATACAATAATTCCCACAGCATTTCTTGTAAGACAAAATACTACTGTTTAGTATAACTAATTATTGGAAATTTCCTAGAGAACCACTTTCTTATACAAGTGGAGCATTCGATTTTTGAAAATTAATTGTCAAAAAATGCGTTTTTTGCCAACAAAATACCACTGTGTGGGGTCTTTTTGAAATTATACGAATAGATTCTCATTTTGCTCGACTAAAACTCCTAGAAAAATGGTTTTACTTGCTAGAGTTTATTTTATTCATTAATTTTTCTATCACTGCGTTACTACCAACTTTTGTTGGTCTGATATTTGACAATATTTGACGGGGCCAAATCTTTTGTAAAAAAAAAAAACAATAAAATGTTCATGTGGATCATGTCGCAATCAATCTAAAAATGATTTTGCAAACACATTAAAACTAAAAAATATTTATACTTTTTTCAGGGAACGGTATTTTAGTATCTCACACATAAATGGCTCTATCCTTCGTAAAACTAAAGTTTTTATTCCACACTAATGGATTCTCCGAGAATAAATATCTAATCTAATAGTTAATCGACTAAATTTTCATATTCTTCCAGTGAAATTTATATCTGGATTTTAAATGGATTTTGAATTTTATCCCGAAGTACCAGGTAATAAAATTTATCTATGACGTAACCCCAATATCCACTTCTAGACTTTAACAATTCATTTCATTTTCATGTTAGTTCTCTCTACATATTTATATGTATCCTCGCATACATATCTAAATACACAAATGGATGTGTGCTACCAATTATGACATTTTACCTATAGCGACCGAAAAAGTTTTTCGGTGATGTGGAAATAGAACATTTAAATACACTGCGAGCAACTGCATGAAAATCCATGTTCGAAAGTGAAAAAAGTATGTACTCGTCGTATGTCATGAATATTTTGTGGCAACAAAGCCATTTACGGTGGTATGCCTTAATGAATTTAACTGGTGTGTTGTGCAGCACTTTTTCATAATTTAATAATATAAAATTGTGAAACTTTATAAAACATAGAATACAACTTAAAACTTTAGCCACAAATGATAACTAAGGAATTTCAATTTAAAAATGAGGTTTATACTCAGAGAAAAAAAAAACTATCCTACTTTTAGAAATTATGAAGTGTCTCATATGAGCTAGTTGTTGAGCAAATGTGCTTTGCGTTTAGTTAAGAATTGTGAAATGAATGGCATATTATGATTTGTATACCCTCCACCTACAGGATGAGGGTATACTAACTTTGTCATTCCGTATGTAATACCATGAAATATCGACCTGAGACCCTATAAAGTATATATATTAGGGCGTACCTCAAAAAAAAAGTTCGCCGTACACCTTCGAATATGAAGTATTATTGAAAGGTAGTTTCAAAAAAAAAATTTTTATTTTTTTATGCCGAACGTAGGGGTCGCGCTTTTACATTTTTCTATATAACTTCTGCATTTATAAACGGATTTTAAAGTGTGATACATCGATGTTTTTGTCTCGACGAGGCAGATTTTTTTGTCTTTTAAGTCATTGAGCTCAAGCACCCCCTTCTGGTACTTACCCATCATATCTCAGTTGCTACTACCCTAATGTACCACTCTAATATCAGAAAATTAAAGCTCGCATAAAATCATGAATCATGCTTGAGCTCAATGACTTCAAAGACAAAAAAATCGGCCTCGTCGAGACAAAAACATCGATGTATCACACTTTAAAATCCGTTTATAAATGCAGAAGTTATATAGAAAAATGTAAAAGCGCGACCCCTACGTTCGGCATAAAAAAATAAAAAAAATTTTTTTGAAACTGCCTTTCAATAATACTTCATATTCGAAGGTGTACGGCGAACTTTTTTTTTTTTACTTGTAACCTGGTACGCTCTAATATATATCCTTGATCGTCATAAAATTCTAAGACGATCTAGCCATGTCCGTCCGTCCGTCAGTCTGTTGAAAGCACGCTGGCATCTAAATGAAGGGAGCTAGGAGGTCCAAATTTTGCATAAATACGTCTTATAATCGTAGATTGGTTGGGATTGAAACTGGCCGAAATCGGCTTAAAGGGAAAAAATTTTTCCTCAGAAGGACTGAAAAAACCATAAAAACACCTAATATTTTAGAGTATTTAAGCATATTTTTTTCAATATGTCTACTTGTACTTACTTGATATTGGGTATGCGCATTCCCCCGATAACAAAAACGTGCACCATAAAACGATTTTTATTCGTATGGGGTGAAATGGGCAAATAGGGATAAAAATGGTGCATATCAAGCGACAACAGCTAGAAACACGAAATTCGCTGTGTACATTCCTCTAATTGAGTAGGTACATAATATGAAATTATTTTTTCCAAATTCGTTCTTTTAAAGGATAAAATGAGAATAGAGGGATAAAAATGGTACAAACCAAACGGCTGCACATAGAATAATGAAATTCGGTGTATACATTCCTCTGATTGCGTAGATACGTAAAATAGAAGGATTTTCGAAATTCGTACTTTTTGGGGTTCAAATGCAAAAATGGGATAAAAATAGTGCCAACCAAATGGTCGCAGCTAAAGTCATGAAATTCGGTGTATACATTCCTCTGACTGCGTAGACACGTGAAATAAACGGATTTTTCGAAATTCGTACTTTTTGGGGTTCAAATGCGAAAAGGGGATAAAAATAGTACCAACCAAATATTCGCAGCTAGAGTCATGAAATTCGGTGTATACATTCCTCTGACTGCGTAGACACGTGAAATAAACGGATTTTTCGAAATTCGTACTTTTTGGGGTTTAAAAAGGGATAAAAATAGTACCAGCCAAATGACCGCAGCTAGAGTCATGAAATTCGGAGTATACATTCCTCTGACTGCGTAGACACGAAAAATAAAAGTTTTTTTCCAATATCGTAATTCCAAGGGATACAATGGGTACAGGTGGATAAAAATAGTACCAACTTAACGGCTACAGCTAGAATTATGAAATTCGGTGTGTACATCCATCTAATTGCGTGGACACATACAATAAAGAGATTTTAGAAAGTCGTACTCTTAAGTGGGTAAAATATAAAAAAGGCGATAAAAATTGTACCAACGCAGCTAGAACATGGAATTCGGTGTATACATTTCTCTGACTTCATAGACACGCAAAATAAAAATATTTTTCCAAAATCGTACTTTTTTACTTTTACGGCAAAAAATTTTTGAATCATGAAGGTATGTTATTTTGCACTTGAGATACTGGATTTTCAATTATTTTTGGTTTGGTTATATTCAAAAAATATATATTTGTTCCTGTAATATTACTGCACTTCTACGACAGCTTATTTAATCGACAGCCTCTATGAAATGCAATCCATGTTGGAGGGTATATAAAGTTCGGCCCGGCTAAACTTAACGCCGAATTTACTTGTTTTCTTTAAATATAGTAATAAACATCTAGAGTTGTCAGAAATTGATCAAAATGTAATGGGTTTTAAATATGACTAAAAACGTCATGTATGACAGCAATACCCATTTCGAAGTATTGTGTGAGATTTGGTGAGTATTAAGGCTTCTATTTCCTGAATACATAATTTATTATCTTAAAGAACTCCCGTCTTCGTATCGTTAATTTCTTGCCTTTTATTGAACACAAGCCAAGGTGATAGGATTCCAATACCTTGGACATTTGAGCTAAACAATATGTCTCCCTTTTTTCCCTTCAAATTGATTTCAATCAAAATTTAATTGGTTCAGCAACGGTTGTGGCAACACTGTCCAAGCAACCACTTGACATCCTCTTGCAACAGTGGAAAGTACTTGACAGTCCATGACAGCCAACTGTTTGCACAAATCTTGCCGTATGTCTTGTGTCTGTTGGAGGTTAATATGCGTCAAAATATCACTAAACCCCTACTGTCCATGACTTGTATGGGAAAGTCATCAATCATTTTAAATTGTTTTTTCGCTTAATTGTTACAAGGACCACCCTACAAGCTTAAGTGGCAAATAACAGTTGAAATTAGACTGCCGACTGGTAGAATGTAACGAGCGAGTTGTCACCACCTGCGGCCACAGCAAGTGATACACAAATGTTTCTGAACCATAAACATGGTTGTGAGATCTTTATGGTGATAGACATGGGCCATTAAACATGAGACAATGGGGTAGGTTGATATAGCTAAATTAGAAAAACAGTTTTTAATTGCACGTGTATCAGGAAAGGCTAGAAAATGTGGTACAATATCTATGACTACAAAAATATAATGAACACTCTTAGCCACCGGTCAGTACCAGTCTCAGCGATAATGGAAAAAATGCTGGGCCTTATGGCTGAATTTGTATGTTCAATTTAAGTCCGAAGATGGATGGAATACATCAACATTAGGGTACAGAAGGTCCACAGATGCTAGGCCTTATGCAGAGGGGTCATAGACAGAAAATGGCGCCTGAGTCCAAAAATGACGCACAAGCTAAATTAGACCTATTATGACTTATGCATCTGTAGACTGGTGGACATCGATGGAAGTTAAGTGCACCGGAAAGGTACTACATCCACGAATGCAATGGAGACATGCCGCCACTGTGCCTAATCGAGGTAAATTACGAAACGGCGATCTCGGCTAAACGCTTACAGGCTGTACGGGAATGGATCCAAACGGATTTCAAATCGAATCACCAAAACATAGTTGACAAACTGAGGGGTCTCTCAGAATTGGAGAATATAACCAATAGAATTCCAGAAGGAATATTTTACACAAACTGTAATACAAATTACAGATACAGATACAGATTCCAGTGTAGATGGTTCCCTAGAAATCACAGATGGATCTAAAATGGATGGAAAAACACTAGAAAAATCGGGGTCAGGTAATGTTTATATATATATATATATATATATATATATTTTTTTTTTTAATATTTATACTATGATAAGTAAAAGAAAACACAAATTGAGTACAGTTTGGAGGAAAAAATGTTTTTCCTGGAAATAAATTAATAATCCATTCATCTAAATATTATTGTTATCGCAGTACAAGTCGCTATTATTATCCAATCCAAACAGAAATTGGTATAGCTAGTTTTGTGCTATAATAATGAAATTCGGTGTGAACATTTCTTTGACTGAGTAGACGCAAAAAATAAAGAGATCTTTCGAGATTCTTACCTTCATGATCTAAATGGCTTCAAATTTGGCACCAATCAAGCGGCTATCGCTAGAATAATGACATTCAATATTAGAAGTTTTCCTATCAAAATGGTACATTCATTTAGGCTGTAGCTGGAATCAAGTTGCAAATGGAAAAATCGGACTTGAGGGAAATTGTTTCTACCTAATAACAACTGACAATACACCAAATATTTAGGGCTTATTTTTGAAGAATGCTGACTCATTTTCACGTTTTGATTACACTTGATATATTTATATATGGCAGAGGACTATTAATATTATAATAATGAAGCATCACGAATTTTCTAATATTGTTCTGTATTTCTAAGTCGTCAGGCTCTATTCTGTCGGTAATGCTGTGGAATGCACTACGTGGTGGAGGGTATATAAGACTCGCCCGTTCGAACTTAACGGCTTCTTACCTGTTTTTATATAACATTTTATAAAAAAAAGTAAAAACGGCGTTAAGTTCAGCCGGGCCGAACTATATATACCCTCCACCATGGATTGCATTCCACAGAGGATGTCGATTTTCGTAGAAGTGCAATAATATACAGAAAAATATATATTTTTTTAATATAGCCAAACCAAATACAAATATTGAAAAAATATTTTTATAAATAAATATAATATTTTAATTATTTCAAACAACGTTTATAAGGCAAGGCTATCAATATGTCAATTCAAAAAATAAATATTCTTATTCTTATATTTATTTTTTAAAAAACTTAAATACCATAAATATTGGTTGACAATGAGTGCTCAAGTTTGTTGTATTTTCATTCTATTTTAATTCCAAAAGTTCAAATTTTGAAAATCCAACTTCATGATTCAACCAATTTTTGCCGTAAAAGAAAAAGTACAAATTTCGAAAAAAAACTTTTTATTTTGCGTGTCTATGCAGTCAGAGGAATGTATACACCGAATTCCATGATCCGGCTGCAGCCATTTGGTTGGTACCATTTTTACCCCCTTAAGAGTACGACTATCTAAAATCTCTTTATTTGACGTTTCTACCCAATTAGAATTTCATCATTCTAGCTGTTGTAGTTTAGTTGGTACTATTTTTATCCCCCTGTACCAGTGTATTCCTTGAAAGTACGAATTTCGAAAAATCCGCTTATTTTCCGTGTCTACGCAGTAAGAGGAATGTATACTCCGAATTGCACGGCTCTAGCTGCGGTCATTTGGTTGGTACTATTTGTACCCCCTTTTTCATTCTAACCCCAAAAAGTACGAATTTCAAAAAACCCTTTTATTTAACGTGTCTACGCTATCAAAGGAATGTATTCAACTAATTTCATTATTCTAGGTGTAGCCGATTGGTTGGTACCATTTTTATCCCTTTTTTTGGAAAAAAAACCATTTTTTCTTTACTTCTACATAGCCAAAGGAATGTATACTCCGAATTTCTTGACTCTAGTTGCGGTCATTTGGTTGGTACTATTTTTATCCCCTTTTTCTATTTTTCCCAAAAAGTACGAATTTCGAAAAATCCGATTATTTTCCGTGTCTACACAGTCAGAGGAATGTATACTCCGAATTTCATGACTCTAGCTGCGGTCATTTCATTGGTACTATTTCTATCCCCTTTTTTCATTTTAACCCCAAAAAGTACGAATTTTGAAAAATCCGCGTATTTTACGTGTCTATGCAACCAGAGGAATGTATACACCGAATTTTATTATTCTAGGGCAGCCGTTTGGTTGGTACCATTTTTATCCCTCTATATCTATATGACAAAGTTTGTATACCCCCATCCTGGAGATGGAGGGTATAATTAAATAGTATTAATTAATTAAGTTTAAAATTTATTTGCTTTATATATTAGATCAATTTATTATTTTTTATATTTCCTATTGTCAGTCCTATCTAAAATGGTTTGCTTTAGTTATTCGTCACTCACATAGGTGAGATGGTTAGTGAGACGAAGTTGCCACCAGAAGGTCCGCTTTTCTACCCCCGGTAACGACAGTTTTTTCAAATAGAAACGGAAAGTAATGAAAAAGTCATTTGCACAATTGACAACTTGCCTCCTATGACAACTCTATGTTAAATTCATTGCTAAAATTCCCAAAATTTTCACTACTTCCGAATCACAAGATGATCATATTTTTCACTTCTACGGATACTCTCATTTTGCTGTGAACATAAACAAGATTCAGATTTATAGACAGCCCCTATAAATTCCGATTATTTCTTACCGCATATAAGCCAAAGATTTTAAATTATTTTTATGAAATTATCAACATAGATTTGTTAGAAGCGAAGATCGATCAAATTTCTGTCTGATTTCAGATGTTTTCGAAGATAAGTGATAGTATTTCAATGTTGATAGATATAGTATAAATAGGGTGGGCCATTTAAAACTTTAAATTTAGAATCGGCTATCAAAAGTACTGATTATTTTTTCAAATGTCTGGATTTATTGGAAATGTTGAAGACTCTCATTTAATAATGGAATACAATATCATTCGTATGCCTAACACGACTGGCTCGGCAATACCTCATCCGATCAACCCAAATTTTCAGTCCTGGACATGGACACCAAACAGTGACTCCTTGTGGATGCCTTCTCAATAGCCACGTGTGGGTTTTCTAAACCCCATATGCGACATTTCTGCTTATTGACAGAGCCACCAAGATGAAAATAAGCTTCATGAAGGCTGAACTGAAGGACGATCTCTTCTCGAAAATTTTCCACGCATTTTTCTTGCACTAGTTGAAAGTAAGTTTTAAATTTTTCCCATTTTCTTCGAGGGTATACCGTCCCATTTTGTAAATGTCAAACATAAACTTGAAAATAAAAATTAAAATTTAGTTTTTTCGTTTTTTTTTTTTTTTTTTTTGTCTGTAATCAATATTTGATTTGAACTGGGATATTGTCCTGGCTCAAGACCATTTTGCATCTATATTTAATAGAATGCAAATTTATTTACAAATGGCATGGTGACATTTATTACTTGGCTGCAGACTACCACTATCATGATTTCCACCCTGTCTAAAGGTTTCATTCAGGTGGCTTCGCAGCGACTTTTCAACATCAAACCCGGCCTCTATAAGGAGATGATTTTCACAAACGAACGAGAATCACAACTCACTTGCCGAATTTGCGTTTAAAAAATCGCACCAAGTAATAAAGTACGCATGCCATCTTACAAGCATCTCATTGAGTTGCATATGTAAGTATGTGTATGTGCAGGTATAGTTACCCAGCAATAATGTTATACTGCCCTATATATTCAAAATCGTTATAAAATCTAGGCATGACTGTGTGACCTTCCATCCACCTGAATGTATGTCCGCCCGTCCTGTTTAAATAACTCCGTCATCTGAAAGAAATTGTAAACTTTTCCAGATGTTTGTCTGAAATATTTGCTCTTAGAAAACTATCCTCTAATCCAATAATCGAAGGATGTGATGGTTTAATCACCTTTCTTATTTTTTGCGGGGGCTTATATCGATTTTTTGACGAGTCACTTCATGTCATAAATTGTAGCAGACTTTATTAGAAAAGCAAAGGTTTTTAACAAAGCATTAATCATGACATACGAGCTCCGAAGAAATATGTTGTTATCTCAATTAAAAATTAATGCTTTTTTCCAAGAGTTTTGGCGAAATTGCCTTTATCATGGTGCACAAGTGATAAGTACGGTTTTGTCAGCATTTCTCCCCCCTCCCCGTTCAACGCTTCCAACCAAAGCACACTTAGAAGCAACGGAAAGTCAAATGTCAATAAAACATCACGTTAAGCTTCGGCGAAGGAAAGGAGGTGCCAGATGAAAAACCAAAATTTATAGAGGCTTGATTTTTTCGGCGCTTTTTTTCGTGTTGCCACTGTTGAGCAGGTCATAGAACACATACATACAACGAAATAACCACCTCGCAAAGCAAAAAAAAAAATCATCAATATTTGAAACATTTATCAACAATTGATCGAATGGCTTTAGCACACAGACAGACACCGAATACCAACATAAACAAAGTCCCCTACGCTTGACTGATTACTATCTCTATCGGCGAAATATACACACACACACGAGCAAAGGCCAAAAAGGAAGTGAAACGGCGCAAACCACTATAAATTGTGTACAATAAACACTACAAGTCAATACAAGCAAACACACATACACTGCCAACCATACCATACGAGGATGAAGAGGACACACATTCATGCGAGCAATTTTTGAACACTTTTCCTTACTCTCTTGTGTTGACCTCAATTTTTGCGCGTATGTGTGTGTGTGTGGATTTTTTGCGCAAAACGAGCTGGGATTTAAGGCCAATAGGCGAGATTCCCATCCACAGCCCACAATCGCCCTTTCCATCACCATCATCAGCACCAAACTACCATAACACATCGCCTCGTCGATACACTTCCCCTTCCTACTTGAATGTCGAGGCACATTTCCACATTTCTATTATGTCTAACCGCAACAATGCCCCCTCCATCAAGTGGTGCGTGCGTGTGTGTGTGTGTGCGTGTGAGAGTGTGTCGTGCTGTGGGCACTTTTCACAGTGGTGACTGTTTATTTATTTTGACACTTAAACACGTTTGTATGTCTGTCAGTGTTTAGAGACGTACTTTTAAAACTTCTATAGAAATGTACAATAAATAACACTTGGGACCAACAGTGTGGGCTAGGCTGAGAGGCCAGGAAAAGTTGATGGAGATAATACGATTTGCTTTTTTTGGGGGGGCACTCATACCATTGGCTGTAATTACATTTCCAACAATTTCAAGAGTAGATACATTTGGTAAAACTAATTTGGTAATTGATTCATTATATGTATTTGAAATCAAAAATAAATGTAGAAATCAGGGATATTTTTGGAAATTGCTTAAATATATGTATACCCTACATCATCATGGTATTCGTATATTATAGGGTGGATCATGTAACATTCTAAATTAGAATCGGCTATAAAAAAGTACTGATTATTTTTTCAAATTTCTGGTTTTATTGGAAAGGTTGAACTTTGTCATTTAATAATGGAACAAAATATCATTCATATGACTATCACGACTGGCTCGGCACTACCTCATCCGATCAACCCAATTTTTCAGTGCAGCGCAAAATCACACCAAACAGTGACTCCTTGTGGATGCCTTCTCAATAGTCACGTGTTGGTTATCTGAGCCCTATATGCGGCAATTATGCTTATTGGCAAAGCCACCGAGTTGAAAATGAGCTAAGAAAAGGCTGAACTGAAGGCCGATCTCATCTCGAAAATTTCCCACGTACATTTCTTACAGTTTGCGTTAAAGACTCAATACTTTGGAAGTAAGTTTTTAATATTTCCCAATTTTGTTCGAGCGTATAGCGTCCCATCATGCAAATGTCAAAAATAAATCCGAAAATAAAAATAAAAATTAATTTTATTCTACCTTTCAAAGTCAACTTAATTGGTAGTTCAAATTTAACATTTTAAATTTCCCACCCTATATACCGGTATATAAGATTCGAGCCAGTCGAACTTAATGCATTTTAATTGTTTAATTTAATATGAAAATTATTTCAAACACTAAATTTAATTCAGATCAATGTTCACCTTTCCGGAAGGGAAATAACTTTCGTCAAATCAATTTATGCGAACCGTAACAATAAAGATTCTCATTTAAAAACAAAAATAAATTTAGTTAAATCAGTTGAGCAAATAACAAAAAATCTTCCGTTCACAAAAACTCAACTGCAGTCTGAACTTGTTCCGACAATCAGTGATGGCTGATGCAATGGAGGAAGGAAGTAAAACGAAATAGATGGAAAATCTGATATTATGGAAGGAGACAGTTAGTTGGGACTATAAGTAAGCAGAGAATCGACAATTGTCATTTCAATGAAGAACATTGCTTTTACTCCATTGTCTGGCATCACAATCGATAATGTAATGAATTCACATGGCAAAAGGTGCATCATTGATTGCTGACTTGGGAGTAACGGCAAAATTGCCGTGAATATCAATTAATGAACCCATTTGGAAATGATTTTATAAATGAGTTTGCTATTTCAAATTATTGCAAAATTTAAAAATGCATATAAACGGTGACTGATACTTATGATATTTCGAAACTCTAATTTACGCCAAAGTAAGGTGAAATGTTAAAATTTTAAATAACACTTTTTAGTTTTTGTGTTGCTTGATTACTGATAAATTTTGATTGATTTTTATTTTTTTTAATACAAAACATTAGCATGCCAGATAGTTTGTTTTTTTCTTCTTAAGTTTACAATCAACCTCGATGACTTACCATTGAATGGTAAATTATGATTACAACAACAAAATTATTTTTCTTATGTTTAGGAGTTTCGGCTATCAGTTTTCAATTGCAACAATAAACAAGTAAGGAAAGGCTAAAGTCGGGCGGGGCAACCTGTATGATACACTCCACTTTTTATCGGAATACAATTCAATTCAGTAAAAAAGTGAAAACGGGAAAAAGGTTTGTATGTATCCTAATCACAGGCTAATATGACCTGGTCCAACTTGTCAAATCGAGAATAATATTTGTATCGGGGCTATATCCAAACATGGAATGAAGTGACTAACTTTCACAATAAGTTCTTCCAGTTGAAGTATAACGTGTTATGCTCAATTTTAAGAAATTCTCTGAAAATACGCGGTTTCTGGGGGAACGAAATTTGTATGAGAACTATATGTAAATCTGAACCGATGTGACCCATTTTCACCATAGGTGTTCCTAATTTAAATATAAGATGTTTTGCCAATTTTGCAGAAAATCTGTTAAAATATGTGGATTCTGGAGCGGAAAAATTCAAATTGGGAACGAAATTTGTGTGTATAAATAAATCTGAACCGATCTAACACATTTTTACCAAAAGTGTTTCCAGTTGAAATATAAGGTGTTTTGCTAATTTTGGAGAAAATCTGTTAAAATATGTGGATTCTAGGGCAGAAAAATTCAAATTGGGAGCGAAATTTGTATGGAAGCTATATATAAATCTGAACCGATCTAACACATATTTATTGCAGGTGTTTCCAGTTGAAATATAAAGTGTTTTGCTGATTTTGAAGAAAATCTGTTGAAATATGGGGTACAAGAGTCAAAAGGGTCAAATCGGGAGTGAAATTCGTATGGTGGCTATATGTAAATTTGAACCGATTTTCTTCAAATTAAATAGCGTTCGTCCTTGTCCCGAAAAACTTCGCTGTGCAAAGTTTCGTTTGGTGCTGGCTACAATTGCGACCTGTATCGTGATTACAACAATAGACGGACATTGCTAAATCGACTCAGAAAGTGATTCTAAGCCGGTCGGTATAATTAAGAATGGGTCTATCCCCCTTCCTTTTGGGTGTTACAAACAAATGCATAAAGACATAATACTCCCGTGGAGGGTATAAAAAGGCGTTAAGTTCGGTCGGACCGAACAGTATAACCGGCAAATTGAAAGATGTCGAGTTTACTTAGAAATTCAGTACAATTTTAGGAAAATTTGCATATGATATTTGCAAATAAATAAATTGTGAAATTTTAAGAAAAACTGTACTTCAGAACCGATTTCGTCAAATTGATATTTCATGATTGTAACTACAGCAGATATACAAGCCGACCGATTTTAAGCCGACAAGCCGCCGCCGGAGTTCTAACTCAGTCAAATCTTACTAGTAAAACAGACAACCCACTTAAAATTGCAAAGAAAATATAAATGATGACTTAGACAACCTACTGCTGTGAAATATATTGATCTTTCTTTGAATTTGGTATCCCACTATATGATGACGGCTATAGAAAATTCAATGATTGTATTTTGATTTGAAAGTCGCATTTATATAAGTCAATTCCAGTAGGTATGGCCATGTATTCCTATAAATAACAATGAACAACAGCTCCTCTATTGTGCTTCTTTAGTGTGTCAAAGTAGTTAGAGTATTATTATTCTTTGGAAGGATTATGATATTCAAGCCTCACATGAAAAGCTGTAATTGCAAAAATATTTATTAAATTCATCCATATTATAAATTTTGGGAATGGATTCCCACTCCCAAAAATTATTGTATGGGATAACAATTAGGGTGGCTCGGCAGTACCTCAAAAATTATTGTATGGGATAACAATTAGGGTGTCCAACCGCGATTAATCGAATAATTTTTGTCAAATATTTGTTCGAATAATAAAAAAATCATGATTTTCTAATAACGAATAATTCGAATAAATTGTCCCAAATAATCGATTAATCGATATTATAAGTTTTGCCTTAAAAACTAATGAAATCGTGGTATGCTTTGTATGATAAATTGATTTTGAATAGTCAGTTTGCTGGGTAAAAAACTATGAAACACCAAATATAAAACCACAATTTTTTCGATTTTTGTTTTGTATGCTCCACAGATATTAAAATAACGATTTATCCGACATCGGAATTATTTAATATTTAAAGAATAGTAATTTCATAGAAAAATTAAGGTTAACACCGCGATAATAAAGTCAGTTCTGTTATAAATCACATGATCCATATTCGAAAAATATCAATGGATAACTTCTGACATTGTGCTCATTTAAGGGAAGGTTCTTTATTTTGATAAGATATTAAGATTTTTGTCAATTTGATATCAAAATGTTTAAATAAAATCAGATACGTAATACAAGTTCAATATAGTGGAACTACCCGTAAACTGGCGTGTCTTGTCTATATAACACTTATTAATTATATTTTATTTAAGTGGACAATTGTTCGATTAATCGGTTAATCGAATAACTCTCGACTTCATCATTCGATTAATTGGAATTTTTTGTTTTCAAATAAACGATAAATCGAATAACATAAAAGTCCGAATAATTGGATACCCTAATAACAATATTAAATTATTGGAACATTGGCTAATATTAACGCATATTGAACTACTTGACAAAAAAAGAAAATTGTTCCTTCCGTTTTCCAAAAATTGTCAAATAAATACGGGTAATCGAATGACAGAAAGAGCAGGCAAATCAGCTGGAAGCCGCCGCCGCCGCCGCCGCCGATAATTATGGTTCGGCTTGTAACTCTGAACCACAGTCGTTTGGTCGGTACAATTTAATTATTTTTATAATTTTAATTGTTAAAGTACGAATTTAGGAACATTATGCTACTTTACGCATCTTCATAGCCAGATGACTGTTTGTATTGTCCCATTTTCCTCCTAAAACGTCAGTGGTATGTACACATCGAAGTTTTTGATTCTGGCTGCAGTTGGTACCATCTTTCCCGTTTTCCCGATTTTGGTGAAAACAAAATTTCATGATTTTAGTTATAGCCATTTAATTGGTACTATTTTGTCCCCTTTGCGCGTCTATATCGTCGAGGTAAGTACTCGTCGAATTTTATGATTCCAGCTGCAATAACTTGGTCGTTACCAATTTTATCCCCTTTTCCCCTTAAAAGTATGAATTTTGAAACACCCACTCATTTTATGTGTCTCCGCAATTAAAAAAGTGTGTACATTAGCCGGATTTCATACTTATCGTTTAATTAGTAATTCTTTGTTCCACTTCGCCCCCTTAAACTATGAATTTAGTAAAAATAAAATTTTTCTGTGTATATTTAGAGAATGAAAAAACTTTTTTTAGCCAAAGAATTTCAAATGTGGCTGTTTATGGAACTTTTACATGTATACCTTCCGCAATGAGCGATATTCAGGTTTGCCATTCGTCCTGTCCAACAAAACCACTTCCTTATATGCCCTGTTCTGAAAGAAAAGTATCAACTCCATTTACCCAAACCCTCATACTCAATATCCTTGTTCCGGTTTTGATACTGAAAGACATCAGCCATTGTGGTATAGCATAGGGTTTATAATATTCGTTACACTCTGTTATATGATGTTTTATTTCGGTCTGTTGGTTAGTTTGCTCTTTTACTGCAGCATCAGACAGAGAAAAACATGATTTTATCATACCCAACGCTGCGAACGAACCGATTGTGTATATTTTATGCTGAAGATAGTTTGTTGCTGCTGTTGTTGTTGTCGATGTCGTTGGAGATATCTGCTATTGACGCTAAAGGCATAATGATGACAGTCGGTTGTTGTTGCGTTTCTAAGTTTACTTTCGAAGCTCATACAAATGTCAACTGTCACGTGATGCTTATGTTGTTATTTATAGCATGTCTCTCACGCTGTCCCAGCTTAGGATTCTGGCCGTGTTCGGACGACGGCCATGTCGAAAAGGAAACAGGGTAAAAATGTCACCATGTATTTGTGGTTGGGGAGGGGGTGGATTGGAATCGTTTCCACATTATGTTTTACAGTTTAAAATACAATAAATCTGTTACCAAAATGCACACACACGAATACTGGGGCATTTATTTACATACATACATATGTATTTAGATGTTCACAAAGGCGACATGTGCACACATACATTAACAATTGGAAGAGGGCTTGGACTGGAAACAATAGCTGTCTGTGTGTGTGTGTGATGTAAATATTAATGGCCACCAATTAGTTTGAGGCACAAATATGTCTGACTAAACGTTTAGTTCGTTTTCGAAATAGCCTCGCATGTGCGAGATGTATTCATAACGAATTTCAAATATGATGTATTCCAAAGAACAATGGAGCATTTGGGTTGTTGTAGTTTCGCTTCCGCTTCCGTTTGTTGTATGATTTCGAAAAATATAAAAATAATTGTTTATCTGTGAATACAAAATATATATAGCCCACGACTTGCCTACGTATTGTGATATTTCTGGAAACAGTTTCATTTGTCCATATGTGAAAATAAATTGCTGCTATGAAACGCTTTTCAGGAATTATTTGGGTGCAGATTAGGGGATAGATCATTTGGCGCGGACAAACAGAGTAACACATCGAAGATGTAACAATAATCGCTTCAAATCTTCATAAAATCTTTAGGAAATGTTCGCAAATGTCTAAGAATCTGCTATAGATAATACTAAACATGTCCTTTACCCTGCCTTTTCGAAATTTGTACTTCAAGGAGTGCGCGGGACATAAAGGGATAAAAATGGTACCAATTTAAATATTGCGGCTATATATTCCTCTGACAACGTAGAAACGCAATCTAAATGGATTTTTCAAAATTTATACTTTTAAGGGAGGAAAGATAGCAAATGTGATATAAATGCTACCAATTTAAGTAGTGTAGCTATATTCGTGAAAATCGATATTTACATTTCTCTGGCAACGTAGATTGCTACATAAATAAATTTTTCGAAACTTGTACTTTTAAGGGGCTAGCGAGACAAAAAGGGGATAAAAATGGTACCAACTGAAGTATTACAGCTAGAATCGTGAAAATTAAACGTATGTAAATTCCTTTCATCACCCAGAAGCGCAATATAAATGCATTTTTGTACTTTTAAGACGTGAGTGACACAAAAATGAATAAAAATGGTACCATCTAAGGTACTGCAGCGGCTCTGCGAACGGCGACCCTAGTGAAAAAAGGCCCAACGCAAAAATGAAAAATGTTTTTCTTAAAAAAGGGTTAAATTCACCCATAAAGAGAAGAGCTAGAGGGTTCAGATCTTCCACAAAAATGATCCCCATATAACTTCACAATATAGATCTGACAATATGAATTCTCTCAGACATTATCTTACAACACGTTTGTTCGCAATCGCTTCATATAGAAAGAATGAACGATGCAAATAGAAAAGGGATGTCACCCAGCAAACATTTTGTGTTCGCATGAACAATAAACGTTTCCTGCATTGTGAACTTTCGGTCGGGCTCTCTGATTTTCCTTGGAGTATATCCAAAACCCAACAACTCAGATCTTTATTGATTTACGTTTGAAGTAAATAAATTAACATAACCATTCCCTAAAAAATCATATTATTGGGTGATAGTTCACTTAAATTTTTGTAAATTTGCCGTAGTGAAGAATCACCCAAAATTATGAACGATTTTTATACCCTCCACCTCCAGGATGGAGGTATACTAACTTTGTCATTCCGTATGCAACACCTTGACATATCGACCTGAGACCCTATAAAGTATATATAATCTTGAACGTCATAAAATTCTAAGGCGATCTAGCCATGTCCGTCCGTCTGTTGAAAGCACCCTAGCATCTAAACGAAAGGGGCTGGGACGTCCAATTTTTTTATAAATAAGTCTTATAGTCGTAGATCGGTTGGGATTGAAATCATCCAAAAAGGGAAAAAGTTTTCCCTCACAAGGACTGAAAATACCCATAATAACCCCTAATATTTTAGAGTATTTAAGCATATTTTTGTTTTCAATATGTCTGCTTGTACTTACTTGATATTGGGTAGCCCATTCCTCCTATAACAAAAACGAGCACCATAAATTCGTAGGGGGTGAAATGGGCCAAAAAAGATAAGAATGGTACATATTAAACGGCAACAGCTAGAAACACGAAGTTCGGTGTGTACATTCCCCTAATTGAGTAGATACATGATATAAACGTACTTTTTCCAAATTCGTACTTTTAAGGGGTAAAATGGGAATAGAGGGATAAAAATGGTACCAACCAAACGGCTGCGCATAGAATAATGAAATTCGGTGTAGACATTCCTCTGATTGCGTAGACATGTAAAATAAACGGATTTTTCGAAATTCGTACTTTTTGGGGTTAAAATGGAAAAAGGGGATAAAAATAGTACCAACTAAACGACTACAGCTAGAATGCTGACATTCGGTGTGTGCATCCCTCTAATTGCATAGACACGCAAAATAAAGAGATTTTAGAAAGTCGTACTCCTAAGTGGGTAATATAGGAAAAAGGGGATAAAAATGGTACCAACCACATGACTGCCACTAGAATCATGGAATTCGGTGTATACATTTATCCGAACCCAAAGACACGCAAAATAAAAAGATTTTTTTTCAAATTCGTACTTTTTACTTTTATGACGAAAATAGCTGTGTACGTGAAATAAAGAATTTTCAAAATTTGTACTTTTGGAATTAAAATAGAATGGAAATACAACCAACTGTAGCATCCACTATCTACCAATATTTATGGTATTTAAGCTTTTTTAAAATATAAATAAAAGAATATTTATTTTTTGAATTGACTTGAAGTATTATTTCGATATGTAAACGCATTGGTAGCCTTGCCTTTTAAGCGTGGTTTGAAATAATAAAAATATATTTATTTATAAAATTATTTTTCAATATTTTGTATCTCGCAAATCTCGACGTAAATAAATCTCCAGGCCCGGATGGCATTTCAGCACTTGTCCTATGTAAGTGCTCTTCGACGCTTGTCCGTCCCCTTCGGGAGACCTGATGACACTGCTATCCGAAAAGTGGAATCGATCCATCCACCAGCTTGGAGAAAGTAAGGTCGTTGCTCTAGATATCTCCAAGGCCTTTGATAGAGTTTGGCACGGCGCACTCTTATCAAAGCTTATCGCTTTTGGTGTTGGTAGTGACTTCTCTCGATTTATATAGATCATACTCACTCGATCATAGACCTAGTCGCCAAGAAATTGAAAACAAAAGGCGATCGATGGATGAGTCACTTAGACAGGATTTGCTGACCATTTCTGAATGGGGTTTAGTGGATAGAGTAGATTTTAATGCACGTAAGACTCAGTGCTCCTTGTTGTCTCACAAGCGATTCACTGATCCAACGGTGTCGTCGATTTTAATGAACGGTATAGATATTGAGCAATCAGATACTCTCGATGTTCTTGGCATGAAAATACAACGTGATGTTCGTGTATTTGATGTGTCGAAAGAAGCATTCAAATGTTTAGGTTTTTTAAAACGATGTAAGAAATATTTCACAACCTCTGATCTTCTCAATATCTATACTACCTACATCAGACCAAAGACGGAATACGGGTGCTTCATCACTGGAGCTACTTGACCGTGTCCATAGGAGGGCGATGGTGTTGATAGGTGACGGTAGGATATCCAATTCTATTGTCTCCCTTGAACACCGTCGTAATGTTGGTTGTGTGTCATTGTTCTATCGATACTTTCATGGTGTTTGTTCTTCGGAAATTCGTGATCTTATACCGCCCATGAGAACGTTCGGTACAGATACGCGACTCTCCAGGAACGCTCACCCATTTGTTGTCGATTGGACAACCGGCCGCACTACACATTACAGAATAAATTCGTTCTTCGCCCGTACTATCCGTATGTGGAATCGACTTCCGGCAAATATCTTTCCCTCCAATTACGACATTCAGAGATTCAAAACAGATGTCAACAGACACTACTCCCTCTTTCCTCCTTCCATTACCTGATTTTCCTTCCACCAACGCAATGCACTGCATTTATAGGGGACATCCCCTGAGAGTTGGTTCAGTGAAAAAAAAAAATGTTTTGGTTTGGCTATATTAACAAAAAGTATATTTTCCTTTAATATTACTGCACTTCTACGAAAATCGACAGCCTCTGTGGAATGTAATCCATGGCGAAGGGTATATAAGGTTCGACCCGGCCGAACTTAACGCCGTTTTTACTTGCTCTTTTTCCATTTGCGTTATTTTTGGGCTTTTGCTTGACCCAGTGTTCGATTAATCGAATAGTAACCGGTAGTTTGTTCTAATGTGTTATGAGATTATTCGTTACAGCCAAGATGACACAACTGTTATGACATAAAATCCCAGGAGAAATAATTACAGTCCAGCCGAAGAATGGCAACACGTGAATATTTTAGTCTGTTTAGCCTTTGGATATATGTTAAAAAATCAGCAAATATTTAATTTGGTATGAAAAGACAAAATTTTCGTCTCTTACACAGCGACCCGGTTTAATGGACGATAAACAATTGCTTCGATTCGTTTACCGATCTAGATCTCAAGGTGAACTACAGCAGCAATGTATTTGGCAGAATAAATCTCCTTCATTTCATGTTAGTTAACAACTTCTGTAGGTCTCAGCCCTAATGACCCAACATTGTTCAAACAATATTTTTCAACGTTTTCACATAAAATGTGCAATATATAAAACAGAGGATAGCAAACCTATTACTCGCATTGGAACTTCCATACATCTCCATATTAGTACTTACTATGTAGTGTCACTTAAGTTCTAGTACATTGACGAGAAATTTCAATACACCTATTTCAAGTTTCAAGTTTAAAACTTGAAAATATTATACATACATTCACTCATTCTATTTTATTTTATTAACTCTCCTCTTCTCGTGCGGATATTTATTTTAAAATATGTTCATTGCACACTTCAGCAATCTCCCCATTGACATTTGTTTCTTTTCCGTTTTCCTTGTGTTTTTTTTTGGATCACTTTCATATTTTATTTCTCCTGGGGCTAGACAAAGACACGACTGTTGAAACCATTCCAAAATGCAACAACAAAATTGTACTTGCTCTCGTTCACATGTTGTGTGCAGTGTTGGATTATGTTTTATTTGCCTGGGTGTGTGTGTGTGGCATTTCCGTTTTAACACACTCACTAACTTACGACACACTAACCTGAAACTCAGTTACTGCACTCACACTGACACACGCACACACACACACACACATATGGAGATGGATATGAGTACCTATACAAATACGAAGCGAAAGAGACAAGCACATACCCAGAGGACATGACATTAAATTTGTACATTCATATTTAAACAGACAGATACGAGTATGAGCAATTCAAGAGTGCGAAGGCGCAAGGATACACAAACGCACACTTAGGCAGCAAAAAAAAACTTGGCACCCCTTTCGCTCGGGGACTAGAGTGTGTGACTGATATTTAAGCAAATATTATATATATTGATGTATATTTTAAATGGTATAAGTATTAAGGTGTCCCAGGCGAAACGCATACCTTAAACTTTTTTTCTATTTGACCCCAATAGCTGACTTGATGAACGTTAAAATTACAAGAGAAGTTGTTTTATTCTTTGATTTTTTTAAGATTTGCTTATTTCCTATTAAACTAAAAGTAATTTGCTGAAAATTTTAGGGATATTTGCATAAGGACTATATGAAAATATGGGCCTATATGGTCCAATTTCATGGCAGTTATTCCGAGGTGAAATATAACATGTAACAAATATTTATAAATATTTTATATTAAATTAATGTAAATAATTTTCTGAAACAATGTTTTCACGTAGCGCAATATAACCACAAATATAGCCAAAAACCTAGATACAGTATATTTCGGTTATTATATCTCAAAAACGCAAATTCCTTGGACAATTTTGATGTCATATTCCGTTTAAGCGCACTGAAGACTTTCAAAATTAAATCCAAACAATCCTGTCTAGCAATTGACTTGCCCTGTGGAATATTTTGGGCCACTAAATCAATTAGCGATTTTTTGCATTTTATTTTTTCATGTTTAAGTATATAGGGTTATTAAAGCCCAGTATTACTCTTCTTCCTACATTTATTTCTCCAAAAATCTCAACTGTGAATGCCTTAACAACTATAACTTTGTCTTGCTTAGATAATCATTTTGAAGAGCAATTTTAGTTTCTGAATCTATTGCCACCCAACTCTGAATTTTTGATATTTTGTAGGGAATAAAATAAGGTAAAAAACAATTAACACTAAAAAAATTTAAAAATAAGTCTTTCAGGGTATTCAAGGATTAAGATTATTTTTTATTTTGTTGGCTCCTTGAACCACAAGGACATTACTCTTTTCATACGGAGTCGGAAAGACGAGGTGAAAATCTTTAAGAATATAGTAATAACGTTTAAAGCTGATGACACTATCCAATGTTAAACATTGTTAAAGAAGCCAGCTCTTCACAAATAGCCCCAAGACCCATTATGTGATTTGTAGTACTGCAAGAGTTCCAATCGGTAGCTATATAGAAACCTGAAGCGATTTTCTTCAAACACGATGACGTCTGTTCCTGTCAAAAAAATTATTGTCACATTTCGTGGAAATTTGATCGGTGTTGTTGATCATATGATGAATTTCTCTGCCAGACATTCCATGCGGATGAGTAACGTTATCTTTAATAAACGCATATGAAACATACGCCACCCGCACGCTGATAAGAGAATTTTGCTGCACTTGTCACAACACATTAAACAAAATATTAAAAAAAATTTAGGGAATAAAGAATAAAATTGTTAAAAGTGTTTTTTAAGATTTCATATCATAACACCTTAAACTATTCGTCGGGGACCCCGTATATATATTCTGGGTCGTGGTAAAATTCTAAAACGATATAGCCATGTCCGTCTGTCTGTCTGTTGAAAGCACGCTAGCATCTAAACGAAATGAGCTAGGAGGTTCAAATTTTCCCTAAATGTGTCTTATGGTTGCAGATCGATTGGTATTGAAAGTGGGCGAAATCGGCCCAAAGGGAAAACATTTTCCCTCACAACCACTAAAAATACCCATAATAACCGCCAATATTTTAGAGTATTTAAGCATAGTTTTTCAATATGTCTGCTTGTATCAAGTAATATTGTGAATGCGCATTCCACCTATAACAAAAAAGTGAACCACAAAGTGATTTTTATTCGTAGGGGGTGAAATGGGTCAAAAAGGGATAAACATGGTACATATTAAACGACAACAGCTAGAAACACGAAATTCGGTGAGTACATTCCTCTAATTGACTAGATACATAATACAAAATTCGTACTTTTAAGGGGCAAAATGGGATAAAAATGGTACCAACCAAACGGTTGCACATAGAATAATGAAATTCGGTGTATACATTCCTCTGATTGCGTAGACACGTAAGATAAACGGATTTTTCGAAAACCGTACTTTTTGGGATTACAATGGAAAGAGGGGATAAAAATAGTACCAACGAAATGACCGCAGCTGGAGTCATGAAATTCGTAGTATACATTCCTCTGACTGTGTAGACACGAAAAAATAAGTTTTTTTCCAAATTCATACTTTCAAGGGATACAATGGCACCCACTATATACCTAGTTTTAGTGTATGTAAGCTTTGTAAGTATAAATATAAAAATATTTATTTTTGAATTGACTTGAATTATTTATATTTTCCTGTAATATTTCTGTACCTCTACGAAAATCGACAGCCTATGTGGAATGAAATCTATGGAGGAGGATATATAAAGTTCGGCCGGCCGAACTTAACGCTTTTTTACTTGTTTTATATTAAATTATAACCAATGTACTTGAAATTAACAAAAACTTATATTTGTGTCTCCTACCACAAAAAATTACGAATTTTTATTCCCTCACTCTACAGAGTTACCTCCTATATCATTTGGGACAGAAAAAATGAGTAACGCATCGAAGGAGTGACTTAATACCCTAAGTATGTTTGGACCAAATCCGTTTCACGACTTTTTAAGATGTTTGAGCCATGTTCATCCGTCTGTCTGGCTGGTGTACACGATAACACTCGAAAGGAATTAAGGAATCGTTTCAAACTTTGCACATGGTAATATTTTTCCCAAATTTAGTTTAAGTTCGAAGATGGGCGAAATTGCCACGCCCCTTCTGGTACCTCCAACACAAATAGCCAACATTCCAATGCACTATGGTCCCAAATCCATTTTTTTTTTTGCAGAAATTCAAAAAAATTGAAATTGGAAACTGGTAAATGTGTATATATTTTCCTTATGACAACACTCCAATCAATCAAGAAAATATACTGGAGAAAATTAGGTGGCAACACCACAAGCCTGAATGGTACTTAAATTTTGCGGTTCAAAAAAAGTGGGATTAATTTTGATATAAAGCAGTTTTACAAATTAATTAAAATCAAGACTTAAAAATAAAGACTATATTATGAAAATTGATGGCAAGAGTTAGTAGTTGAAAAATCATATTTAACATTTTATGATTATTGTGGTCTTGTAAGTATTCACAGGTATTGTAATTTTGTGATTTGTAGAGAACATAATCAGAACATAATAAAAAACCGTTTTATTTTGACTTTTTTATACACTCCACGAGAGTATTATGTCTTTGTGCGTTTGTTTGTACCACCCAAAGGAAGAGAGATAGACCGATTGTTAGAATCACTTTTTGAATCGATTTATCAATGCCCGTCTGTCTGTCTGTCCGTCCATCTATTCTTGTAATCACGATACACGTCGCAATTGTAGACAGAACCAAATGAAACTTTGCACAACGAAGTTTTTCGGGATAAGAACGAACGCTATTTAATTTGAAGAAAATCGGTTCAGATTTAGATATAGCCCCCATACGAATTTCACTCCCGATTTGACTCTTTTAACTCTAGATATCACATATTTTAACAGATTGTCTTCAAAATTGGCAAAACATGTTATATTTCCACTAGAAACACCCATGGTAAAAATGGGTCAGATCGGTTCAGATTTATATATAGCTCCCATACAAATTTCGCTCTCGATGCGACTTTTTCCGCTCTAGAATCGACATATTTTAATAGATCTTCTTCGAATTTGTCAAAATATCTTATATTTCAATTAGAAACACCTGTGGTGAAAATGGGTCAGTTCGGTTCAGATGTATATATAGCTCCCATACAAATTTCGCTCCCGATTTGACTCTTTTCGCTATAGAAACAGATCTTCATTAAATTTGGCAAATATCTTATATTTCAACTAGAAGGACCTATGGTGAAATTGGGTCAAACCAAGTATTTTCTTCAAATTTTCCATGACACATTATACTTTAACATTATATAGGGTCCGCCAAATAACTTTTTTTTAAATGCTATAAAAAACTACTGAATATTTTCTCAAATTTCTTTTTTGTTTGAAAGTACAATCCTTCCGGTTAATAATGGAAAATAATTTCATTCAAATGGCTGCTGAGGACACCCCACAAATAATAGTTCAACGGTTGAATAGTTGAAAAAAAAACGTTAGATGGCGGACCCTATACTTTAACTAGAAGCACCTATGGGTCTCTTCGTTCCATGGATACAGTCCTCGTACAAGTATTCTTCTCGATTTAACAAAGTGGGTCAATTCACTTTTTACCGAATTGAATTGTATTCGGTTCAGATTTATATATAGCTCCCATACAAATTTCGCTCTCGATGCGACTTTTTCCGCTCTAGAATCGACATATTTTAATAGATCTTCTTCGAATTTGTCAAAATATCTTATATTTCAATTAGAAACACCTGTGGTGAAAATGGGTCAGTTCGGTTCAGATGTATATATAGCTCCCATACAAATTTCGCTCCCGATTTGACTCTTTTCGCTATAGAAACAAATCTTCATTAAATTTGGCAAATATCTTATATTTCAACTAGAAGGACCTATGGTGAAATTGGGTCAAACCAAGTATTTTCTTCAAATTTTCCATGACACATTATACTTTAACATTATATAGGGTCCGCCAAATAACTTTTTTTTAAATGCTATAAAAAACTACTGAATATTTTCTCAAATTTCTTTTTTGTTTGAAAGTACAATCCTTCCGGTTAATAATGGAAAATAATTTCATTCAAATGGCTGCTGAGGACACCCCACAAATAATAGTTCAACGGTTGAATAGTTGAAAAAAAAACGTTAGATGGCGGACCCTATACTTTAACTAGAAGCACCTATGGGTCTCTTCGTTCCATGGATACAGTCCTCGTACAAGTATTCTTCTCGATTTAACAAAGTGGGTCAATTCACTTTTTACCGAATTGAATTGTATTCGGGTAGAAAGTGGAGTGTATCATATAGTCGGCCCCGCCCGACTTTAGCCTTTCCTTACTTGTTGTCATTTTAAATGTGTACGACTGTCACGTTCGACTTTATCTAATTTGTGAAGGTTCTTCCGCGCTATTTTTAAAAAATAAAAGAATCATAATTTTTATAAAAATTACTTTACAAAGAGCGTCATAACTTCTACAGTTTTCTATAGAATTTTACATGTAAACATGGCTTCCAGCTGTTTGCTGTTAAAAAATATATAATTTTTTAATTTTTATTATTTCTTACCAGCAAAAAAAAACTTTTTTTAAATAAAATCAATTTGTTCGCAATATTTTCTTCGCTAAACCTACCTAAACTATGTGAAAATGGAAATCGCAACATTTTTGTTGGTCGCAACATTTCTTTAATTGAACATGAGAATACAAATATCTTTAACGTAGCTTCAGTGAAAATTGGAATTTAAGTAAAAAATAAAAAAATAGCCATAAAAAAGAATTTAAATTTTTATTTTAATTTAGAAATCCAAACTTCGTCAGTAAATGCTGTATGGAAAACATATGAGCACGATCCGACTTAAAATGTAGATTATAGAACAGTAATATAGTAAATAGGACAGATATTTGTATGGGGCCTATATCTAAATCTGATCCGCTTTTCTTCATATTCAATAACGACCTTGCCAGTAATATTTCACGTCGATCGAACTACAATTGCAACCTGGACCTTGATCAAATGCTTTAGATGACATCGCTAAACCGACTCAGTGGATCGACAAACATTTGGCGTGAAACTAACGAATAATGTCCTATTCCACGATGTGGTGTGGGGTATACAAATACTCTCAATCACATTTTTCTTGTTTCGTCCTTTTATTAACTCTTGGCTAAATTGATGTTTCATATTACCCATATGCGAATTTTTCAACGCAACGTATTATTTCTTATCTGTATGAAAACTATATGGTTTTAACTTTCACTCCAAACCCCCCAACCGAATTCAACTGTCTGAGTTGTGGCCGCCACATGTTGTTGGTTGCTACTTGGTACTGGTGTGATGCTGAAAACGTTTGGCTGCCAGACCCACCAAACATTAACCTCAAACCAGAAATAAGTTAGAATTCTCGAACAATGTTAAGTAACACGATATCGAAAAAAATTAAATTAAATTAAAGTTTAAACAATGTCCGATGATACCAACAGCCCTACAAAAATACGGACTACATCTACTATTAACTCTATGTTCTTCGCTCAAATTCTTCAGTTGCTGTACATTTATTTCAAACTATATATTTTCCACCATAGATCTGTAAAATTGTTCTTGTCATCATTTTTTCTGAGAGTGTTATAAATTTTCTTTTACATATGTATAAATTATTTTGCATCTTTAAACGTAACATAATTTAATGTTGTGTTTGAAGGTTGCTCAAACCTGTTTGCCTGTTAACTTTCTCCTGCCAGTATGATGTCAGACGAACATAACATTTTCGGTAAATCGCAACATAACATTGTTTAGGAATTGTAAAAATGATAATATTTTAAGTTAATGTTAAACAAATCTGTCTGGTTGAATATTCCAGACCACACCAACTATGGACATGATGTATGTAAATGGATATGAAGTTAATTTAAATTTGAAATTATTGAATATAATATTGAAATTTGAAATTATTCTGACATCTCCCAGGCAAATGACCCATATTCGTATGTTAAGTTAAAATTCTCCAAATTCTAATAAGAATTTATATTGGAATGCCATTTCGCTGGGAATCAATGGTACACATGATTCCGCATATTCGTACTTTTAGGGGGTAAAATGGCCCAAAAAGGGATAAACATCGAACCTTCGTCCTGACTAAACGGCAGTAGCTAGAAACATGAAATTCGGTGAGTTCCTTGCAATGACCATGCAGATGAACTACAAATAGGGATTTTTCGAAATTTGTACTTTAAGGGAGGAAAGAGACAAAAAGGGATAAAAATGGTACCCATTTAAGTATTGCAGCTATATTCGTAAAAATCAGTATTTACATTTCTCTGACAACGTAGACTTGCAATATAAATGGATTTTTCGAAATTTTTACTTATAAGGGGTGAGCGGGACAAAAAGGGATAAAAATGGTACCAACTAAAGTATTGTAGCTACAATCGTGAAATTTGGTATGTAAATTCCTCTGACCTTGTAGAAGCGCGTTAAAATTGGAATTTTCAAAATTTGTACTTTTAAGGGTTGCGAGGGACAAAAAGGGATGAAAATGGTACTAATTTAAGTATTGCAGCTATAGTCGCGAAATTTGGTGTGTAAATTAATCTCACCACATAGAAGCGGAATATAAATGCATTTTGTACTTTAAAGGGTTGCGCGGGACAAAAAGGGATAAAAATGTTACCAACTAAAGTATTGCAGTTAGAATCTTGAAATTGGATATGTAAGTTCTTCTGACCATGTACAAGCGCAGTAAAATTGGATTTTTCGAAATTTGTACTTAAAAGAGGTGAGCGGGACAAAAAGGGATAAATATGGTGCCAACTAAAGTATTGCAGCTATTGTCGTGAAATTTGGTATGTAAGTTATTCTGCCCATGTAGAAGCGTAGTAAAATTGGATCTTTCAAAATTTGTACTTATAAGAGGTGAGCGGGACAAAAAGGGATAAAAATGGTACCAGCTAAAGTATTGCAGCCAGAATCTTGAAATTTGATGTGCGACTTCTTCTGACCATGTAGAAGCGCAGTAAAATTGGATTTTTCGACATTTGTACTTATAAGAGGTGAACGGGACAAAAAGGGATACAAATGGTACCAACTAAAGTATTGCAGCTATAGTCGTGAAATGTGGTATGTTAATTCCTCTCACCACATAGAAGCGTAATATAAATGCATTTTGTACTTTTAAGGGTAGCGCGGGACAAAAAGGGATAAAAATGGTACCAACAAAAGTATTGCAGCTAAAATCTTGAAATTTGACGTGCAAGTTCTTCTCACGATGTACTTATAAGAAGTGAGCGGGACAAAAAGGGATAAAAAAGTACCAACTAAATTATTATAGCAAGAATCGTGAAATTAGGTATGTAAATTCCTCTGACCACGCACAAGCGAATTTAACTTTTAATGGGAGAGCGGTACCAAAAGGGATAAAAATAGTACTTACTTTAGGATTACAGCTAGAATCATGAAATTTAGAATGTAAATTCCTCTGACCATGTAGAAGCGCCATCAAAATGGATTTTTTTTTCGAATAAAAGGCTCTGCGGTTGTAATTTTTTGTTAAAAACTGGGTAGGAAATGAGTTCAGCTAAAACAGTGCACATCGACAAGCACATTCCTTTGACTGTATATGAGTGCTATGTTTCCAATTTACTATTTTAGAAAAGAAATCAAATAAATACTATCCTAAAACAGAGACGGATAAAACTAATAACAAATACCTGGCTTTTTCGCGTGCGAGGCAGCGGGTACTGCTAGTATTTATATATTTCTATAAAAATGAAAAAATAATTTCCAGTCACCACACGAAAATAAAATTTGGATTGTTTAATGACGATTTGCAAAATAATTCGTTCCTAGATCAAGCCGTCTGTGAGGTGAATGCCATTAAAAACCATGATTTTTCCCGTGTAATTTTTTTGTGTTGGATTTTTTTTTTTTCATTTTTTTTTTTTCTGAAATAATATACACTTGAAAGCTTTTTAAATATAAATTTTGATTATTGCCTTCGAGTAACTTAATGGCCGAATTATTGGACGTTTAAAGTAGTTTTTTGTGGTTTTTCACAGTGACAACTGAAAACTTTTTCGTATTTGTTGGTAGTATTTTATAAAAAATAAAGAAGCTGCATTTAATACCTTTCGAATGATGCCTAAGTGATGAACAACGCCGCAGTGCTGATTTTTGAAAAAAAAGTTTCAACATTTTGACTCTGAAAAACATCGCCGGTAATAAATTAGTTCACAAAAATTGAGTCAGTAACGTCATTCGTTCGATATGCATCATTTATTCCTTCTATTTAGTTTTCATAACACCTCTTACAAAATTTTTCCCAGAAATGTGAGTTTATATTTAAACGTCCAATAATAAGACAAGAATAAAAATCTATATTTAAAGTGCTTCCAAGGGTCTACAAAAAAATGGACAAAAATGCAACATAAAAAATTACACGAGATAGACTTGATTTTGTTTTCATCATATAGCATATGATTACCGACTATAGCTATAGTTCGAGAGCCAGATGATAAAATTTGAGGAGTGCCTTGCGTCCTCTACACACAAGTACATATGTTGAAATTAAATATTCGCACTGAGGCACTCTTGCGGGTTAGAGGGTTAAATATTTTTTTTAAATAATTTTGCGTAATCAAAATCCGAAAAAGTGTCGTATTTTTTAGTCAAAACTTCCCAGAAAATATGACTAAAGAAGGTGGAGACTTTCAATTATTATCATTTGCATTGAATATGTATCTTATACATCATTGATGAATGATTATGAGTATGTCCATACTAGTGAATGGTAAATCGATTCCGATTCTAATCGAGAAGCGATTCTGAGGGCTCAAAAACGATTCTTTTGGAATCGATTACATGTGTCCAACTTTATACTGGAATCGATTATCGATGCTTGGGAATCGAAATTTAATTTAATGAAAAACACCCAAAAAGTATGTACTAACTTTGTACGTACTTTTGGTGGTAACAAGTTGTGAAATTTAAAAGCTGAAATTTTATTAATTAAACAAAAGGAAATGACACTAAGTGTGGAATTGTTATAAAAAATTGACAGTGGTATAAAGGTTAGGAGCTTAATATGTACCAAACACTGGGGTTTTCGTACCTCCAAACAGTCCAAGCATTTGGAAAAATTAAATTATTGCGTAAAAATACATCCCAATGCTAGATAGATCGCTTGTAATGGAAATATCGGATAAAGTAGTATTATACAAAATATGCATAAATAAAACTGCCGATGGAAAAGTATTTTTAAGTGCTTATGGAAATATTATATATTCAGAATTGATCCATGTAGAAAGTTTTATTCAAAAAAATCTAACATATACTGAAAATACGGTGAATTAGTTCAGTCTTTCCTGAACTTTGGGATATCATTTACATTTTAATATCAATATCTTCGAGAAAATCTGATATATTCATACCACATCGGTCGTCACTAATATCGCATTTGACTAATGAAACTATCATTAGAACAACTTGTTATAGCTGTTTTCATGTTAGTGTTAATTAGAAAATGTTAGTTTTGATGAAATATTAAAAGACCTCAAAATAAATGACAAATGTCAAAACATAGTCTAGGCGAAAAAAATGAGAAACTAACTTTAAAATTCAATATCTCAAAAACGAAGAAAAGCAATAGTTTGAAATTTGATAAACTTATAGACAACTTTCTTCTAAAAATATTAAAAAATAAAAGCGTCCGCAGATTTCGAAATGTTAAATTTATTTTTAATTCCTAAAAGTAAAGGTGAACATTAAATTATATATTTTGCGATGGTATCATTCAATAGATCGGAAAAAATCTATAAAAAAACGTTTTCCAAAAACTATATATATTATAGATTATTCAGAATAGTCGATTAAGGAAGAGCACCTTCGTTCGCACCAAAGTTCGGCCATGGCGATTCTTATATACTCTCCACCATGGATTGGAGATATTTTTATGCAAATTTAAAGTCCACTCTCGCTTGTAGGGAGAGGCTATCAAAACATTTGGACAGTTCTTAATTACCCTAACTTTGTTATTGTGGACATTTTGTGTACTAGTTAGTTAAATTATACCTCTCGAGTATTATGATTAAACATTTCTACCGATTCCGATTAAGAATCGATTCTCAGGTCCGATTCTTCGATTCTAAGAATCGGATTCAAAAATAGTTGATCGGGAATCGAGAATCGATTCTTATCCTCGATTACCATTCACTAGTCCATACGTACAATATGCTTACTATTTATTTACATTTATATTTACTTTCTCGTGAAATGAAATTAGAAAAATTAAATTTGCATGCTCATGTGTTGCGAGTGATTTGTGAATTAATTATTAATTGATTAATTACGAAAACAGACTCCATTCAAACTCTTTTAAATTTGACTTCTTTTAAATGCAGAAAACACAGTGTGTTAAATTTATCTTTTACTAACAAACTGTTAAAACTTCACCTTTTTCTATTTATATTCTCTGTTACAAATTCTAATT
This sequence comes from Polietes domitor, assembly GCA_947397865.1. NCBI lineage: Eukaryota > Metazoa > Arthropoda > Insecta > Diptera > Muscidae > Polietes > Polietes domitor. The sequence goes on along the minus strand of OX377619.1, from coordinate 36,553,605 downwards.
CCCACCACGGTGGAGAAACATCTCTGTAAATAGTTCCCCTTCTGTTATTAGCCCATACATAAGGGGGAATCTGTAAGGCTAACATTCCAGTATGACCACACAGGCAGTACTATGCTATTTATACAGAGTATGTTAGCCAAATAACAGAGTTACGTGCAAATCAGCTGTTATGTAGACAAATTCGGTGAAATGTACTTAAGTCGGCTGCTGTAACACACATTTCGACTTTCCATTTGCAAACAAGGACTGGGCACAACCAAACCATGGTTCGTCCGTCACCCTTGCAGCGCTAGTATTGTTGGGTGGGTGTGTGTGTGTGAGTGTGTGGTATTTCGGTTGCTTTTCATTTGAAAAGGCGAGCATGTGGTTTTTTCGTCTCCTGAACAACAACGTAATCTTCTCTTACATATATGTATGTGAGAAATTTCAACAATTTAGGGAATGTATTGAAAGGGAAGTCTTTATTGCTGCGGAAGTTCACTGATAAAATGTTTAAAATGGAACGTTATTAATTCTATGAAATTCTCTTTGTAGAACTGTCAACAGCAAACCGAAGACAAAGGAACCCAGTCAATCGCATGAACGTAACTCGGCGGGAGGGCCGGGCACATTGAGCTGAACAATTGCTTCTGTGTGAAGGCGATGGTCTGACAACATACATATGTATGCTGTTGCTCTTGCATGTACATACGTTCATATGTACATATGCAGCTTAAATAATTTAAGTATGTACATGTTTATGTACATTTAAATCGTTGTTCTCGTGTGTTTGCAATTTTAAACATTTAAAAATTAAAATGTATGTGGAAATAGGCAAACAATTTTGTCACTAGGAATCTAAGATGCTGAGAAACAATTTTGAAATTGAACTAGTGGAAAAACTATTTGTTCTCAATTTTTTTTTTAAGGAATTCTTCCATTTTTGAAACATACAAGAAGATGTTGTTTACAACTTTACCCACAATTTATATTCAATTTTGGCATTTTTGAGACCTGTTCTCGGAAAAAGAATCTTTACTTTGTCCAAAGTACAAGTAACACTGCACAGAGCTAACAAACGGCAAAAAGTCCAAATTGTTCTATCCTCCACCTCCAGGATGGGGGTATACTAACTTTGTCATTCCGTTTGTAACACCTTGAAATATCAACCTGAGACCATATAAAGTGTATCGAGGGCTTATATTCATAAGTGGCTATGAACCATTTTCTCGAAACTGATGCTAAACTATTTTCAGATTTGGATGTCGTCTGTCATATAAATTTGGAAAATAATTTTTTTCTAAAGCCATTTGTTTCAAATTTTTCTTATTTGGCTACCAACTCACACGTTAGTTTGTGACTGCATAAGTGGCTACGAACATAAAAATAATATAAATAAAATATAAATAGGTTATAATTCGATTTCTAGATTTAGGGCATACCGTATTTCATTCAGTCGGATCCGCTTTCTAGATCGCGAGAAAATCAAACAACGAAAATGTCATGCATGAAAATCATTTTAGCAGTATTTACCGTGAAAATGAAAATTTTCCAAAAAATATCCAATTTGTATTTTTTGTTTACCGTGCCCTACCGCAATATATACTTTCTGTAAACAAATTAGAAAAAGGGGTAAAAATGGTAATCCTTTTTAGATTAAACTGTAAAAGACTGATTAATATTTACTATTAAAATTAAGGAAAAAATCAGCTTTTTCGTTCTCCTAAAAAGTTGTGTTTTTGTTCGTAGGCACTGACGAATATAAGCCCTCGATATATATTCCTGATCGTTATAAGACGATCTAGACGATTTGATAATAAAAATTGTATATTCATTTATAAAAGTATTTTTTCAATATTTTTATTTGTTTTGACTATATTAAAAAATGACATTTTCCTATAATGTTACTGCACTTCTACGAATATCGACAGCTTCTGTGGAATGTAATCCATAGTTGAGTAGGGGTGGGATAGTGTTGGATCAAGAACTCATGAAGAATGATTTGAGCCATTACGTCACACCGAACATCACCAGGAACATTTTTCGCACGCACCGAATTATCAACAGATTTCAGTGCGGTCGATCCAAAAACTTCGGAAGATCGCGAAGACAACCAGCAAGCGCTAGGAATATTGCTTAAATTATATCTTGTCGCAGATGCTACCGATGGATTACCGTTGTATTAATAGATGACTATAATAATGTGCAGTGTCCTAACATTTGGAACATTTGACTCCCCTAGAGTGGTGGGAACCAATTTTATACAGATTTTGTTCTTACATGTGGAAGCTCCCTTAAGCATTATAGGAAGTCTATCAACTTTTCCCCTTAATGAGTGGTGATAGGGGGTAGATGTGTTTGGGGGAAGTATTAAGGAGGGTAAATCAATGGGGACTAGACTTACACTTCTCCCCTCTAGGGTCTACTGCGGGGCAGTATTTGACCTTTCTCTTATAAAACAAGTAAAGAAAGGCTAAATTCGGGCGGGGGCGGCTATATAATACCCTACACCATTCCCTGCGTATATACCACGCTTTTATTACTAAATCCAGTATTACTAAATTATACAGTATTCATCTTTAGTCATATTTAACAAATATAGTAAATAATTGATCCAATTTTCGGGCAGACAAATACAAATTATACAGTAGTAATAGGATGAATCGGACCGACATTTGGATGGAGGCCTATAGCAACACTTGGGACCTGGTCCAAAAAAGGGCCTATATATTTCTCATTCACGGTAGGTATTCATAGTTGAAATATATCATGATCCGATGTAAGACGTAGTTTATTTTATTTATTTTTTTTATTTTATTATGAATTACAATACAAAGTAAATTTATATTCTAATTTGGGTCCAGGGATTGAGCCGGGGTGACTAAGACCATTGTAGCTAGTTATTGCAGCGACAGACCAGAGCCTGATAGCCGAGCACGCTACCAACTCGACTACCGGGGCGCTCAAGACGTAGTTTCTAGAGCTGTATTAGAGTATAATGGGAGCCCCATTTGGTTTTTGCCAAAGTATGGACACATATATTTGACTTTGTATTCTTAGTTGAAATATAATATAATCTGCAAAATTTGAAAAAAGAATCCGATGTAAAATTTGCGTTCTTGAGGGGTAAGGCCTCTACATTAAAAAGTGGTTGCTTCTTAGTTGAAATATGACATGATATGCAAAATTATATCGAGAACTGAAATCTGAAATTATATCGAGATTTGAAAATCTTCCGATGTAAAATGTGGGTCCTAGAAAGGTAATAATTCAAATGTAAGTGCGCTACATTAAAAAGTTGACCTTAATAGATCACTTTCAAAGTAGGTATTCTTTATTGAAATATAACATGATCTGCAAAAGTTTATTAAGATCCAATGTAAGATGTTGGTTCTAGAGCGATAATAGTGTGCACTGCGAGCCCATTTGTATGGGGGCTATTCCAAAACATTGACCTATATAGCTGGCTTTCAAAATTCATGTTTCTAGTATAAATGTAACATTGTGTAGAAAATCTGATCAAGATCCGATGTAAAATGTCCATTTTAGAGCAGTAGTATTGTAAATCGGAGTTACATTTGTATAGGGGTATATCAAAACATAGACCCATGTGGTCCACTTTCCCGTGAACTGCTTCTAGTTCAAATATAACACGATCCTGAAATTGTTGGTCATGATCCCATCTAAAATGTGTATTCTAGAGCAGTAATAGTGTAAATTATAGGGATATTTGTATGGAGGCTATATCTAAATCTGAACCGATTTTCTCCAAATTCAATAACAATCGTCCTTTGCCAAAAAAGTAACTTCTGCCAAATTTCATGACAATCGTCGACCTGTAGAGTGGATCCAACACTATCCACTAGGGTATTATAAGTTAGTTTTCCGCCAAATGTTTGTAACACCAATAAATAATCGAGCTAGACCCACCTTTAAGTATACGGATCGACTTAGAAGCACCAGCTGAATCGATTTACCGATTTCTGTCTGTCCGTCCGTCTGCTATCCATCTAAGCTTGTGCGCACAGATTTAGATATAGCCCCCACACAAATGTCGCTCCTGATTTGACTTTTTCCGCTCTAGAATCCAAATATTGTACCTAATTTTCTTTAAAATTGGCACAATATTTTATAATCGAACTAGAAACGCCTATGCTGAAAGTGGGTAAGATCGGTTCAGATTTAGATATAGCCCCAATACAAATGTCGCTCCCGATTTGACTTTTTCCGCTCTAGAAACCATATATTGAGCCCGATATTCTTTAAATTTGGCAAAACATCCTATAATCCAACTATAATCACCTATGCAGAAAATGGGTAAGATCGGTTGGGATTTATATATAGTCCCCACACAAATGTCGCTCCCGATTTGACTTTTTCCGCTCTAGAAACCACATATTGTTCCCGATTTTCTTTAAAATTGGCACAAGATTTTATAATCGAACTAGAATCACCTATGGTGAAAGATCGTTTCAGATTAAGATATAGCCCCAATACAAATGTTGCTTCCGAATGTTTAACCGATTTTGGCCAAACTTTGCATATTATATTTCACCAATAAACATACATGGTGAAAGGGGGGTTTCAATATACCCTCATACAAATGTCCTTCCCGATTTAACATTTTTCGTCAAACACATACATTTAAATAATTCAAAAATCGTTCTCGATTTCACTTTTTTACCGAATTGAATTGTTATGAGATAGAAAGTGGGGTGTATCATATAGTCGGCTCCGTCCGACTTTAGGCTTTCCTTACTTGTTTGGGAGATGCCCATATGACCATACTTTGGTATAACCCAAATGGGGCTCCATTCTGCTCTATTACAGCTCTAGAAACTACATCTTACATCGGATCTTCATCAAATTTTGCAGATCATTATTTGTTTCAACTAGGAATACCTACCGTGAATGATAAATATATAGGCGAATGTTTTGGCACAGGCCTCTAGTGTTGTTATAGGCCCCCTTCAAATGTCCTTCCGATTTATCCTATTACCGCTGTATAATTTGTATTTGTCTTTGGATCTTGATCAATTTTTCCAGATCATGTTATATTTACTTTACTCGGAATATCTGCTGGAAAATTGGATCAATTACTTTATTATTTACGATACTCATTAAATTTGACTAAAGATGAATTTATAGTAACTGTATAATTTTTATGAACTACATAAAATTGCTCCCATGAAATACCTGGGTTTAGTAATCAAAGCGAGGTATATACGCAGGGAGTGGTGTAGGGTATTATATAGTCGGCCCCGCCCGACTTTAGCCTTTCCTTACTTGTTTTATTATATAGCGTTATCAAATGTTTTCTATTTCAAATTTACTATAATCGAAAACACTACTAACTACTTCTGTGATAAAAAATGAAGTGATGTGTTATAGTTCGATTTTTTCCATTTTTCTCGATAACAATACCTTTTCAAAGACATCATGAAACGCGGAATCGCCGAATTAGCAACTACTCACCATTAGCCATTATGTCTGCCACTTTTACACTGAATGACAATAGCAAGGTTGCCATAATAACATTTACAGCACAATACAACAAAATCTAATTTTTGAATCCCCACAAATTCAAATCCGCATTAAAAACCCATAAAGATGACCCAAGCTTAATTGGAAAAATCATTTTCCTATTAATAGAGCTTAGCATTATGGCAACAATACAAGTGCAATCAATAATGGGAATTCGAAACATTCCTTTGATATTTGTTTGGTTGCTTGCTTTGCATAGGAATTTCATGGTTTTTGTCCAGTTCCAGCGAAAACATCAACAACAGAGACTCCTTGACAACGCACAAATATTTTCGGAAAATATATTTTTCTGCTGATACCGCACAAAATCTACAATCTGATGTAAACATTTCGGTAGATTATTAGAAAAAAGGTGCTTATCAGTGAAGTGTAAAACGGATTCCTTGAAATTATTCGAATGATTAAACGATTGAACATAACCGGCATTAACATGGCAATCAAATTGGAATGGCTGGCTATATTTACGCATTTCCTCCTCCAACTCCCTCCCCCTCACATACAAGTTGGAAAATATTTGTGTAGTAAGGATTCATAAACAAAATCTGTTAACAGTTGTATGCAAATCCACAAAGCTGCGGCATCCATCAACCGAAGAAAATGATTTTCTGCGGAAAACATCAAACAGCGTCCCAAAATTCCCATTACCCATTACCCATTCGTTGGGTGAAGAGATGTGCAAGTGGATTGGCGTGGAGTTGAGTTGAGTGTGGTGGATTTACGATTGACAGGTACGAACGCAGAAGAAGAAGCATGGCCTTTATTTATGGAACATAAGAAAGATATAAAATATCAACGGGCAATAAAAACGCTTCATCAGCCCATTCCAGAGATCCCCCAAAAGGAACACTTGAACCGTAATGCTCAAGAAGGCGGCCATAAATCCCGGGAAATATTTATATTTCTGCAGACTTTTCGGGGAATTGCCCGTGATCGAATTATTCGTGAGCATTTAGTTGGTGCTAAACCAGAAACAAAAACAAACAACAGCAGCAGACGCAGCAGCAACTTGGGATGTGGTTTCCGAGGGTAGAACTCTGATACGCAATAAAAGGATATGTCCCACTCGCTGTATTTTCACAGGAGGTATGCGAGTATGCCCGAAAATAATTACATTTTCCCATACGCATACAAAAGTGTTTACTGAGACTTTACTACACGTTTTGAGTTGATTAATTTACAGATTTATGGAGCATAAAAATGACAAAATACACTTCACGTCGACGTATGATTAATATTTAATTCGTTATTAATGACATTGGTGTGTCCCAGTTGTTCGATGGCATGACACATATCTGTTTTCATAGATAAGTAATTAAAGTAAATCTCATGGATAGTTTAGAAGAAAGCATACAGAAGCGATAGTAATTCGGAAGTACACCCAGTAGCATGATGTAAGTTGTCGACTTCAGCAGGTGAATCTCTTAAGACATACACTAGGGTATTATGGCAAGTGCACAAAACTTTTTTACAGCATTCCAAACGAAAGAGATGTAACCTTTGTTTCTCGACCGATGCACTGTGGGGCCTTTGCCCGGAATTAGTGGCAAAAATCAAAAATTTGATAAAAGCTTTTGGAAAAACTAATAATACCAATTAATAGAGAACTTATTATCGATCAAAAATCCGAAATCGCACAAAAATTGTGGTTTATAGAGCCGTTCAAAGTTGATTAATTTCTTCAGAACTCACAAAAAAACCAAAAAGTGAAAAGAAGTAAAAGGGCGTCCGAACTTTATATACCTTCCACCATGGATTACATTCCACAGAGGCTGTCGATTTTCGTAGAAGTGCAGTAATATTACATAAAAATATAATTTGTTTAATATAGCCGAACCAAAACAAATATAATATTTTATTATTTCAAACCACGCAAATAAGGCAAGGCTACCAATACTTCTACATATCGAAATAATCCCAACAAGCAAAGTAATACGAAAACGATTCGAAATCGTATCGCCTAGAAGAAAAATAATTATTGCGGCAACAATCATATTCGTGTTGCGGAAGTTACCTCAATTGGAGAAGTTTGTGCGGCCAGGGCGATACGCCAAGGCAATACATCCGGATGATAAATCGGCGATATTGCAAGATTATCATCCGGAAGAAATCTGGATGATATCGTCATAATATCGCCTGGAAGATAAAAAGAGGATATCGCCAGAAAACCAACTAGAAGACAAAAATGCAATTTTGCCACATTCTTCGTATTTTCATTCAATCAAAATTTATTATTACATGAAGTGGTGAACAATGAAATACAATAACATCATAAATGATAAGTAAACAGAAAACAAGTAAGAATTACAAATTAAATGGATGGACATCGTAGGAAGATAATACAAGCTAACATTACAACTTCTGTTTTCTCCTTATTTTCTTTATTAATTCGGTCTTTCGCATGTAAAAATGATTCAGGTTAATAAAATTGACAATTTTGCACTTGGATTTGGGAGAGAACCAAAGAAATTGTAGAAATGAATTTATAATTTTTAATCGATGGCTTTTGCTTGAGTCCCTTCCAAATAAATGTGATGGCCAAGCTGTCGGTGAAAAACTTTTGAGTGCGTGCTTAATGAAATTTGCATCCCACTTCTCCAATTCATTTCGAAAACATTATTTCTGTGAAATGCACAAATTTTTTAAAGTCTGATAAAATGTTATACTCAAAAGAATTATACACTTACCAGTTTGCTTTTCATTTAGAACTTCAACTTGCAGCTTCTCTTTTACTTATAACGAGTTAGTTCATCATTTTGCAATGCACCAATAAAACGTGAAACGAAACACGAATTTCCATTAAAAAGAAATTCTTCCTTTATTTTATTTATTTACGAAACATTTATACGAAATATGACAACAAAAACATTTTTTTGTCAATATCGCCAATATTTCTTCAAAATGATACAAGGGTGATATGAAAAAAATATGTTTTGACGAATTTCTTCAAAATGATAAATGGAAGATATTGCCGCAATATCTTCTTGTTGATATATCATCGAAATGTTTATAGGGATAATTCAAGTCAATTCAAAAAATAAATATTCTTATATTTATATTTTCAAAAAGCTTAAATACCACAAATATTGGTAGGTAGTGGGTGCATCAGCTGGTTGTATTTCCATTCTATTTTTATTCCAAAAGTAAAAATTTTAAAAATCTGTAATCCAAGAAAAAATGTTTGACTCTAAAATTACAATCACTAATTTTATTGCAGAAATCTATAAACCCGATTACAAATGTAATCTTTAAAACTTTCAATGAATTTATTCCGTATATCTCAATCACAACTTCCACAGAGAATATAAAAAAACTGATTAAAACATTGATCGGAACAATGAAAATGATTATTGTTTTCGTTTGTTTGTTGTGAGTTGTCAACAACTCAAATCGAAGACGCCTTTTAGAGTGTCAGTGGAATATTTTGTTTATCAGCGCTTCTCATTTGTCATATGTGAACGCTGGTACTAATATAAACACTGATTTAAGTCAAAGACAAACATACGTTGCGAAAGTTCTGACGAGATGGGGTAGCGCCCATCGAAATTATCCAGTCAACTTTTAGCTGTAACAATAAAAGTCTCACTTGCCTTTTTGCTAATTTTTGGTTCTGCTGAAGGCTTCAGACGAACTTGAAACCATGCCGACGAATGGTTTATTTAACTAAATCCAATAACTTTTTTAATGAATATAACAATACAATTCATTAAACATTTCAGACAAAACAACGACTGCTGTAATCAAATCAGCAACTTTTATGATTGAATATTTTCGAAAAAAAAAACAATCACTGCTTTAATTCAATATATCATTTTTATACCCTCCACCTCCAGGACGGGGATATATTCACTTTGTCATTCCGTTTGTAACACCTTGAAATATTTATCGGAGACCCCATAAAGTATATATATTCTGGGTCGTGATAAAATTCTAAGACGAATAGCCACGTCCGTCTGTCTGTTTGTTGAAAGCAGAGGTTCAAATCTTTCCTAAATGTGTCTTATGGTTGCAGATCGGCTGGGATTGAAAGTCGGCGAAATCGGCCCAGAGGGAAAATTTTTTCCCTCACAAGGACTGAAAATACCCCTAATATTTAGAGTATTTCAGCCTGTTTTTTGAACATATTAGCTTGTAATTACTTGATATTTGCAATGCGCATTCCCTTTGTAGCATAAAAGGGCACCATAGAGTGTTTTTTATTTGTAGGGGCGAAATGGGACAAAAAGGGATAAAAATGGTACCTATCGAACGACAACAGATAGAAACACGAAATTTGGCGTGTACATTCCTATAATAGAGAAGATACATAATATAAAAGTATTTTTTCTAAATTCGTACTTTTAAGGGGTTAAAGGGAGATAGAAGGATAAAAATAGTACCAACTTAACGGCTGCACCTAGAATAATGAAATTCGGAGTATACATTCCTCTGACTGCGTAGACACGAAAAATAAAACGTTTTTTTCCAAATTCGTACTTTCAAGGGATACAATAGCTACAGGGGATAAAAATAGTACCAACTAAACGAATACAGCTAGAATGATGAAATTCAGTGTGTACATCCCTCTAATTTTGTAGATACGTAAAATAAAGAGATTTTAGATAGTCGTACTCTTGAGGGGGCAAAATTGGAAAAAGGGGATAAAAATGGTACCCACAAAATGGCCGCTGATAGAATCATGGAATTCGGTGTATACATTCCTCTGACTGCATAGCCACGTAAAATATTTTTTTCCAAATTCGTACTTTATTTTGTTGCTTTTACGCCAAAAAATGGTAGATTCATGAAGTTGTCTTATACTGCATACGTGAGAGATGAGGTATTTTCAAAATTTATACTTTTGAAATTAAAATAGAATGGAAATAGAACCAACCAAACGACTGTAGCTGAAAATACACTCTATATCCACCAATATTTAGGGTATTTATCATTGCACCCTTATATTTACTTTATGAATTGAAGTATTATTTCCATTATATATACTATAAAAATATTGGTAGCCTTGGCTTATTAATTAAATTTCTGATTTTCATACAGTTAAAATTTGTTGCGGACATTCCTCTTGTAGCTTGGCAGCACCACAAGGAAAATAAAAGTTTTAGCGGGCGAAATCGGACAAAAAGGGATAAAATATGGTACCAATGATACGACAACAGAAAGAATCATGAAATTCGGTGTGTACATCCCGATAATTGCATAGGCACGTAAAATAGATGGATTATTCGAAATTTGTACTTTTACGGGATATAATTAAAAAGTGGGTTAAAAATGGGCCTACCAAACCGCTGAAGTTGAAATCATGAAATTCGGTGTATACATTCTGACTATGAACACTTGAAAAATGTTTTTTTTTCGAAATTTGTACATTTGGGCGGAGAATGGGGCGAATGGGGATATCTTTAAAATTTATACTTTTCTTATCACTTTGTCTGTATCTGAAAATGCTTCTTTCTAATGGCGACTGACAATCGCGGCATGTTCACTTTCACAATTTCAGCATTTTATTTATATATAGTAGTCGATTTTAAACAGTGCGCTAAGTATACATTATAGTTTGAAATAGTAAACAAATATAGTAATGTGCTTAAAAATATCACAACTTTCGTAATATGGTACTGTGCTTCTATGTAAAGTCGACATCCTTTAATCTGCTGGTAATACTGTGGAATGCACTCCGTGGTGGAGGGTATATAACATTCGGCCCGGCCGAACTTAACGCCTTGTTTTAACTATTTTTTTTCAATAACTCCAGCTACAATTTTAGTAATTGGTTTTACAATTTTCGCCATAACAGGGAAACTAAAGAAAAAAGTTATCAAATGTACAATTTTCGTGATTGAAACTGATTTCTATTTTTTTCTGTCTAGTACAAAATAACCTAACTTCATGATTCAACCAATTTTTGCCGTAAAAGTAAAAAAGTACGAATGTTTTTATTTTGCATGTCTATGCAGTCAGAGGAATATATTCCATGATTCTTCTGGTTGGTACCATTCCTATTCCCTTTTTCCTATTTTACCTGTTTAAAAGTACGACTTTCTAAAATCTTTTTACTTTACGTGTCTACGCAATTAGAGGGATTAGATTTAGATTTAGTTGGTACTATTTTTATCCCTCTGTACCCATTGTATCCCTTGAAAGTAAGAATTTGGAAAAACTCGTTTATTATTTGTGTCTACGCAGACAGAGGAAAGTATTCTCCGAATTTCATGACTCTAGCTGATGTCATTTGGTTGGTACTATTTTTATCCCGATTTTTCATTTTAACCCCAAAAAGTACGAATTTTGAAAAATCAGTTTTTTACGTGTCTACGCAATCAGAGGAATATAAACACCGAATTTCATTATTCTAGGTGCAGCCGTTTCGTTGGTACTATTTTTATCCCTCTATTCACATTTTACCCCTTAAAAGTACAAATTTGGAAAAAAAATATTTTTATATTATGTATCTAATCAATTAGACAAATTTCGTGTTTCTAGCTGTGTTCGTTTGGTAGGTACCATTTTTCTCCCTTTTTCCCCATTTCGCCCAGTAAGAATATAAATTACATTATGGTGCACGTTTTTGTTATAGGGGGAATGCGCATGTCCAACATCAAATAAGGCATATTGAAAAAATATGCTTAAATGCTCTAAAATATTAGGGATTATTATGTGTATTTTTAGTCCTTGTGAGGGAAAAATTTTTCCTTTTGGCCGATTTCGCCCAGCTTCAATCCCAACCGATCTACGACTATAAGACACATTTATTTAAAATTTGGACGTCCTAGCTCCTTTCGTTTAGATGCTAGCGTGCTTTCAACGGTCGGACGGACGGGCATGGCTAGATCGTCTTAGAATTTTATGACGATCAAGAATATATATAATTTATAGGGTCTCAGGTCGATATTTCAAGATGTTACAAACGGAATGAATATGGGTCATTAGTGTGGGAGGTACCAGAAGAGATGTGTCAATTTCGCCACACTTCGAACTTTAATTAAGTTTGAGAAAAATATCAAAATGTGCTAAGTATGAATTGATGTCTTAACTCCTCTCGAAAGTTATCGTGTACACCAGCCAGCCAGACGGAAGGACGGACATGGATCAAACAGCTTAAAAAGTCGTAATACGGATTTGTCCCAAAAAAAACTTAGGGCCTTAAGTCCCTCTATCAATGGTTACACTTTTTACTGTCACAAATGATATATATCTCCTCTATTGAGTGAGGGTATAATAAGTTGGTGGTTGGTGATATAAAAGATGATCAACAACTACAAAAATGATCAGTTGTTTCGATTTTATAGCTATCGTAAATTCTGAGATACGGAGGTGGCGAAGGATCCCCCTCCTATCCTATCCAGTTTACAGGAAACAAAGGATACATATCAACCACGAAATAATAACATCTTTAAACTACCCTACCCTATGGCAAATATTCCATATCCCCTCATAATGGCAAGTTTATTCAAATGAAATACAATTTCGCGTTGCGTATTCGATATTAATTACGTTTTAATGATAACGTCTTAAAGGTGGCAGCAGTTTAGGTCCATTACAACGCTGGCCAAAGTAGAGTAGAACACTCTGTGGATCTACGTCTAATTCCTTTAATGCTCGGCCTATGATTGGATGGATGCTAACATAGAATTTTTTATAATCTAATCTCTGAATCTTTAGCAAAAGGTCATTATTTTACATAAAACTACGGCATTTACTTCCTTCTTCTTCCTCATCATCTTACCCTACACATATTGTACTGTTTGCTCTTGCCCAAATCCCCATAATTACTTGTAATACCGCAATCTTTGTTGTTCTCGTCATAGGCCGCCGTCGCTGTCGTCGTCGTCGACGCCATCATTGTTCGTTGGCCCTGACGAGAAGGCCATTTTCACCAACTTATACACAATTTTTCATGCGCTCATGAATGGTGATGCTTCATTACCTACCTACTCCCCTGAATGGTATAATTTTTATAATTCAATTTATTATTTAATCTTCTAATTCTGCTCTGTTGTGTTGTGTTCTCCACTGTTCTGTTCTGTTTCGCCTTCTCGTCGCTTCTCCGTCTTTGTTCTCGGCTGCGTATAATATTCGTGCAATCCATTTTGTTGGCGTACATTTTTACAGGAACAACATAAATTACTAATTATAGTTGACTAAGACCACTGTTACGGCTCAACACGCACAGTGGCTGCAGAAAAATGATATAGTGAGAGTGGTAAGAAATGAGTGGTATGAGCTATATATATTAGAATGGGTCGCGGTCCATACAAATGGAAAAACAATTTCCAATCACCCCACGAAAATAAAGTTTGGATTCTTTATTGATGATTTGCAAAGTATTCCGTTCCTAGACCAAGCCGTCTGTGAGCTAAACGCTGAAATACTCCTAAAAATAATGTAATTTTTTTGTGCTGCATTTTTGTCATTTTTATAACCTCCACCTCAAGGATGGGAGTATACTAACTTTGTCATTCCGTTTTTAACACCATGAAATATCAACCTGAGACCCTATAAAGTATATAAGGGTGATTTTTTAAAAGCTATAGGAAAGTTTTTCAAAAAAAAACACATAAAATTCAGAAAAATGCATGACATCTTTATTTGAATTGATAGTACGGTCCATATAATTTAATGTTTGAAGATTATTTCATGCAAATGTTGATCTAGACTGCGCCTCAAATGGTCCATCCGCTTATTCCAATTTTGGCATACTCTTTCCAACATTTCGGCCGATATCTCATGAATAAATGATTCAATGTTGTCTTACAATGCGCCAATTGAAGCGGGCTTGTCTGTATGGACATGAGCTTTAACATAGCCCCACAAAAAATAGTCTAAAGGCGTTAAATCGAACGATCTAGGCGGCCAATTGACCGGTCCCGAACGTGAAATAAAATGTTCACCGAACTCGCCTCTCAATAAGTCCATTGTTGCGCGTGCTGTGTGGCATGTGGCACCGTCTTGTTGAAACCACATGCCATACAAGTCAAGCTCTTGCATTTTGGGCAAAAAAAAGTTGGAATCATCTCACGGTAGCACTCACCATTCACAGTTACCTTACGATTCGCATCATCTTTGAAGAAGTACGGTCCAATGATGCCACCAGCCCATAAACCGCACCAAACTGTGACTTTTTCTGGATGCATTGGTAGCTCTTGCAATGCTTCTGGCTGATATTCACTCCAAAATCGACAATTCTGCCTATTTACGTACCCTATGAGCTTCGTCGCTGAACAGAAGAAGCGCGCGATGAACTTTCTTAACAGAGCACGCATTTTGATATATATTCTTGATCGTCATAAAATTCTAAGACGACATAGAAATGTCCGTCCGTCCTTCCGTCTGTTGAAAGCACGCTAGCATAAGATGATTTTTTATTTGTAGAGGGTGAAATGGGTCAAAAAGGGATGAAAATTGTACCTATCAAACAACAACAGCTAAAAACACGAAATTCTGTGTGTACATTCCTCTAAACGAGTAGATACAATATAAAAGTATTTTTTTCAAATTCGTAATTTTGAGGAGTAAAATGGGAATAGAGGGATAACAATGGTACCACCCAAACCAACAATAATGAAATTCGGTGTATACATTCCACTGATAGCATAGACACGTAAACTAAAGGGATTTTTTCAAAATTCTTAGACACACAAAATTAAAAGATTTTTCCAATTGTACGTCAGATAATGGATTTTCAAACTTTTTACTTTTGGAATTAAAATAGGATGGAAATACCACCAACTGAAGCACCCACTGTCTACAAATATTTATGGTACTTAAGCTTTTTTGAAGATTGCTGTCTTATATTTACTTTTTGAATTGACTTGAAGTATTATTTCGATATATATACAGTATAAACGTTTTGATAGCCTTGTCTAATAAACGTGGTTTGAAATAATGAAATTATTTTTATTTCTTTTGGTTTGGCCATATTAAAAAAAATGATTTTCCTCTAATACCACTGCACTTCTACGAAAATCGATAGCCTCTGTGGAATGCAATCCATGGTGGAGGGTATATAAAGTGCGACCCGACCGAACTTAACGCCTTTTAAATTGTTTTTATTTTGCTAAAATATTAGACCTTGAAATCACTTTAAATATAAATCTTGATTCTTAACTTAGAGTAACTAATTGGTCGAATTATTGGACCTTTATAGTAGTTTTTGTGTTTTTTTCATGGTGACAACTGAACAATTTTTCGTAATTTGTGTTAGTACTTAAACAATAAATGGAGGCAGTCAATGCCTTTCGAATGATGCCTAAATGATGAACATCGGAAGGAAATTGATGCCGAAGCGCTCATTTTTGTAAAAAGTGGTTGAAAATTTTGGCTCTGAAAATCCATCTCCTGTATTAAATTACAACATTTACATTCGAAAGGTATAGATTCCTTCTATTTATTTTGATAACAACACTAATAAAATGTTTCCACGAAATATGAGTTTTTAGCTGTCACCTTGAAATATCACAATAAAATCAATCACTTAGTTATTCTAAGACAAGAATAAAATTTTTCATTTAAAGTCCTTCCAAGGGTCTATTAATTCCGATAAAAATTAGGATAAAAATGCCACATAAACAAGAATTACACGCGAAGACATGATTGTTATACCCTCACTCTACAGAGTAGGAGGGTATAATATCATTTGGGACAAAAAAAGTGTAACGCATTGAAGGAGTGACATAAGACCCTAAGTATGTTTGGGCCAAATCCGTTTCACTACTTTCTAAGCTGTTTGAGTCATGTCCGTCTGGCTGG
Source organism: Polietes domitor (assembly GCA_947397865.1). Classification (NCBI taxonomy): domain Eukaryota; kingdom Metazoa; phylum Arthropoda; class Insecta; order Diptera; family Muscidae; genus Polietes; species Polietes domitor. The sequence goes on along the minus strand of OX377619.1, from coordinate 36,537,339 downwards.
CTGGTGTACACGATAACTCTCGCAAGGAACTAATAAATCAATTCAAACTTTTCACATGCTAATATTTTTCCCAGACTTAGTTTAACTTCGAAGATGGGCGAAATTGCCACGCCCCTTCCGGTACCTCCCACACAAATGACCCATATTCATAAGTTAAATTAAAACTAATTTAACTTCCACACTGATATTCGGAATCAGCTATATATTGGTATTTGATAATATTTGTATAATCACTTTAGGTGTACTTGGATACAATAAAACCGACATAACATCCATACAGGTAGTCAAAATCATTTGGAATTTGATATTTGAGAATGTTTTCATAATACAAAAATATACAAAATATTTAAGTTTTAGCCACGCCCCACAGTGGTTCAGAATCAAAATCCATCGGCCAAAATTCAATATTTTAGCAGTCATTTTTGTGTTAAAAAAAAAGCAAAATTAGACAAGGACCCAAGGATTATTTTCAAATATTAACATTAAAAAAGGGGAAGTCGCATATATTTTAGAAATCGGCCCAAATTTATCTACTATTCGTATTTTTCGATTTTAAAGAAAATTAAAAATTTAATTTTTTGTTTTTATGTTTTTTTAACATATTTTAACGTATTTTTCATAATGCGGAAAAAAATTTAATTTTTTTACTACAGATTTTCATGATTTTCAGATTTTGAAAATTGAAAAAAAAACCTAATTTCTTTTTTGACATATTTCAAGAGATTTTGCACTCAAATTATTTGATAAGCAATTGTGGTTTCTTAGCTTTATTATGACGCCAAAACTATGTTTGTGCCAAATATAGTTTGTTTGTAATAAATATCATAAAAAATATGCTTTTTGAACAAATGTCCGACTTTGAACCAACACCATTCAAAAACCTTTAACGAAATATATACATATTTGGAAAGGTTGAAGTCTTCCCCGTTTTTGTAGGTTAGTTTTTGCCTGCACGAAATTGCACCCTTTGAATATAGAATACATATATTGCAAAAAGTTACATTTTTTTAATTTTTCACCTTCTAAAAATCTGAATAACGTGAAAATCTGTAATACAAAAAATTAAAATTTTTTCTACGCATTATAAATAAATACATAAAAATATGTTAAAAAACAAAAACAAAAATATAAAAATTTTAATTTTCTTTCAAATCGAAAAATACGAAAGGTAGTTAACTTTGGCGGATTTCTAAAATATATCCGATTTCCCGATTTTTAATGTTAATATTTCAAATTTTCTAATTTTGGTTTTTTACAGAACTCAAAAATGTCTACTAGAACAAAAGTTATTGAATTTGTGGATTTTGATTCTGAACCACTGTGCGCCCCTTCTTGTACCTCCCACACAATTGTCTCTATCCTATGTAAAATTAAAAGCTTTATAACTCCTTTACCGGTGACTGCAATTATGACTTCATATTTGATCATGGCAAATTGGCACAAACTTCTAATACCACCCCAAACATACTCCGTCGCTAAGCTAAATTTAAATCCTGCCATACACATGTTTTCTGAGAGTGAGGGCATATGTTAGAGGTGTTTTCAGGAGCATTTAGCTCAAAGATGACTTGGCCCAGTGACGAAATATTTGCAGATCATCTTTAAACAATCTAGTCTTCATTTCTGGTGGGTGATCGCTGCCATTTATTTTCGTGACCCATCCTAATATATATATTATATATATTTAAACAAATAAAACTTTCACAAAATTCCACGACTGTAACCAGGGTGCATGTGTGCCTGTTTGTGACGGAGTAGCTGTGTATGTGTATGTTTTTAATTTAAAATTCAATTTTCGGCGAATGCCAAGAAGTGTTCCATAAAAATGTACGAACAACAGCTAAATACGCAAAACAACCCATTGTCACAAGACTTAAATGTATTTTGTTTGGAGATGGAATGGATGTGCGCCTTCGAGTGGGGTGATAGAACTGTGTAGTACGTGTCCATAAAATGATAGTGCTGAACGGTGGCAAATGACAAGACACACACAAACACACAACATTTTGATGGGTCCTCATTTGCAGTTAATGGTTTGAGAAATTGATTGGATGAGACAATAAATCTTCAGCGAAATTTTCTCTGGCACCATTCACCATCACACCAATACGCTAGCTGCCTGTCCACTTTAAGCTAAAACAAAAAGCAACTATTCCATCCATCCAGGCAAAACTTTATTAACGTCAACAATAACTAATGTCTCTCATCACAAAACCAAAAAAAAAAAACGAAGAAACGCAAAAATAGCAGCAGTTTACTAACAAAATTCGATTCAGATCGAGCCAAAAATTTAATGATTGTTCGTTCGTCGAACATAGGAATAGGAAGAGCATACCTGACAGCAAATAAAATAAAAAAAATGTCAGTCCACCATTATTCCCAGCGTCGACCGTGAAGTGAAATGAAAAAATGGAGTTTCACCAAAAAATGTGCAAAAAAAACGAAAACTAGTGCCAGGAAAAAGGTACTAAAACGCTCTCAGTTTTTCTGGCAATATTTTTTCATTCTCCAAAAAAAAAAACAAACCGAAGGAAATGGAAATCGTAAAACGGCTAAAATCACAACGTTCACGTTGAATGTCATTTAGATGGGATCTCGTGTTCCTGATAGTTCCTCTTTGGTTGTTGTATTCACATAGTTGTGGCTGTAGTTGCTGGTCTAACATGAAAAGTAACACGTTTATCAAACTATTTTTTTGTCCAAAGAAATGAACATCAGCTAAAATATGGCGGGAAATTGCGATGGTGCTTAATGCTGGAAAGGGTAATGCATTTTGTGCACATCTGTTGTACACTTAACCAACGGTTTGCATTAAATGACGAAATAATGAACTATCTTTCGACTCATTGTAATGTATGCCGCAATGCATAAAAGGAAGGAATCCCTTGCTTTTGAGTATGTACGGACTATTGTTCAATACAGTTCATGTTAATAACAACTTAGAAACTAAAACCATATTAATTTTAATCAAAACTAAATAACGTATCACCATAATCAAGCATGAAAAAATTGTGTTTGAGATCTGCTTTTTTGTAGATTGAGGCATTCTATTCCATAAAATCAACACAATTTGTATACACTCCACGAGAGTATTATGTCCTTGTGCATTTGTTTGTAACACCCAAAAGGAAGCGAGATAAGCCCATTGTTAAATATACCGATCGACTTAGAATCAGTTTTGGAATCGATTTAGCAATGTCCGTCTGTCCAACTATTCTTGTAATGCAGGTCGCAATTGTAGCCAGAACCAAACGAAACTTTGCACAACGAAGTTCTACGGGACAATGACGCTATTTAATTTGAAGAAAATCGGTTCAGATTCAGATATAGCCCCTATACAAATTTCGCTCTCAATTCGTCTTTTTCCCCACTAGAAACCACATATTTTATAAGATGGTCTTCAAAATTGGCTAAACAACTTATATTTCAACTAGAAACACCTTGTGATGGAAATGTGTTCAGAAATCGGTTCAGATTTATATATAGCTCCCATACAAACTTCGCTCTCGATTTGACTTTTTCCGCCACAGAATCCACCTATTTTCACCGAATTTCTTCAAATTGAGCATAACACGTTATAATTGAACTGGAAGAACCTATTGTGTAAGTTGGTCACTTCATTCCATGTTTGGATATAGCCCCGATAAAAATATTCTTCTAGATTTGACAAATTAGGTAAGGTCATATTAGCCTATGATTAGGAAACATACATAAATCCTTCCTGTTTTCACTTTTTTACCGAATTGTATCAAAAAGTCGGCCCGCCCGACTTTAGCCTTTCCTTACTTGTATTTTTGTTTTTTTTTTCACAAAAAATATAAACAAAAACAAGTAAGTAAGCTTCAGCCGGCTAAACCGATTTATATATACCCTCACTCTCAGAGAACATATATAGGGAATAGGGTTTGCAACCCGGGATTTCCCGCGGGAAAATTCCCGGGAATTCGAACATTTTTCATTTCCCGTGTCCCGGGAAATTCGTACGGGAATCCCGCGGGAATTCACTAGATCATTTAACACATTTCTTCGCATATTTTTTCCATCATTTCCACAATAAAATTGAAAATGTTGTATAAAAATTTAGATCACATAGCTTTTAATCAGGTATGTCAAATATTGCAGTTGGATGGCAAAATATTTTTAAGCAGAGTTCGGACATAGACTCAAAATCTACTTTTTCGGATTTTTCCTGAAAGCTTCATATGGGCATCTCCCAAAAAGGTCTATCAAAAAAACAAGTAAGGAAAGGCTAAAGTAGGGCGGGCCGACTATATAATACCCTACACCACTCCCTGGGTATATACCTCGCTTTGATTACTAAACCCAGGTATTTCATGAGAGCAATTTTATGTAGTTCACATAAATTATGCAGCTACTATAAATTCATATTTACTCAAATTTAATGAATACGGTAAATAATAAAGTAATTGATCCAACTTTCCAGCAGATATTCCAAGTAAAGTAAATATAACATGATCTGGAAAAAATGATCAAGATCCAATGATAAATACAGATTATACAGCGGTAATAGGATGAATCGGACGGACATTTGAAGGGGGTCTATAACACTTGAGGCCTGTGCCAAACTATGGGCCTGCATAGTTTTCATTCATGGTATGTATTTCTAGTTGAAACATATAATGATCTGCAAAATTTGATGAAGATGATGAAGAAAAAAATTTAAATCGGAAAGGACATTTGTATGGTGGTATATTGAAACCTGGAATGATGTGACCCGCTTTCACCATATATGTTTATTGGTGAAATATAATATGTAAAGCTTGGCCAAAATCGGTTAAACATTCGGGAGCAACATTTGTATTGGAGCTATATCTAAATCTTACCTACTTTCACCATAGGTGTTTTTAGTTGGATTATAAGAAGTTGTGCCAATTTTAAAGAAAATCGGGTACAATATGTGGTTTATAGAGTGGAAAACGTCAAATCGGGAGCGACATTTGTATGGGGGCTATGTCTAAGTCTGAACCGATCTAACCCGGTTTCATCACAGATATTTCTAGTTAGATTATAAGGTGTTATGCAAAATTTGAAGAAAATCGGGTACTATACGTGCGTTATAGGGCGGAAAAAGTCAAATCGGCAGCGACATTTGTATGGGGGCTATATCTAAATCTGAACCGATCTTACCCACATTCAGCATATGTGTTTCTAGTTCGATTATAAGGTGTTTTGCAAAATTTGAAGAAAATCGGGTACCATATGTGCTTTATAGGGCGGAAAAAGTCAAATCGGGAGCTACATTTGTATGGGAGCTATATCTAAATCTGAACCGATTTCCTCCAAATTCAATACCGATCGTCCTTGCCAAAAAAAGTAACTTCTGCTAAATTTCATGATAATCGGACAGCAATTGCGACTTGTAGAGTGCGAACAAGCTTAGATGGACAGCAGACGGACAGACAGACATCGTTAAATCGATTCAGCTGATGATTCTAAGCCGATCCGTATACTTAAAGGTGGCTCTAGCTCGATCATTTCTTGGTGTTACAAACATTTGGCGCGAAACTAATTTATAATACCCTAGTCCACGAAGTGGTGTAGGGTATAATGAAATCAGACAACACTAATAGCTTTAAACTTTATTTTTTCCTTAATTCGACAACTTTTTTTATTATGAAACTTGAAGTTAACTTCTTCTCTTTTATTTTTATTAAAAATTGAAGTATTATAACGAAAATTACTAAATTTTTAATACGAGTGGAAATGTTTGTCCAGTCCGTTTTGTCGCGTCCGTATTTCTGCTGTACCTAATTAAAGAAATAAGAGATAATTCTCATATTTCATAAATCTACGAACAAAATATATCCTCTGACCTTCATATGGAATATATGGAAAAACAAAGTTCTCAAAAAATCGCTAAACTTTGTATATTTCTATAAAACCTTCAAAATACTTCAGTTTTTGTCGCGTCCGTTTCGATATAAAATTGTTTATAATTTTGTACTAAATCCTGACGATATATTTTTAAAATGTAGTACTCTTTAAGCGCTTTAGAACACTAAAACGGCTGATCGACTTTTTCAGTTTCTTCGTCCGGGCCACTGGGAGATGCCCATATGAAAAATTTTAAATCCCGGTAGTAGTAAAAGTAGATTTTGGGCGTGTATCCCAAAATAATAGTTTAAAGTTTTCGAAGCGACAGGACAAAAAACAAACATTTCATTTGATGCTCTACTGACTATTAATGTGAACAATCGTTCTCCGTCGCGTCCACATTTTCCAATAAAATAAGAAATATCTATTCTTTAATAAACTTTGAAACTTGAAAAAATGTTTAAATTGATCTCACATTGCACTTTATTATTATATGAATTCTGTAACAGGTTCGTTGTGAAATTTATATTTATTTTACTTTAATAAAATGTGAATGATTCATTGAAAAAATAAGCTTAACTCATGGTAAACAGTATGTTGACTATTTCCCGTGCTTTCCCGGGATCCCGGTAAATTGAAAAAATAATTCCCGTTTCCCGGGAAATAAAAAGTACGGGAAAATGCAAACCCTAATACGGAACTTATAAGGAATACCATTTTATGTAGGGCAGAATAATTTGTGTGGAAGGAGCATGATCCCAGCATCCCCATTTATAAAACAATTGTAAAAACATGATCAAGTCATAGTGGATTCCATGCACCAGTATAAAAGTTATGAAGGATTTAATATTACCTAGGATAGAGACAATTGTGTGGGAGGTACAAGAATAGGAGTGGCTAAAGCGTAAATATTTTTTAGGTTTAAAATGATTATAAAAACATTTTTAAATATCAAATTGCAAGTTATTTTGACTACCCGTATGGATGTTATATCGGTTTAGTTGTAACCAAAGTTTATGCCACTTTGTGTGGGAGGTACCAGAAGGGGTGTGGCATTTTTGCCCATATACCAGGAGAATGTAGCCACTGGAAAAGCATTCCTAAATATCAAACTTCACAGTATTCTGATGATCAGTAAAGAAGTTATAACAGCTTTAATTTTACATAGTTTTGCGTGATTTGTGAGGGAGGTACTGGAAGGGATGTGTCAAAACCCGTGATATTTAGAACACTTGAAGTGATCATAAAAACGTTATCAAATACCAAAATATAGCTGATTCCGATTATTTATTTTTAATGGCTAGCATCTACCAATGACAAAAAATGGGTATACATACAAGATCCATGGATAAATTTAGAAGTTATGACGCAAAAGATTTTTTTAAATCATGATTTTCAAAATCTTTAATTAAAAAAGCCGAAACCGATAAAAAAGGTTTTTTGTGTGCCTTAACTAATTTTAATTATATTTTTTACTAAAACTCCAATTTTCGCCGAGGTACTTTTAATATTTGTACTCTACAACCATTAGGCAGATTTTTGAAAAATTTCCTTCGGAAACTAGCGTGCTTTCAACAGAAAGACAGGCAACTCAAAATTTTGAGTTGTTATACTTTTGTGGAACAGATGCGATACGATGTCATACAAAACATGTTCGTTTAAATCGGTTAGTATGTATTTCGGACCAAACGTAGATGTCAGTATAAAGAAACGTGGAATCGTCGCCAAAATCTCGTTTGTTTGATCCCAAAAATCGATTTTTGATCGAAATCGATTTACCAGTACCTAACGTTTCAGCTATCGCAAATTTTTATCACGTCTTAAAGAAAAACATACCTCACACCACGTCCAACAATAAATTTTATTTTAATAAAATATGTATTAAATAAAATCACCAATACAATCGAAAAGTAAAGCAAATTTTAAGTAAAATACGAATGAACACAATGCCACTTCTTATATCTTATTATTCTTCTGACTTCTTCTCTTTATTTTCCTTTTTAAACATTATTTTGACATATACCCCAATCCAAGCCAATTCAATATAGAGCATTCGCAGGATGGAGTTTGTGATGTAGTTTTATATCCTCCAAATTGTGTACAAGATACATTCTCAGCGCGATACACGTGTCGGTTATATATGGGGAACAATTTTATAAAACCGGTTTTATTATAACTCCATTTCAATCCTTCAGATCCCCCGTTTGTATGAATGTGTGTGTGTCTGTGAAACTGAATATACATACATATGTACACATGAATAAATGTAAATCAGTTTCATATCACAATGTATTACAATGACAATGACGACAAATGACTATCAACTGACACAGCCAGTACCACACTGACACATATTCCTACCCACCTTTCCCCATCGCACAGCTGCTCCCAGCCTTCAATGCACTCACGATAGTGCGACTGATGGGATTTCATAAGATGTCCTTGGTATATGGTGCAAAGACACAATTACCCCCTCGAACGAGGCGAAAAATGAGCAGACGCCGTGAATGAATGTGAATCCAGCAGCAAACAATCCGGCAGGATGAACGGGATGAAGATGACAGTAAACACTCATACGCAAGGATGTATATGAAGTTGAAGTGTCAACCCATTTCCAATCCCCGTGCTGCGACACTGCCATAAATTCCAGCGGAACGAACGAGAAGTGAAATGAAATGAAGTTGACATTATAATACAAACTTATGCATATCAAAGCAAGGACCTCACGAAAATGCCACAAGAGAATGACTTTCTGTATACAATGGTAATAATGAGGGAGGTGTTGTGTGAGTGGAATGGTAGTGCGGCAGCAGTATCAGCAGCTGTAAGGTAACGACTACTCCTATGTACACTTTGGCGGCGAAAAGGCTCCACCAGTCCCTCGGTGAATCCTATCACAAATCTATACAGTAGACAAAATAAATATAACTTCACTAAAATTATTTTACAATTTAGATTTATATAGGATTAAGGAAATATGTTGAACATTTTTAAAATATTTATTAGATCAATTGTGCAGCTAGAATGGTCTAAGTCAAAAAACCAAAAAAGTTAAGAACTTTTATTTTTGACATTTATAAAAAATGTTCCCTAATAATGACATTTCTTATTTTATGCACACCAAAATCGTTTTTAATGTTAATTTGAAAGTGGTCTAAGTCACACTATATCCACTAATATTGATGTGTGGTGATGTAAACAAACATTTTTTATTTAAAATATATTTATTTTATAATATAAATTTTCTAGACGAACAATCTGTAAATATTTATACCCTACACCACAGGGTATAATGTCTTTGTGCATCTGTTTGTAACACCCAACAGGAAACGAGATAAACCCATCGTTTATTATACCGATTGACTTAGAATCACTTTTTGAGTCGATTTAGCGATGTCCGTCCGTCCGTCTGTCCATCTATTCTTGTAATCAAAGTCCAGGTCGCAATTGTGGTTAGACCTAAATGAAACATTGCACAACGAATTTTTATGGGATAAGGATGAACGCTATTTAATTTGAAAAAAAAAAATCGGTTCAGATTTAGATATAGCTCCCATACAAATTTTGCTGCCGATTGTACTTTTTCCGCTCTAGAAACCACATATTTCAACAGATTTTCCTCAAATTTAGCAAAACGCCATATATTTTAACTAGTAATAGCTCTGGTAAAAATAGGCCAGATCGGTTCAGATTTATGTACATCTCCCATACGAATTTCGCTCCCAATTTGACTTTTTCCTCTCTAGAAATCAAATATTTTAACAGATTTTTCTTCAAATTTAGCAAACCAACTTATATTTTCACCAGAAACAACTCTCGTAAAAATGGGCCAGATCGGTTCAGATTTATATATAGCTCCCATAAAAATGAATCCTCCCATCTAATTCTTTCCGCTCTAGAAACCACTTATTTAACAGATTTCCATCAAATTTGGGAAAGCGTCTTATATTTCAGAAAACCTATACTTAAAATGTGTCAGATCGGTTCAGATTTATATATAGCTCTCATTCAAATTCTCATACAAATACAGTATGAAATTTGTAGTATATATACACCCGGTTCAAATGTAACGACATTTTTCTACCCTACACCACAGGGTATATTGACTAGGTGTAGGGTATCATATAGTTGGCCACGCCCGACTTTAACCTTCCTTACAACACAATAAAATTAAAAATGTTGTATAAAAGTTTAGATCACATAGCTTTTAATCAGGTATGTCAAATATTATAGTTGGATGACAAAATATTTTTAAGCTGCGTTCGGATGTAGACTCAAACTCCACTTTTTCGGATTTTTTCTGTCAATCTCCATATGAAACAAATTAAAATCTGGTAAAAATAGATTTCGGGCGTGTATCCGAACGCCAAAAATAAAGAATTTAAAGTTTTCGAAGCGGGAGGACAAAGAACAAACATTTCATTTAATGCTCTACTCACTATTAATGTGAACGATCGTTCTCCGTCGCGTCGACATTTTCCAATCAAGTAAGATATATCTGATCTTTAATTAATTTTGAAACTTGAAATGATGTTTGCATTAATCTCACATTGCGCTTTATTATTGTAAACAATATATTTATTTTACTTTAATAAATATGAATGTTTCATTGGAAAAAATAAGCTTAACTCATGGTAAGCAGTATGTTGACGATTTCCCGCGCGGTCCCGGGATCCCGGGAAATTAAAAAAATAATTCCCGTTTCCCGGGAAATAAAAAGTACGGGAAAATGCAAACTCTAATAGTACTCGATTTTCTTCAAATTTGGCTCAACACCTTATAATCTAACTAGAAACACCTGTGGCGAATGCGGGTTAGATCGGTTCAGATTTAGATATAGCCCCCATACCATAGAAACCACATAATGTTCCCGATTTTCTATAAAATTGGCACAACATCTTATTATCCAACTAAAATCACCTATGGTGAAAGTGGGTAAGATCGGTTCAGATTTAGATATACATTTATTTTTATATATACAAATGTTGCTTCCAAATGTTTAACCCATTTTGGCCAAACTCGACATATTATATGTAACCTATATATAAATGGTGAACGCGGGCCGTTCAATTTTTCAATATACCCATACAGATGTCCTTTCCGATTTGAAATTTTTTGTCAAACACATATATTTACAGGATACAAAAAATCCTTCCCGATTTCACGTTTTTACCGTATTGAATTGTAATACGATAGAAAGTGGAGTATATCATATAGTCGGCTCCGTCCGACTTAAGCCTTTCCTTACTTGTTTTACCTAGGATAGAGACAATTGTGTGGGAGGTACATGAAGGGCCTACAGGCTACAGCGTGAATAAAGTGTGATTTTTTAGCTATTATCTTTTTGGTAACACTGGTTTAAACAGCTGACGCACGTTTCGTGTTTTGTTTCACTGTCAAACATCTTCAGTTTGGTCTATAATTTAACCATGAATCGTCTTACAAACGAACAGCGCTTGCAAATTATTGAATTTTCTTATCAAAATGCGTGCTCTCTTAAGAAAGTTCATCCCGCGCTTTCATTTTATGGTCAGTTTAATCGACCCACTGACGCGGCTATTCGGGCTATTGTGACTAAATTTCGCACCAAATTTACATTGTTGGACATTAAACCACCAACACGCTTACGTAGAGTGCGAACTGAAGAAAATATCGCAGCTGTATCGGCCAGTGTTAATGATGACCATCAATTATCGATTCGTCGCCGTTCGCAGCAATTGGGCCTCTGTTACTCAAAAACGTGGAAATGCCAAAATTGGACTAAGCGGATGGACCATTTGAGGCGCAGTCAAGGTCAACATTTGCATGAAATAATCTTCAAACATTAAATTATATGGACCGTACTATCGAATCAAATAAAGATTTCATGCATTTTTCTGAATTTTATGTGTTTTTTTTTGAAAAACTTTCCTATAGCTTTTAAAAAATCATTTTTATGTTTAAGGTGATTATAAAAAATTTTCAAAACTCAAATTGCAAATGATTTTGTCTACCAGTATGAATGTTATGTCATTGTAACCAAAGTTTATGCAACTTTGTGTGGGAGGTGCCACAAGGGGTGTGACAATAACGAACATATTTCATGCGAATGTAACCTCTATAAAAGCATTACCAAATATAAAATTTCACAGTATTCCGATCATCCGTATAGAAGTTATAACAGTGGAAATTACATTAGTTTTAATTTGTCATAGGAATATGAGTCATTTGTGTGGGAGGTACAAGAAGGGGTTGGAAATTTCGCCCATCTTCGAACTTAAACTAAGTTTGGGGAAAATATTACCACGTGCAAAGTTTTATTTGAATCCTTAACCACTTTCGTGAGTTACACAGTGCAACACGAAAAAAAATAACCATATACGGACACCGCTACATGATAAAAGACCAAAAAAAAAAGACCCGTGTTATTTTTTTCCCCCAAAGTCATGCACTTTTTTTTTATGGGCCCCCAGAGATTTGATGCCTCGGTGTAATTTTTGGAAAAAAGTGATCATATTCTCAGGCTCATATCTTGCATATCTCTGAGGCAAAGTTCTAGCTCTTGTCATAAAGAACAAAAATTGTGAACATATAAAATCAAAAAAACTTCATCTTCAAGGTCAAAATCGCAAAAAACTTAAAAAAAATCGATTTTTTTAACCTTTTTTCCCCTGTTCAGGTCCATAGGTAGCAAACCGCTGAAAATTCAGGGAAACAATCAACTACAAAAATGTACCTAAGATCTCAATAAACAACTTTCTAGAACATATGAACTTCCTAGGAATTATTCTTAACACCGTTTAGGTAGCGCTTAGGTAGCCGCAAAATTGAAAAATTTCCCAAAAATTTTACTGTGCAACATTTTTGAAGTCATTTCAAAATAACCATATACGGACACCGCTACATGATAAAAGACCAAAAAAAAAAAGACCCGTGTTTTTTTTTTCCCCCAAAGTCATGCACTTTTTTTTATGGGCCCCCAGAGATTTGAGGCCTCGGTGTAATTTTTGGAAAAAAGTGATCATATTCTCAGGCTCATATCTTGCAAACCGTTCGGAATTTTGATTTACTCTCTGAGGCAAAGTTCTAGCTCTTGTCATAAAGAACAACCGATTTTATTATGCTATACCTTGTTTTGAAGGTAATTTCAATTAGTCTGAAAGTAATTGTATGTTATATCCGGGTTAAATTTTCTTACAATTCTGTGTTGTAATTTATTTTGGTTTAAGACCAAAGATTGTGCTGAAGTCTTCAGCAGAACCCACAATTAGCAAAAAGTCAAGTGAGACCTTTATTGTTGCAGCTAAAAGGTGACTGCGCAGTTTTTATACACTCCACGAGAGTATTATGTCTTTGTGCATTTGTATGTAACACCCAAAGGGAAGGGTGATAGACCCATTGTTAATTATACCGATCGGCTTAGAATCACTTTCTGAGTCGATTTAGCAATGTCCGTCTGTTTGTCCGTCTGTCTGTCTGTCCGTCTGTCCATATATTGTTGTAATCACGATACAGGTCGCTATTTAATTGGAAGAAAATCGGTTCAGATTTAGATATAGCCCCCATACGAATTTCACTCCCGATTTGACTCTTATCACTCTAGCTACAACATTTTTCAAAAGACTTTCTTCAAAATTGGCAAAACATCTTATAGTTCAATTAGAAACACCTGCGGTAAAAATGTGTTAGATCGGTTCAGATTTATATATAGCTCCCATACAAATTTCGTTCCCAATTTGAATTTTTCCGCTCTAGAAAGCACATATTTTAACAGATTTTCTTCAAACTTCGCAAAACACCTTATATTTCAACTGGAAATACCTGTGGTAAAAATGTGTTAGATCGGTTCAGATTTATATATAGCTACCATACAAATTTTGCTCCCAATTTGAATTTTTCCGCTCTAGAATCTACATATTTTTACAGATTTTCTTCAAAATTGGCAAAAAACCTTATATTTCAATTGGAAACACCTGTGGTAAAAATGTGTTAGATCGATTCAGATTTATACATAGCTACCATACAAATTTTGCTCCCAATTTCAATTTTTCCGCTCTAGAATCTAAATATTTTAACATATTTTATTCAAAATTGGCAAAACATCTTATATTTAAACTAGATATTTAAACTTGCTCTAGAAACCACAATTTTTAACAGACCTTCTTCAAATCTTGCAAAATATCTTATATTTTGGATAGTATTTATTTAATTTTCTTTTGGTGGATAAATTCCTTGTTGTCCCGTATCCCCCTTTTAAGTAAAAATTTTGAAATATCCGTAACGTAATTAAAGGATTGTACAGCATGTTTATCCCTTTTCGTCCCGCTCGCTTTTCACGATTCTAGCTGTAATACTTTAGTTGGTACCATTTTTATCCCTTTTTGTCCCGTCCTTCCCTTAAAAGTAAAAATTTTGAAAAATCCAATTTTACTTCGTTTCTATATGGTCAGAGGAATTTACATAACAAATTTCACGATTCTAGCTGTAATACATTAGTTGGTACCATTTTTATCCTTTTTGTCCCGCTCGCCCCTTAAAAGTACAAATTTCAAAAAATCCAATTTTACTTCGTTTCTATATGGTCAGAGGAATTTACATACCAAATTTCACGATTCTAGCTGTAATACTTTAGTTGGTACCATTTTTACCCCTTTTTGTCCCGCTCGCCCCTTAAAAGTACAAATTTCGAGAAATCCAATTTTCACGATTCTAGCTGTAATACTTTAGTTGGTACCATTTTTATCCCTTTTTGTCCCGCTCGCACCTTAAAACTACAAATTTCGAAAAATCCAATTTTACTTCGTTTCTGTATGGTCAGAGGAATTTACATACCAATTTTCACGATTCTGGCTGTAATACTTTAGTTGGTACCATTTTTATCCCTTTTTGTCCCACTCGCCCCTTAAAAGTACAAATTTCAAAAAATCCAATTTTACTACGTTTCTATATGGTGAGAGGAATTTACATACCACATTTCACGATTCTATCTGCCATACTTTAGTTGGTACCATTTTTATCCCTTTTTGTCCCGCTCGCCCTTTAAAAGTACAAATTTCGAAAAATCCAATTTTACTTCGTTTCTATATGATCAGGGCAATTTACATACCAAATTTCACGATTCTAGCTGTAATACTTTAGTTGGTACCATTTTTATCCCTTTTTGTCCCGTTCGGCCCTTAAAAGTACAAATTTCGAAAAATCCCTATTTGTAGCTCGTCTGCATGGTCATTGCGAGGAACTCACCGAATTTCATGTTTATAGCTACTGCCGTTTAGTCAGGACGAAGGTTCGATGTTTATCCCTTTTGGGCCATTTTATCCCCTAAAAGTACGAATTTCGTAAAACCCTTTCTTAGTCGATGTCTACGTCATATTTGGGAACTACCCTGAAAATTTCATGACTCTGGCTTCAGCCGTTTGGTCTGGGGGCTGGTCAATGATAAGTCAGTCAGTCAGTCAGTAACGCAACTCTTTTATATATATAGATTTCAAATAGAAACGCCCACGGTGAAAATGGGTCACATTGGTTCAGATTTACATATAGCTCTCATACAAATTTCGTTCCCCCAAAAACCGCGTATTTTCAGAGAATTTCTTAAAATTGAGCATAACACGTTATACTTCAACTGGAAGAACTTATTGTGAAAGTTAGTCACTTCATTCCATGTTTGGATATATCCCCGAAACAAATATTATTCTCAATTTGACAAATTGGACCAGGTCATATTAACCTGTGATTAGGAAACATACAAACATTTTTCCCGTTTTCACTTTTTTACTGTATTGAATTGTATTCCGATAGAAAGTGAAGTGTATCATATAGTCGGCCCCGCCCGACTTTAGCCTTTCCTTACTTGTTTACTATTTGAATTCTTTTATTTTGATTTTCGAAATAATTGCATTAATCCATTCTTTTACGTTTAAAGTAACGTTCTTAGGTGTCTTTTTAAGCGACTGTGGGAGTTTGAAATTGGTGAAATGATGGATTCTATTTTTAACGATTTTTTTCGTTTTTTTTGGTGCAAAATCAATCAGAATTTCAGTGAAAATTATCATAATGACTATTTTTTCATTAGTTTAATATTTTGTTTAATTAGTTTTAAAAATCACAGGGATTTACGATTTGATAACTTTATATTAAACTATGAGCAATTTGCTTGAAACAAAAAATGTATTTCTCTCTATTACGAAAAAAATAAGAATTTTTTAAAATTACTTTACGATCCATCCTGTTGTCTACATATTTTCATATTTTTAAAATTACCTTACGATCCACCGTAGTGTCGACAATTTCATTTTTTTTGGTAAACCAAGAAATGAAGTTCTACTTCAGAAGTAAAAATTAACAAAACTTGATTAAAATTTAAGGAAAATGGAATTAGTCTATTTCAATGTGTTCTAAACGGAACGACAAACGTGAAAGATGTTATTTTTAAAATAATATTTGTTTTCGTCAAATTTTCCACGAATAAAACAAATGGTGAACTTACGCTATAGCCTTCCACTGTATGTGTTGGTGGCATATTTGCTGTGACTATGAGTTCGCTCTATTGTCATTTGCTTTTCAGTTATACAGCACATTGGGATTTATATTATGTATGATTTACGAGTAATTCGCACATAAATCAATTTTGAAAATTAAAAAACCAGTGTTCTTTGTTCGTGTTTTTTTCTCTTCGTGTTCTTTATACCCTATAGTACACTGTAGTGCAGACGAATAAGGTCCATCTCCATAAGTAATTAGTAGAAAGTAGGTGATGGAAGATTTAGGTGGTTTTTAAAGGTGCGTGGTCTTTGATATAATGGTTGATAGTGTTGTCAACTATAACCCAGATACTTCGAGGTCAAATTTGAACTTTAGTTTCACCTTATTGAAGTCAACACTATTTATCCAAAATTAATTAGCATTTGGACCACAGTGTTCCATATGCAGGAAATGTTAAAATCTCCAAAGTTCTCAACATTTGTTGATTATATTTTATCGCCGAAAGAAGAAACAATTTATAAGAAAAAGTTGGATATTTTATACCTTCCGCCGCCATAGGATGGAGGTATACTAAGTTTTGCATTCCATTTGTAACGCCTTGAAATAAATAAAATAAATAAATTTGCATTCTATTAAATATAGATGCAAAATGGTCTTGAGCCAGGACAATATCCCAGTTCAAATCAAATATTGATTACAGACCAAAAAAAAATACAAACGAAAAAACTAAAATAAAATAAAAATATTTATGATCATCCCTCATAGTGTGAACGCCCACCACAAAGTGATTCATTCATTCTTCCAGAGCATAAAATGGGACAAAAAGGAATAAAAATGGAACCAATCAAACTACTGCAGTTAGAAGTATGAGATTCGGTGGCTTCGACTCAATTTCATTGCGTCAATAGGTACAATTTAGGGATTTTTCGGAATTCATACTGCGAAATTGATCCGCAGGAATCGTGTATATCGGTTCTCCATCTCGGTCGTTTTCGACCAACCCCATGCTACCTGTTTGTATTCGCGTTTGATTTATTGCAATCTGGAACATTTTGATGTCACCCCCGAGTATGCTCACATTTGAAAATCACAATCAAATTATATTTCTCAATAACAATAAAATAATTCAATAAAAGACGACGAGAGGGCGGACGACGAACGACGCAGTACTTCGAAAATGTCAATAATGAAATTACCTACTCGGAGCTCAAAGGAAACTCAATATGAGTTTATTTTTTTATTATTATTTTCAACGGAAATTGTCAGCAAATTACCAAATAACAACTTGAAGTAATGAAGTACAGTTCAAATTTGCTTTCGCCAAGTGTTGCCTTACGTAACATGTCATTTCACTTGATTCCGTTGTTGTCGTTGTTCCTTACGGTAGGTGGTGGATGAGGAGGAAGAGGAGGCAGCAAGTCTGTCGTTGGTTTTAGGAATTTGTTCTTTTTTATTTGTTTTGTTGTTGTGAGCCCAGAAGGACATTTGCCTGTAATAATGACCCTCATGTTGTTAACGGAAACTATAAACAGTGTGACATTCAATAGAATTTTATGGTTTATCGTTTGGACACCTTTTTGAATGGGCCAACAGCATACAAAAGCCAATAGTTCCTGTTAACACTTTTAATGTTCGCCACAGAGATAAGAGCTGGCGAGATGTGTTTTAGGGCAAATCGTTTTTTTCTTGCATAATCCACATTGGTAAAAAGAGGTAAGCAAAGACACGCAAAAATGTCACTAAATTTTGAAAGTCTTAAAGTCTTTTAATAAATTGTGATTTGCAAATCGCACAGTGTTGGCAGCCTGAAAGTTTAAACTTTGTCATTTATCGGCAGTATCTCATCCGATCAACCAAAATTTTCAGTACAACCCACATAGGGTGTCCAAAATCGAAACCGGTTAACCGGTTTCGTCACCTGCAACCGTCGGCCGTTTTTTGTAAAATGGTCATTTTCGGTTATCCGAGAAAACCGGGATTTTCGTGTCGGTTAACCGGTTTTTGGTAAATAAGTGAACATTGCCCCAATAAAAAACTTCTGCACAAAAACACTACCCTTTTAAGTAAATTGTGATATATATGTAAATGTGTCGTATCAGTGCAGCATTTGACACACGACATACGTAGCGCTTTTTACTAGGTTGCACAATGAAACTATTATTATAATACGTTTTCGTTTTTATTCAACAATTTAAAAAAGATAGAAGACATATACGCCCAGGATCTGTTCCAAAGGCTGATGACGAGACTGGAAGAAAGAAGAGTAAAAACGTTGAATACACTTTTGCTGTTCCGGAAATTTTCCGTTAAACGATGGATACAAAGGAATTTGCAAATGAATTATATTTTCCCCGAAATTTCTTTAGAACCCGATTTAGACAACAGTTCATATTCGGATGTAAGTTGTGACATCGAAGAGTCTTGTAATTTAATGTTGGATTTAAAACAAACAATAAACCACATCCAAAACCCGACGATTTCGCATTTTTTGAAAAAAAAAAGAAAAAACTGAAAAGCTAAGTTACTTACATATATGATGCCTTGATGACTGTTAGCCCTACATAAAACTTAGCGAGCTAGTTTTTTTCTGCGTCAAGTTTTATCAAAAACAAACAAAACAAGTAAGGAAAGGCTAGAGTCGGGCGGGGCCGACTATATAATACCCTACACCACTCCCTGCGTATATACCCCGCTTTTATTACTAAACCCAGGTGTTTCATGGGAACAATTTTATGTAGTTCATATTAAATAAAACTATAAATGCATCTTTAGTCAAATTTAATGAATATGGTAAATAATAAAGTAATTGATCCAATTTTCCAGCAGATATTCCGAGTAAAGTAAATATAACTGGAAAAATTGATCAAGATCCGAAGACAAATACAAATTATACAGCGGTAATAGGATAAATCAGACGGACATTTGAAGCGGGCCTATAACAACACTTGAGGCCTGTGCCAAAACATGCGCCTATATATTTCTCATTCACGGTAGGTATTCCTAGTTGAAACATAGAATAATGTGCAAAATTTGATGAAGCTCCGATGTAAGATGTAGTTTCTAGAGCTGTAGTAGAGAAGAATGGGGCCCAAAGTATGGACATATGGGCATCTCCCAAACAAGTAAGGAAAGCCTAAAGTCGGACGGAGCCGACGGTAAAAAAGTGAAATCGGGAAGGATTTTTGAATTATGTAAATGTATGTGTTTGACAAAAAATGTTAAATCGAGAAGGAGATTTGTATGGGGGTATATTGAAACCTGTAATGATGTGACCCCCTTTCACCATGTATGTTTATTGGTGCAATATAATATGTAAAGTTTGGCCAAAATCGGTTAAACATTCGGGAGCGACATTTGTATGAGGGCTATATATAAATCAGAACCGATCTTACCCAATTTCTGCGTAGTTGCTTCTAGTTGGATTATAAGATGTTGTACCAAATTTAAAGAAAATCGGGTACAAGATGTGGCTTCTAGAGCGGAAAATGTCAAATCGGGAGCGACATTTGTAAGGGGGCTATATCTAAATCTGAACCGATCTTACCCAATTTCTGCATAGGTGTTTTTAGTTGGATTATAAGATGTTGTGCAAATTTAAAGAAAATCGGGTAAAATATGTGGTTTCTAGAGTGGAAAATGTCAAATCGGGAGCGACATTTGTATGGGGGCTATATCTAAATCTGAACCGATCTTACCCAATTTCTGTATAGGTGTTTCTAGTTGGATTATAAGATGTTGTGCCAAATTTAAAGAAAATCGTGTACAAGATGTGGTTTCTAGAGCGGAAAATGTCAAATCTGGAGCGACATTTGTATGGGGGCTATATCTAAATCTGAACCGATCTTACCCAATTTCTGTATAGGTATTTCTAGTTGGATTATAAGATGTTGTGCCAAATTTAAAGAAAATCGGGTACAATATGAGGTTTCTAGAGCGGAAATATCAAATCGGGAGCGATATTTGTATGGGGGCTATATCTAAATCTGAACCGATCTTACCCAATTTCTGTATAGGTGTTTCTAGTTGGATTATAAGATGTTGTACCAAATTTAAAGAAAATCGGGTACAATATGAGGTTTCTAGAGCGGAAATATCAAATAGGGAGCGATATTTGTATGGGGGCTATATCTAAATCTGAACCGATTTCCTCCAAATTCAATACCGATGGTCCTTGGCCAGAAAAAATAACTTCTGCCAAGTTTCATGAAAATCGGACAACAATTGCGACCTGTTGAGTGCGAACAAGCTTAGATGGACAGCAGACGGACGGACGGACAGACAGACATCGTTAAATCGACTCAGCTGGTGATTCTAAGCCGATCCATATACTTAAAGGTGTGTCTAGCTCGATTATTTCTTGGTGTTACAAACATTTGGCGCGAAACTAACTTATAATACCCTAGACCACGAAGTGGTGTAGGGTATAAAAATCGCTTACAAAATAATCACTTGAATTGTATACTGGTGTTTCGATATTATTATAAGAAGGATTCTACGTAAACATTATATTCAAGTTTTTGTAGGTAAAAATATGAATTATTTTATAGAATTGAGTTTATTTTAAAATGATCTCAAACAAAAAACAAGTAAGGAAAGACTAAAGTCGGACGGGACCGACAATATGATACCCTACACTTTCCACCCAACTATAATTCAATTCAGTGAAAAAGTGAAATTGGGAAGGACTTTTGTACGAGTCTTATATCATGGACCCACTTTTACCATGATCTTTCTAGTTGAAATATGAAATGTTGTACCAAATTTGAAGAAAATCGGTTAACGTATGTAGTTTCTAGAGCGGAAAAACTACATAATGTCGGGAGCGACATTTTTATGCTAGCTATATAAAAAGCTGAACCGATCTGTTCCACTTTCACAACAGATGTTTCTAGTTGAAATGTAGGACGTTTTGCCAAATTTGAAGAAAATAAGAGAAAATACGCGGTTTTTAGGGCGGAAAAAGTCAAGCCGGGAGCGAAATTTGTATGGGCGCTATATGTAAATCTGACCCGATCTGACACATTTTCACCATAGGTGTTTCTAGTTGAAATGTAAGATATTTTGCCAAATTTTAAGAAGATCTATTAAATTATGTGGTCTCTAGAGCAGAAAAACTCAAATTGGGAGCGAAATTTGTATGGGAGCTATATATAAATCTGAACCGATCTGACCCATTTTAACAATAGGTGTTTCTAGTTGAAATATAAGATGGTTTGCAAAATTTGAAGAAAATCTGTTAAGATATGTGGTATATATCGTGAAAAGAGTCAAATCGGGAGTGAAATTCGTATGGGGGCTATATCTAAATCTGAACCGATTTTCTTCAAATTAAATAGCGTTCTTCCTTATCCCGCAAAACTTCATTGTGATTTGAGTACAAGAATAGATGGACAGACGAACGGACGGACATAGCTAAATCGACTCAAAAAGTGATTCTAAGTCGATCGGTATAATTAACAATGGGTCTATCCCGCTTCATTTTGGGCGTTACAAACAAATGCACAAAGACATTATACCCTGTGGTGTAGGGTATAAAAATACTACTCAAATTCCTTATTTAATGTACCTTTACTTTCGTAATAACAAATTTTAATTTAAATATTTTCGTACTTTGATTTAAAAAACCCGGTTATAACCGGATTAACCGGTTTTGTAAAAAACTATAACCGAAAACCGGGTTTTAAAAAAATTTAATTTTCGGTTAAACCGAAAACCGTCTTTCTAAAATAACCGGTTTTTGGACACCCTAAGCCCACACCAAACAGTGACTCGTTGTGGATGTATTGGCTTCTCAATAGTCACGTATGGGTAGTTTCCCTGGAAAAATAATCCCAATATTCTGTTTATAACACATTTAAATGTCGATCCTATATATAAATTTTTATGACGATCTAGACATGTCCATCTGTCCGCGTGCTGAAAGCTTGAAAGTAGTTCCACATTTTCCATGTATACGTCTAATAGTTTTTGATCGGTTGGAACTACAATTGTGCGAAATCATTCAGAGGGAATTTTTTCCCTAACAAGTACTGAAAACACTCCAATAACTCCTAATATAGGGTGGGCCGTTTAAAATTTTAAATTTGAACTGCGGATTATTTTGACTTTGAAAAGTAGAATAACATTTATTTTTATTTTCAGTCTTAAGTTTGACATTTGCAAAATGGGACGCTATACGTTTGACCAAAATTGGGAAATATTAAAAACTTACTTCCAAATAGTGAGTCTTTAACGCAAACTGTAAGAAATTTACGTGGAAAATGGACAAACAAACCAGTGTAGTTCTCGTACAGTGCGTTCAATCGAAAACATTGCTGCTGTGGCTGAGAATGTCCAAGAACAATCCACCAACATCAGGCCCGTGCGCAGGATTTTCCCCTGGGGGGGGGTTTTCATCTACACTCAGAAAAAATTTAACCCTATAATGAGTTAAAATTAACTAAAATTTAGGAAACCAAGTACATTTTTACTAAATATAAGTAGAATTTTGCTGAAATTTTCCTAAATCTAAGTAAATTTTTCCTAAAACTAAGTAAACTTTTAGTAAATTTTAGTAAAATTTCGATGAAAATTTCCTAAAACTAAGTAAATGTTTACTCAAATCAAGTCAATATTTACTCATACTGAGGAAAATTTTATTTTATACAAGGAAAAAAGGTGAAATTAAAATAAGTTCAATTTAACTAAAAAATCAAACAAATAGTTTTGCTTCAGAGTATGCAATACTGATGCAAAAAATGTTCTCAAAAGTTTCATGATACCTCTGACATAAGGAGTTGAGCTATTACTTCATGATTGTTGCGAAGGCAAGATAGGCGTCTTCACAGTGGTTGTTTAAAATAATTCATAAAGTATTTAAGAAATAAGTCTGTGCAAACGAACGAGAATTGCTTCTTAGATTAATATTCAAGAATTTTTTAAACAATTTCAAATATTTTTTATAAGTTCATTAGTACTTAAATATATGAAGAACTCGGCATAAATTTTAGTAAACATTTTAGGTTAAAATTTCCTAAATGGAATTTTTCCATACCAAAAATTTCAGATTTTTTTTTCTCACTTAAAACCATGAAAATATGTGGAAATACGTTTGAATTTACTCAATTGTAAGAATTTTTTATCAGATCCAAAGAAATGTTTTTAAGTAAATCTACTACCATTTTTCTGTCGGCAAAATTGCATTTCAGTAATCCATCTATCAGTACACTCAAAGGAATATGTCAGTAAAAGAAAACAGCTGTTAAAAAAGAGACAACAGATTTGTATCTGCTGAGATGGTAAACAGCTGTTTGCTGTCTTTAGCTATATGTATGATACGCATATTGTCCCAAGCTAATATAAAAGAAAATTCGAGCTAAACTCGCTTATGAACGCTTATCTATTTTTATATTTTAATTAACAACAGCCAATTTTAGCAGACTGCAAACTCTTTAGCAGTGTGAATGGTGATGTAAGATTGCAGAAAACTGCTGTTATGCCAAAAAACTGCTGTAATAGCAGAAAAGTGTCTACTGATAGGCAGCAGACAATCGCTGCGTTTACTAACTGACTCGTTCTCTAAGTGTAGAACTTTTTTTAAATAGTTGCTTGAAATTACATACATACATATCGAGGGCTTATATTCATAAGTGGCTATGAACAAAAACATAAGTTTTCAGGAGAGCGAAAAAGCTGATTTTCTCCTTAATTTGAAGAGAAATTATTAATCGTTATTCTACAGTTTAATCTAAAAAGGATTACTAATTGCTACGATTAAAAAGTTTTCGAAATTTCCTATTATTCGCGGTTTCATGGTTCATAGCCAATTTTGTATGTCTAAAATTTAGCACGATGAATGTTGAAATAAGAATAAGATTTATTGTAAACTCCATAACTTTTTTCATGAAATCTTGGCAATGTTGTATAGAAAACGCATTTTCTGTGATGTACACAGCGAATTTAAAGATCCCAGCTACATCCGTCAGATTGGTCACCTGTAACATGTATGTAGCCAGTCGCGAAAATCGCTGCAATTGATGAAAAATCCAAAATTCGCCGTTGCAATTCCTTATTTTTTTACTTTCTTCATTCATAATTCTGAAACTTTTCATACAAATATTCCCCATGAAGTCAGCAATCACATGACAAAGAAATATTTTGGTATTCTCAATATAATAAAAAGTTACGCCGGTTTTTCTAAATATACTTTTCACAATTTTTGACTTTATAGCCACCATTTTTTCCTATTTTAGCCTGATAACTGGGGAATCAAAATGCTATTAACTCGAAATTATGGAATTTGATAGTACGATATGCCCTAAATCTAGAAAAATGTTTTAAACATAATCGTTGTAGCGAATTATAACCTTCGGTTTTATGCTGCTCCATTGTTGAACTATTTTATTTCTATTATTTTTATGTTCATTGTCACTTATGCAGTCACAAACTAATGTGCGAGGGGATATCCAAATCAGAAAATTAATTAAAAATGGCTTTAGAGATAAAATTATTTTCCAAATTTATATGACAGATGACATACAAATCTGAGAATAGTTTGGCATCAAAAACTCATTTTCGAGAAAATGGTTCATAGCCACTTTTGAATATAAGCCCTCGATATATATTATGAAGAAATATTACACAAAAAACGATCTAATTCCTCTGCGATAAACCCTTCAGTCCCGCATTTTTTCTATGATAGGATATGCTTTTTGACAAAGTATGGGTCTAAATAGGATGCCTAAAGAGTTTTGGGGTTTTTAATTTATATAGGACATGAGTAAAAGAATGTTTATTCAAAATCTTTATACGCATATTCCGATTAAATAAAAAATATGTGGAAATGTTTCTTCATTTTTATAATCCTAAATATGTATAAATTCGAATAACAAATAAATTTTTTGTATTCGATGAAATGCAAGAAGAAACAACTAGAAATTTTAATTCCAAAAAACCAAATAATTGGTATTTTATAGTTTCGTTTTCCTACGTAGATCCAAGTTACTGAATTTGTTGTTTCTCTTTTGAATAATACTTGTTACATATGTACAAAAAATACTAACTCTGAAAAATATAAATTGACATAAGTGATTAATATAACAGAAATTTTATTTCTTATTGTTTCGCAACTTTAAAGTAGATTTTAAAATGTTATGTGTATCAAACAGTGTTCTTCGTTTGTCGAAATAGATTTGTATTAAAATTACAAACTCCCAAAATATTGGAAGTAGCAGAAACCGTCGTTGTTGCATCTGTGATGAAAATAGGACGCATCGGTTCAGATTTAGATACAGCTCCATAAAAATGTCCAATCGTAAATGTTACATCTTAGCGCTCTACAAGCATCAAGCAAATTATTTGCTTTTATTAAGAATATTTAAGATTTCATTATGATATCATAGTGATTCTTATCTACACTATTTTAAAATTACTAAACGATTTTGTTATTAAATTTCCAAACATTTATTGTAGTACACAATTAAAAGTTCATAAGATATAGCCCTAGTCGAATGTCAAGAAGTGGTATCGGTTAATTAAAATGAAACTTTTCCGAACAATTTGGTGTTCATTAGCGAAATTAGCATTACACAATCTTGAAATTGGCACAATTTGTTTAGTTTATTTGTATTTTTCATTACCTTTGTCCGAATTTCAAGAAAGTGTCCACGATTTTTTTGTAATTTTCGTGTTTTCATGATTTTACTGCAAAATTACCATTTCAGACGAGTTATATTAAAAAGATATTAAAAATTCTATATTTTATTGCTTCAGAAAGTCTAGAAGGTTTTCAAAAGTATATGTTCGAAACCTCTCTGGGGGGGGGGTTTGAACCCCCAAAACCCCCCCCTGCGCACGGCCCTGACCAACATCAATTCGTCATCTCAGGAACTGAACATTTCTCGCACTTTTTTGAGAGGAATTTTGGTCCAACAACTGAACTTCATGACAATCAGATGCGTCCAAAAAATATTATGGGTTATTATGGGTTTTTTCAGTCCTTGTGAGGAACAAATTTTTCCCTTTGGGCCGATTTCACCCAGTTTCAATCCCAACCGATCTACGTATTTACAAAATTTGGACCTCCTAGCTACTTTCGTTTAGATGCTAGCGTACTTTCAATAGAGGGACAGACGGACGGACATGGCTAGGTCGTCTTAGAATTGTATGACGATCAAGAATATATATACTTTATAGGTCTCATTCTCAGGTCGATATTTCAAGGTGGTACAAACAGAATGACAAAGTTAGTAAACCCCCATTCTGGAGGTGGGGGTTATAAAAATGTTATACAAAACAACCAAGGGACAACAGGACTTAAAACTCGACAAAAAACTTGATCTCATGCATCGTTTTATAAAAAAAGAGAGGGCAAAAAGAAAAACAGTGGTGATGAACAAGAGGAATGAGTAGATGAGAAAAAACATCACAACGAAATTTCAAAAAAAGGGAGACGTAAAGCAATTGAAATATGTTTCAACAATTATGGCCAATTTCACAGCTTCGTCATGGAAATAACAACAAACAAACAAGCCGTCATTCTTTCACTTCAACCGAAAACTTTCTTATGAAAAATAAAAAATCACTAAAACTTCGTGGTAAACAGGGGAGGGGAAACAAAACACAACGAAATGATTCCGGTGGAAATGCAAAAGCAACAAGGACCATGCGTTGAAGGCAATGGAAGCGATAACGAGGAAGGCGACTTGCGTACATACAGACGTACATATGTACTCATAATACAATAACAAATAATAATTTATTTCGCTTAAATTAACAAACCATAAAATGTTGGTAAGAAAAAGGCTACAACTCTCACCAGCCGAGCAAAGAAACGCACAAAGGGCAACCAACCAACCAGCCAACCAACCAACATGAATGAACAACATGTTCACTTTATTACAGACATTCCACGCGAGTGGAGTTGGGTAGGGGCAATGGAATTTCTCGAGTATGCTGGAATGTACTTTTGACTTTTGGCTGCACTTGATGTCGTACATTTCGGGGGTAATCTTGATGTACACAGTGATTTGTGATGCCCGCCGAAAGTCTACAAAAAACACTGGGCAACAAAAATCGATAATAGTTTCTGTTGTATTTTTGCTTTCTAAATTCGAAAACTATATTAAACAATTTTAAATGTACAAAGGTACATTTTTACTTTATAGGTCTCATTCTCAGGTCTATATTTCAAGGTGTTACAAACGGAATGACAAAGTTAGTATACCCCATTCTGGAGGTGGAGGGTATAAAAATGTTATACAAAACAAGCAAGGGACAACATTTCTTTAATAATATTCTAATTTACGACGAAGGTACCATTAAATCCGATAATACTCTCTTATATGTTCAATTAAAGGTAATTATGATACATACAAATGTTGTCAATTCCACCTTCACATAGAAGTAGAGTGATCAAAAACCCGGTTCTTCTGCAACGTCGGGTTTTCGGGTTTTTCGAAAACCGCGATTTCAAAAAAAAAACTGTCGGTCTGGCCGGTCCGGGTATTTTCGGGTTTTCTTAAAACCATTATGGAGAAATATTCTCATTATAGAGTAATTCCAAAAGATTTTGAGTCAGTGTGGATTTTTTTTGACCCATCCTCCAGGATGGGGGTATACTAACTTTGTCATTCCCTTTGTAAGACCTTGAAATACCAACCTGAGACCCTATAAAGTATATATATTCTTGATCGCCATAAAATTCTAAGACGATCTAGCCATGTCCGCCCGTCCGTCCGTCTGTTGAAAGCACGCTAGCATCTAAACCAAAGGAGCTAGGATGTCCAAATTTTCCATAAATGCGTCTTATAGTCGTAGATCAGTTGGGATTAAAACATTGGGATAGATACATTATATAAAATATTTTTTTTTTTCAATTCGTACTTTTAATGGGTAAAATGGGGTAAAAGGAGGATAAAAATGGTACCAACCTAGTATAATGCACCTGCACCTAGTATAATGAAATTCGGTGTATACATTGCTCTGATAGCGTAGACACGTAAAGTAAACGGATTTTTCGAAATTCGAACTTTTGGGGGTTAAAATTAAAAAAGGGGATAAAAATAGTACCAACCAAATGACAGCAGCTAGAGCCATGAAATTCGGAATATACATTCCTCTGACTGCGTAGACAGTAAAAATAAAAGGTTTTTTCCAAATTCGTTATTTCAAGGGTACAGAGGGATAAAAATAATACCAACTAAACGACTACAGATGAAATTCGGTGTGTACATCCCTTTAATTGCATAGACATACTATTTTAGAAAGTCTTACTCTTAAGGGGATCAAATAGGAAAAAGGGGATAAAAATGGTAAAAACTAAATGGCCGCAGCTAGAATCATGGAATTCGGTGTATACATTCCTCTGACTGCATAGACACGCAAAATAAAAAGATGTTTCCAAATCAGTTTTGAGGGAAAAATTCGTTGAATCATGAAGTTAGGTTATTTTGCACTATGTACGTGAGATAAGAGATTTTCAAAATTTTTACTTTTAGAATAAAAATAGAATGGAAATACAACCAGCTATAACGCCCACTATCTAACAATATTTATGGTATTTAAGCATTTTGAAAATATAAATAAAAGAATGTTTATTTTTTGAACTGGCTTTTGAGCTGATGCACGTTTCGTGTTTTGTTCCACTGTCAAACATCTTCAGTTTGGTCTATAATTTAATCAAATTATAATTAATAATTTATAATTATTCGTCTTACAATCGAACAACGCTTGCAAATTATTAAATTTAATTATCAAAATGCGTGCTCTGTTAAGAAAGTTCATCGCGCGCTTCCATTTTATGGTCAGTTGAATCGACCCGCTGAAGCGGCAATTCGGGCTATTGTGACTAAATTTCGCACCAAATTTACATTGTTAGACATTAAACCACCAACAGGCTTACGTAGAGTGCGAACTGAAGAAAATATCGCAGCTGTATCGGCCGTTCGCAGCAATTGGGCCTCTGTTACTCAAAAACATGGAAATGCCAAAATTGGACTAAGCGGATGGACCATTTGAGGCGCAGTGAAGGTCAACATTTGCATGAAATAATCTTCAAACATTAAATTATATGGACCGTACTATCGATTCAAATAAAGATTTCATACATTTTTCTGAATTTTATGTGTTTTTTTTTGAAAAACTTTCCTATAGCTTTTAAAAAATCACCCTTTATAAGTACAATATAAATCCATTTTTGTACTTTTAAGGGGTGAGCCGCATAAAAAGGGAATCGTGAAATTTGATATATAAATTCCTCTGACCATGTAGAAGCGCAGTATTTTTTTGAAAGTTGTACTCTTGAGGGGTGCGCGGGACCAAAAAGGGGTAAAAATGGTGTAAAACCCTTTTAATTACGTAAACACAGAACATAAATGGATATTTCAAAATTTGTACTTATAAGGAGGATGCGGGATGAAAAGGCTTAAACGTGGTACCAAATAAAGTACATGCTTTTATAGAGAACACACCTGTAGTGATTTTTCAAAATGTGTACTTTTTGGGAAAGACGTGTAAAAAGCTATATAAAGTGGCCGGCTTCATCTATAAAAGGCTCTGCGTTTGTAATTTTTTGTTCAAAATTGGGCAGAAAAATAAAAAAAATATACATACGAAGGGAGCTCTGCTCCTTTGACTGTGTATGAGTGCTATCTAATAGGAGATTTCCAAATTACTATTTTAGATTTATTTATATCCACCAAAAGAAAATTTAATGAATACTATCCAATACAAGTAAGTAAGCTTCAGTCGGCTAAACCAACTTAAACAGGCAGTTATGAGGAATTAAGTTTTACGTAAGGCATGATTATTTGTGTAGAAGGTACTATGGGCCCAGCTTCAATATTCATAAAACAATTGTAAAAACATGATCAAATATCAAGTCATAGTGTATTCCATGCACCAGTATAGAAGTTATGAAGTATTAGGATAGAGACAATTGTGTGGGAAGTACGAGATGGGGCGAGGATAAGACGTAAATATTTTTAGGTTTAATGTGATTATAAAAACATTTTCAAATATCAAATTGAAAATGATTTTGACTACCCGTATGGATGTTATGTCGGTTTTATTGTAACCAAAGTTTATGCTACGTTGTGTGGAAGGCACCAGTGGCGGTGTGGCAATATCGCCCATATTTCATGAGAATGTTACTTCTAAAAAAGCATTGCACAAATATATATATTTTCACAGTTTTCCGATTATCTGTATAGAAATTATAAGTTCTTTAATTTTGCGTACTTTTGGGTGATTTATTTTGGTCTTGACTTTAAAAAATGTTTATATCAATATTTTATTTCAAAATACATTACAAATAATTTTTGGAGAGGCTTATATTCATAAGTGGCTATGAACAACAACACAACTTTTCAGGAGAGTGGAAAAACTGATTTACTCCGTAATTTTAAGAGTAATTATGAATCATTCTTCTACAGTTTAATCTAAAGAGGATTACTAATTGCTACGATTAAAAAGTTTTCGAAATTTCCTATTATTCGCGGTCTTATGATTCATAACCACTTTTGCACGTTTCAAATTGAGTACTATGAATTTTGAAATAGGCTCATAGCCATCAATGCTCAAATATATAAATAAGACTTATTGTAAACTCGATAACGTTTTTTATGAAATGTTGGCAATGTTGTGTAGAAAACGCATTTTCTGGAATGTACACAGCGAATTTATTTATATTATTTATTATTATTTATTTATCCCTTTTTTCCATTTTTTTACAAAAAGTGGATATTGCGGTTGGGCACGATAAACAAAAAATACAAATTGGACATTTTTGGAAAATTTTCATTTTCATTACATTTTCGTTTTTTGATTTTCTCGCGATCTAGAAAGCGGATCCGACTGAATTTTTGTTTGTATATTAACAACCAATGTCGCTTGTAACATATATCCAAAATTCGCGGTTACAATTGCTTATATTAAAACTTTCTCTGTTCAGGATTCTGAAACTGTTCTGAAACAAACGTCATAAAATTCTTAGACGATCTAGTCATGTCCGTCCGTCTGTTGAAAGCACGCTAGCATCTAAACGAAAAGAGCTAGAACGTTCAAATTTTCCATAAATGCGTCTTATAGTCGTAGATCGGTTGGGATTGAAATGGGGCGAAATCGGCCCAAAGGGAAAAAATTTTCCCTCACAAGGACTAAAAATACCCACAATAATCCCTAATATTTTAGAGCATTTAAGCATATATTTTCAATATATCTGCTTGTAAAGGGTGATTTTTTAAGAGCTTGATAACTTTTTTTTTAAAAAAAACGCATAAAATTTGCAAAATCTCATCGGTTCTTTATTTGAAACGTTAGATTGGTCCATGACATTTACTTTTTGAAGATAATTTCATTTAAATGTTGACCGCGGCTGCGTCTTAGGTGGTCCATTCGGAAAGTCCAATTTTGGGCAACTTTTTCGAGCATTTCGGCCGGAATAGCCCGAATTTCTTCGGAAATGTTGTCTTCCAAAGCTGGAATAGTTGCTGGCTTATTTCTGTAGACTTTAGACTTGACGTAGCCCCACAAAAAATAGTCTAAAGGCGTCAAATCGCATGATCTTGGTGGCCAACTTACCGGTCCATTTCTTGAGATGAATTGTTCTCCGAAGTTTTCCCTCAAAATGGCCATAGAATCGCGAGCTGTGTGGCATGTAGCACCATCTTGTTGAAACCACATGTCAACCAAGTTCAGTTCTTCATTTTTGGCAACAAAAAGTTTGTTAGCATCGAACGATAGCGATCGCCATTCACCGTAACGTTGCGTCCAACAGCATCTTTGAAAAAATACGGTCCAATGATTCCACCAGCGTACAAACCACACCAAACAGTGCATTTTTCGGGATGCATGGGCAGTTCTTGAACGGCTTCTGGTTGCTCTTCACTCCAAATGCGGCAATTTTGTTTATTTACGTAGCCATTCAACCAGAAATGAGCCTCATCGCTGAACAAAATTTGTCGATAAAAAATTTCGAACCGAACACTGATTTTGGTAATAAAATTCAATGATTTGCAAGCGTTGCTCGTTAGTAAGTCTATTCATGATGAAATGTCAAAGCATACTGAGCATCTTTCTCTTTGACACCATGTCTGAAATCCCACGTGATCTGTCAAATACTAATGCATGAAAATCCTAACCTCAAAAAAATCACTCTTTACTTGCTTGATAATGGTTTGTGCATTCCCGCGGTAACCAAAACGTGCACCATAAAGTGATTCTTATTTGTAGGGGGTGAAATGGGCAAAAATGGATAAAAATGGTACATATTAAACGACAACAGCTAGAAACACGAAATTCAGTGTGTATAATCTTCTAATGAAGTAGATACATAATATAAAAATATTTTTTTCAAATTAGTACTTTTAAGTGGATAATGGGAATAAAGGGATAAAAATGGTACCAACCAAACGGATGCCCCTAGAATAATCAAATTCGCTGTATACATTCCTCTGATCGCATAGACACGTAAAATACACGGATTTTTCAAAATTCGTACTTTTTGGGGTTAACATGAAAAAAAGGGATAAAAATAGTACCAATCAAATGACCGCAGCTAGAGTCATGAAATTTGGAGTATACATTCCTCTGACTGTGTAGACACGGAAAATAAAGGGATTTTTCGAAATTGGTACTTTTTGGGGTCAAAATGGAAAAAGGGGATAAAAATAGTACCAACCTAATGACCGCAGCTGGAATCGTGGAATTCGGTGTATACATTCCTCTGACTGCATAGACACGCAAAATAAAAAGATTTTTTTTTAAATTTTTGCTTTTTCTTTTACGGCAAAAATTTGTTGAATCATGATAATGGATTTTCAAAATTTAGACTTTTGGAATTAAAATAGAATGGAAATACAACCAGCTGTAGCAATCAATGGTGGAGGGTATATAAAGTTCGGCCCGGCCGAACTTAACGCCGTTTTCACTTTTTGATCAGAAACCACGCAAAATTCTTGAGTTAATATAACAGATTTTCCTCATAGTTCGACTCAAACTATAGGGACAATACACATAAGACCAACTTTTGATATGGGCTACATAAAATCGGTCCAACGATATAGATTGAATAGATGTACCATAGTTTTGTTGAAGGACAACAATTGGGAGAACGTTCCTGCTACGAAATTTTAGTCCCCACTTTAAAAGTCTCTTCCGTAGAAACGTTTTACCCTCAAGTCACTGTATTCTGAGTTCTGTAAGTGCTACCAGCCGCATTGCCGTATAGTACTCGTAGTTGCTGCTGCTGCTGCCGTTGGGCGCCGTGTTGTTGATGTGGCTTATACTATTACTGCCATCAAGGCTCCTGCAATTTGTTGTTCGTATCCTTGTTATTGCTATTGCTGATGTCGGTGTGTTGGCGAGCGTGTGTTCCTTCTCGTGTACATGTGTGTGTGTGTGTGTGTCAGTGTTTGCCATGTCCTTGATTTTTATAATGCTCATGGTCTTCATGTTGATTTATAGCCTTAAATTATTTGTACTTGTATCGCATTTGAGTGTTTTGTGCGTATAATTCTTGCACCATTCGGTCCTGTGTAGTCCTCCTTGTTTTTATTTCAAAATCTTGAAAGTGATGGTGTTTCTTTCGTTTGCTTTACTTTTGTCCATTTTATTTATATGTAAACTCGAAAGTGAGGAAAATGAAATTTCCCCGGCATTTTCTTTTAATGCGAAAAACATGCTTTCACTTTAAAGTTTTTCTCTTCTTTCGGGGTTTCAATATCGCTGATGGCAATTTCAAAAACATACATTCGAAAACAGTGACGTAGTCGTTTCTACCTAACACAGTGGTGTCGTACTTCACATGTTCAGAATTCAGCCTTATTCTGTAGTTGTTCTCTATGAGTTGTGTGCGAGAAGGCCACTGAAAAAATCTGTTGTTTTTTTTTTGTAGAAATTATATACCAGTTAATAGAAATCATACCTCTTCCGGTTTATGTCCCAAGTTGACTTAGACTATTCCATCGTGTCCCACTGTGCCACTTTAGTGAACCATCAAATGTGTTTTGCCTAAATTCAAATAGCATTTGTGAAAGTATATGTGTTCGCTTCACGTTCGGAGAACTGTTTAGCATTTTCAAATGCCATTAATATGTTTTCCTTTTTTCCGTTTCAGCAATTTCTCAGCAAAGCAAAAGTCTTGGCAGTACCGAAATAAAGCATTGTTTGACTAATTAATTATTTAAAAATGTTTCCCACTAATTTAATTAAATGGCATTTATGTGAAAGGAAAAGAAGATTAGACGGGAGACGGAGAGATGACATACAAATCAGAAAAGAGACTCAAACAGGTGGAACGCTAAATTAATCGTTGTGGGATTAGAAATCAGACAATCATTGTTGTTGTCTGGACGTGCCAATACAAATAGAATATTAATTAGGAAATTGTTGATTGTAATTACATAACACCTCCGCTCTTTATCACCTACAACACTGCGTGGATTAGGGTGTTATAAGTTAGTTCCACGCCAAATGTTTGTAAACCCAAGAAATAATCGAGCTAGACCAAACTTTAGGTATACCGATTGGCTTAGAATCTCGGGTCCATTTAATGCCTATCTGACCGTCCATTTGCCTGCTTTCAAAATTTTGATGTAGCTACATGCGGGAGTTACATATACCAATAGATTTTCCTCAAAGTTGGCAGAACAATATACATTAGGATGGGTCACAAAAATAAATTGCTGCGGTCACCCAACCCCCCAAAAGATTGGATTGTTTAATGATGATTTGCGAAATATTTCGTTCCTAGATCAAGCTTTCTGTGAGCTAAACGCTCCTGAAAACACCTCTAACAATCATGTTTTCCAAATTTTTCCTGAATTTGTAGACATATAAATATAAATTTCTTATTCTTGTCTTATAATAACTCATTGGTCGTATTCTTAGACGTTTAGTTTAATTTTTTGCGGTTTTTCAAAATGACAGCTATATAAGATGTTACGAAAAAAAAATAGAAGGAATCTATACCTTTCCAACGTTGCCTAAGTGATGAATATCGGACGAAAAATGACGTCACTGACTCAATGTTTGTAAAATAATTTAATACAGGAGGTGGCATTTCAGAGCCAAAATTTTCAAACTCTTTTCACAATAATGAGCGCTGCGGCGTCAATTTCCTTCCGATTTTCATAATAAATGCATCATTTGAAAGGTATTAACTGCAGCAAATTATTTTTTATAAAATATAACCAACAAATACGATAATGTTTTCAGTAGTCACTGTGAAAATCCACAAAAATTACTATAAACGTCTAATAATTCGATCTCTAAGACGTTGTAAATTTTTTCCCAATTTCTTTTCTGAAATAATGGACACTTGAATGCACTTTAAATAAAGATTTTGTTAAAGTGCATTCAAGGGTCCATTATTTCAGAAAAGAAATTGGGAAAAAATTTACAACGGAAAAACATGAGCCATCAGGAGCGTTTAGCTTACAGATGGCTAGATTTATGAACGAAATAGTTTGCAAATCATCATTAAACAATCCAAAAATCATGTTTTTTGTCCACATTTTTTCAGAATTAATAGACCCTTGGAAGCACTTTAAATATAAATGTTGATTCTTGTCTTAGAGTAATTTATTGATCGAATTATTGATCGTTTACAGTTTTTTCATAATGACAACTGAAAACTTTTTCGTATTTGGTGTCATTTTTTTACAAAAAATATATAGCTTCAGTCAATACTTTTCGAATGATGCCTATATGATGAACATCGGCAGGAAATTGATGTCGCACCGCTCATTTTTGTAAAAAGATTTTGAACATTTTGGCTCTGAAAAGCCATCTCCTGTATTAAATTTCACAAATATGTAGCCAGTGACGTCATTTATCGTCCGATATTCATCATTTAGACTTCACTCGGCAGCTATTGATTCCTTCTATTTATTTTTCATGACACCTTTTACAAAATGTCCCCAAGAAATATGAGTTTGTAGCGATCACTTTGAAAAAACCCAAAAAAATCGAACAAAACGTCCAATAATACGACCAGTGAGTTATTCGAAGACAATAATAAAATTTTTTATTTAAAGTGCTTCCAAGGGTCTATTAACTCTGAAAAAAATTTGACTAAAATCCGACATAAAAATACACGGGAAAAACTTGATTTTTAGGAGCATTTTCAGGAGCGTTTAGCTCACAGATGGCTTGACCCAGCGACGAAATATTTTGTAGACCACAATTAAACAATCCAATCTTCATTTCTGGGGGGTGACCGCTGCAATTTATTTTCGTGACCCAGCCTAATATACATATGTCCAGGCTTTGATGTGGGTTATATAAAATCTTTCCATCAATATTTAGTATTCATTTCCCAGTATGGAACCAGGGAGTGATATCGTATAGTCGGCACGCCCAACTTTAGCCTTGCATTACCTGTTTTCATTTTCAAATTCTATTGCCTAATTGGTACTTTTTCCCAAATCAATTAGATTGCGAAAATGAATGAAAATTTTGTTGAGGAAAATTCTTAAAATATTTTCATAATCAAAATCTAAAAAGACCAAAATTAAAATATGAGTCACTACATACCAAACGGTACGATTTTTGGCATAACTAGCGTGGATTGTTTGTGTAGTTATCCTTCTCATTAAAATATTTTAAAATTGATTCTGAAAAGTCGCTGCGAAGCCACTTGAAAAGACTTTAGACATGGTCGAAATCATGATCGTGGTAGTCTGCAGCCAAGTAATAAATGTCACCATGCCATTTGTAAATAAATTTGCACTCTATTAAATATAGAAGCAAAATGGTCTTGAGCCAGGACAATATCCCAGTTCAAATCAAATATTGATTATAGACCAAATAAATACAAATGAAAAAACTAAAAAAAAAATCTCAGAAATTACTAAAAAGCTCTCTCTGAAATGTTCACAGTGTTGAGAATACATGTGTAGCTATTTGTTGGGGAAGAATAAAAAAAATAAAAAGATGATTTTTTCAAAAAATATATTTTTTAAATTTTTATTTATACTCTAGAAACTAACAATTCTTCTGAAAAAACTCTGCCTAACAACGAAGGATATGACTACTTCTAACTCAAAATATGTATTTATAATATATTAGCTTGTGAAATGGGAAAAAAGGGATAAAAATGGTACCAAAGATACGACAACAGCTAGAAACATGAAATTCGGTGTGTAAATTCCTCTAATGGCGTAGGTACGTAGAATAGAGGGATTTTACAAAATCCGTACTTTTGGGACGAAAAGGGATAAAAATGGTACCAATGATACGACAACAGCTAGAAATATGATAATCGGCGTGTACGTCCCTATAATTACGTAGACACATAAAAAAGAGAGATTTTTCGAAATTTGTACTTTTAAGGGATACAATTGGAAAAGAGGGATAAAAATGGTACCAATCAAACCGCTGAAGATAAAATCGTGAAATTCTCAGCGCGGCCGATGTTTTGTTGTTTTTTTCTTTTTTGTTGCATAGTACATAACATATCCACATATCTATATTAATAGAAGAAAACTGCGGCTTTGTCGTTTTAAAAACCCACAAATTGACTTGAATGAATTATATTAACTGTCTTAGTATGTATGAATATACAAAAAAAGGCATAATAAAGCTTAGTAATTATATAAATATAAACCCAAAAATGTGTAATGTGAGCTACCGTGAGCTGTTACTTATCAACATAATTTAAACAGTCCCGAGGAATTTTTAAGTACCACAAAAATCCAGGTGAATGCCAAACATCCAGATTTGGAAAATTACTTTAGGCATTCCATATGATGACAACAGGCACTCGTCGTTGCGGCAGCCCAAGCTCCTCTAATTTGTTTCCAGCGGCGGCAAGTGTGTTTTCCGTAAGATAGGCCCGCCAAACCACAACTCGTCGTCGGCGTTTCCTTAATAACCAAAAAGAATTTCCGCCTGGAATTACCTGCCAAGACCAGGCGTCACAGCATACAAAAAATTAAAATTTATTTAACTTTTGTTATGTTCTGTGTGTTTTTTTTTTTGGTTCTCCCTTTTTGGTTCTCCCTTTTTTTTGGTTCTCCAATTTCTGATGTTGTTGTTGTTTAATACAAATAATTATGCGTATATGTGTGTCTAACTCTTTGAGTCCCTTCACTTTCATCAACTTCTTTGTGGCAGCAGCAGCGCCAGCAACAGCAAAAAGCCAACCTGGCGACAAATTGTTGTAGCAGGAGATGGTAATGATGACAACGAGGACGACGACGACTACGATGGCAGTGGCGGTGGATCACAAGATGTTGGAGCCAAACAAAAAAAAAAAACAAGATGTATTATGCATAAATTAGCGTCAAAAACATTGTTGACACAGAAAGTATTTAAATTATTTTCATTACAGTCATTAAAACAACAGCAGCGAAGAAAACATACATACTCCCATTTGGAAGCATACCTATGTACATAAGAGTGGGTCACAGAAAAGGTTGTATGAGAATGTTTTTCGGAAAGCCTAACTCTAATTATTACACCGCGCGGCATTACTTTTTGGAGCTGAAACTAGACGTCGTATATAGGATAACTGTTGATCATTTCTCCGTTTTTACAAGACTTTCTATTTCCATAGGATATAGATGTTTTAATAATTTATTTTTGTATTTTTCCAAGCCCTACACAGGCGATATGGGCATCAAATGAAAGAGAAGAATATCTATTAAAAATACTTGGAATTTCATGCTCCTATCTGAATAAGTTCAGCATTGACAAACATTTCAAAATTTCTCCTTAAAAATAAAAATAAATAAAATTTAACTTTTCAAGAGGGAAAATTTGAAATAATTGTTAATGCTAAACTAATACAGATATATGCATGAAATTTTAAATGTTTTTAGCAGACATTCTTCTCTTTAATTTGATACCCATATTGTCTTAGCATGACTCGCAAAAAGTACGAAAAAAATATTAAAACTTCAATATCCTTTTGAAATTAAAAGTCATTAAAAAAGGAGAAAATAGGCACATTGGGTCAAAATCTCTTGGTATTACCCTGTGATGAAAATATATCCCAATCTTTCATGGTTCTCCGAAAATTTCGAGAAACACCGGTCCAAACGGGTTTTTAAAGAAATTTATGAAGTAATTTTCACTAAATATTTGCATGAATATATTCTAATAACATACTCAGTCTATTTCATAAAATTATGGAAA
This sequence comes from Polietes domitor, assembly GCA_947397865.1. Classification (NCBI taxonomy): domain Eukaryota; kingdom Metazoa; phylum Arthropoda; class Insecta; order Diptera; family Muscidae; genus Polietes; species Polietes domitor. Next base: position 36,497,922 of record OX377619.1, on the reverse strand, counting down.
TTATCATGAACATTTTCAGAAGATGATATTTGTTTTTTTTTTTTGTATATAGTCTATCTGCTACCCATTCTAATGTACATGCACATATATATTGTAATGAAAAAAGAAGCGAAAACAAACGCAGCAACCAGGAAATACGCACATACTTCAACACAAAAACACGTATCCTGAGCGCAAACCTCAATATGAAAATCTCTGAGGAAATTTTCGTGCTTTGCGTGACACGAAAAATTTCCGGGGAAGTTTACAGGACGGAAATGGGAGCTGAACAACAGCTCAAGTACGTACATACATACGTACATGTGAAAACGGCGACAACAACAGCAGCAGCAGTAGAAGCAGCCAGAAAATGAATAAAATGAGATAATAATGAAAACACTGCACATTCATAATACATAACACACGCACGCACATACATACATACGACTACATGATGTTCATATCCATGCAAACAAAACCAACACATGAGCATAATAACATTACACAACAAGCTAACAAACACATTGAAGAAGACAGATGAAGGAGGATGGTATGTTAAGGCAAACTATTCCACACACTATGGAAAACTGTTCAAGAAAAAAAGCTTTACCCCAAAAAATTTCCCGAATGCAATAAATATAAAATACAGAAAATGACTGTGGTGTATATTGAGACACCCAGATTCTCAAAATCAGCACACTCATAAAAAAAAATAATAAAATTCCAATTTTCCTCGAAGATACCATTAAGATTGGTATTATAATGTCGACATTTTAAATAGCTAGCATCTTAAAGAATATAATAACGCATCTTTGAAAAATATTTATTGATAAATGTAAAAAAACGCATGTATTTTTTAAATTTTTATACCCTCCACCTCCAGTAACACCTTGAAATATCGACCTAAGACCCTATAAAGTATATATTATTGATCGTCATCAAATTCTAAGACGATCTAGCCATGTCCGTCCGTCTGTTGAAAGCACACTAGCATCTTAACGAAAGGAGCTAGGATGTTCAAAATTTCCATAAATCCGTCTTAAAGTCGTAGATCGGTTGGGATTGAAACGGGGCGAAATCGGCTCAAAGGGAAAATTTTTTCCATCACAAGGACTAAAAATACCCATAATAATCCCTAATATTTTAGCGTATTTAAGCATGTTTTTTTAATATGTCTGTCTATATTTGCTTGATATTTGGTATGTGCATTCCCCCTACAGCAAAAACGTGCACTATAAAGTGATTCTTATTTGTAGGGGGTGAAATGGGCCAAAAAAGGGATAAACATGGTACATATTAAACGACAATAGCTGGAAACATGAAATTCGGTGTGTACATTCCTCTAATTGAGTAGATACATAATATAAAAGTATTTTTTCCAAATTCGTACTTTTAAGCGGTAAAATGGGAATAGAGGGATAAAAATGGTACTATCCAAACGGCTGTACCTAGAATAATGAAATTTGGTGTATACATTCCTCTGATTGATTGCATAGACAAGTAAAATACACGGATTTGTCAAAATTCGTACTTTTTGGGGTTAAATTAAAAAAGGGATGAAAATATTACCAATCAAATGACAGCAGCTAGAGTCATGAAATTCGGAGTACATTCTGTAGACACGGACAACTTTTTGGGGACAAAATAGAAGAAGGGGATAAACATAGTACAAACCAAATGACCGCAGCTAGAGTCATGAAATTCGGAGTACACATTCCTTTGACTACGTAGACATGAAAAATAAAAGGTTTTTTCCAAATTCGTACTCTCAAGGGATACAATGGGTACGGAGGGATAAAAATGGTACCAACCAAACGGCTACACCTGGAATAATGAAATTCGGTGTATACATTCCTCTGATTGCGTAGACACAATAAACAGATTTTTCGAAATTCGTAGTTTTTGGGGTTAAAAAGAAAAAGGGGATAAAAATAGTACCAATCAAATGACCGCAGCTAGAGTCATGAAATTCAGAGTATACATTCCTCTGACTGTGTAGACACGGAAAATAAACGGATTTTTTGAAATTCGCACTTTCAAGGGATACAATGGTACAGAGGGATAAAAATAGTACCAACTAAATGACTACAGCTAGATTGATGAAATTATAATTGCGTAGAAACGTCAAGGGGATAAAAATTGTACCAACCAAATGGGCGCAGCTGGAATCATGGAATTCGGTGTATACATTCCTCTGACTGCATAGACACGCAAAATAAAAAGTTTTTTTTTCCAAATTCGTAATTTTTCTTTTACAGCAAAAATTGGTTGAATCATGAAGTTAGGTTATTTTGCACTATGTACGTCTGATAACGTATTTTCAAAATTTGTACTTTTTGAATTAAAATAGAATGGAAATACAACCAACTGTAGCACCCACTATCTACCAATATTTAGTGTATTTAAGCTTTTTGAAAATATAAATACAAGGTGGCGCAAAAGATGACATGACACTACCGTGGTGGAGGGTATATAAAGTTCGGCCCGGTCGAACTTGACGCCATGTATAATATATCGTTTTTACCCAAAAATTAAAATATATGTTCTTCCCAGTAGCTATCATCTCATGTAATGCAAATGTATGGGCAATGTAGAAGTTGTACTACTCCATTTTTCATTCACACTTTCGTTACTAATTTTTATGGGGTATTTTCAAAAATCCCATTCTTTGTATTTGAATACAATTAGAGCGATGAATTTAAATCTAAAAATACGATATGCTGGTGCGCGTTCATACTATAAGAGGAATATAATCACCTAAATTGTTCAATTAATTCTTAAATGCTTCAACAACAATGTGCAAAAAAAGATAAACAAATTGTGATCGAGACCTAATTCAACTTAAAAAAATTTTTGATGGATACATTTTCTAAAAATATTTTACTAATATCCAATTTTCGTTTAAGAAACCTTTAATAATTGTACTCTCATTTTGGAACTATATGTCTAATCACGACCATATAATCGGTCAATTAATTACCTTTAAACAGCCACAAAATTGCTGCTTGCACGAAAAAAACATAAAAATTCCAGAAAAAGTTATTTTGTTATATTTTTTATTAGCTAGAAATTTGGTCAGTACCCATTTGGTCATTTTTAACGAAAAGGTACGAATATCGAAATATTGCTTTATTTATATTTTCCTTTATTTTGCACGTCTATTACTCTATACATATTCCCTCTTAAAAATACGAATTTCGAAAAATCACCTTATTTTATAGTAGCGGTCAAAATAATAGCAGCGTACCACAGCTTAAATTAAATTTTCGTATATTTCTTTGTGTGATATTTTTTTTTCATTGCTACTGCTGCATTAAGTACTATGTTATGAGAATACAAACACAAAATAATTGTTTATTTGGTGATAGGGTTTTAATTACTTTTTTGGAATATTCAACATTCTGGAGCGGTCATAATAATAGCAGTTTTCAAAAAATCTCAAGAAAAAGGATTTTATGTAAATTTTCTAATTCGATTTGATGTTGACATAAATAAGATATTATGAAATGTACACTAATTGTGAAATGTTATTGTTTTATTTTTCTTCATAAGTAGGGCGAGAAGAGAATCGAGTGCATATTAAAAGGTTGAAATCTGAACGAAGTTCATGTTTTATTCCAGTGTTCTGTTAAAATGATCAGATATTCGATATTATATGAAGGAAATTAAACAAGTAAAAAGACGTTAAGTTCGGCCGGGCCGAATCTTATAAACCCTCCACCACGGAGTACTTTCAACAGTATAAACAGTACAACAGGCAGCAATCTACAAAAATATGTAGGCTTATTGGTTTGAAAACCCTCGAGAATAGGAGAACTCTCCTTTCGCAAGTGTTTCTTTCAAAATTATTTGTGGCTTAGTTGATTGTTGTGAATTACTGTAACTTGTAAATTTTAAGAAATAACAATGTATTTTTTATTCAGCTTCGTAGATCTAACTATTCTGTGTTTGAACCAATTGCAAGGTCTTTGAAAGAGTTTAATCGTATATCTAATTTTAATTTAGATTTTTCGAATTCATTAACTACTTTTTGTAACATATTAGATTTAATTTATTTTTAGTATTATATTGTAGTCTGTAAGGAATATTGTATTTCCATAGACTGAATAAATGAAATGAAATATTATTAGATAGAAACAATTTCCCTCAAGCCCAATTTTCCCAATTTGCAATTTGTTGATTTCAGCTACAGCCTACAGTCTGTACCATTTTAATAGGAAAAGTTCTACAGCCGTTTTATTGTCCCCAAATTTAATCCCATTTACATCCTGATGGTACGAATATCGAAAGATCTCTTTATTTTTCGCGTCTACGTAGTCAGAGAAGTGTACACACCGAATTTCCTTATTATAGCTGCAGACGTTTGTGTGGTACCATCGTTATCCCCATTCGCCCCATTTTCCGTCTAAAAGTACAAATTTCGAAAAAAACTTTTATGTTTCGCGTATTCACAGTCATATGAATTTAAACGCAGAATTTCATGATATCACCTTCAGCGGTTTGGTTAGTACCATTTTTATCCCTCTTTTCCAATTAAGGGATACCCCTTAAAATTACGAATTTTGAAAAATCACTCTACGTTACGTATCTACGCAATTAGAGGGATGTACATTCCAAATTTCATGTTTCTAGCTGTTGTCATATCATCGGTACCATTTTTATCCCATTTCGCCCGCTAAAACTTTTATTTACTTTTTTGTGCTTTCACGCAACAAGAGGAATTTACGCAACAAATTTCAAGTGCAAATAAGCAGAAATTTTCAAAAAAAAATGCATAAATAGTCTAAATATTAGGGGTAATTTCAGTCCTTGTTAGGGAAAAAAATTTCCCTCTGGGCCGATTTCGCCCACTTTCAATCCCAACTGACCTGCAACCATAAGACACATTTAGAGAAAATTTGAACCTCCTAGTTCATTTCGTTCGGCGGCTAGCGTGTTTTCAACAGACAGATTGACAGACGGACATGACTAGATCGGCTTAGAATTTTACCACGACCCAGAATATATATACTTTATAGGGTCTCAGGTCGATATTTTAAGGTGTTACACACGAAATGATAAAGTGAATATACATACCCCCATCTTTAGCTGGAGGGTATAATAATAGCTTCTAAAGACATTTTCTTAAAAAAACTTCTGAGCCAATATTGGCACATTCGGCTAACAAGATTATTAAAATATGATTTTATTGTTTACATATACAAATACTAATGTTAATACTTTTATATTTTATATATTACCCTTAATGTTGTCAATTTTCGCTGAAATGTTTCGTTTGAAAATTCGTTGCCTGGATAAAAATTCATTTGAAATATTTTGTTTTAAATTCGCAGAATGCAAAAATTTTCTCTCTAAAAAATTTCCCTCGCATTCCAAACTCCCCCATGTGACCGGTGAGAGGGGGAGAGTGATAAAACCTTTAGGGAACTTTTCCAGGTGAATCACGACACTATGCAATAAACAAGCAAGAAGAACGACCGACCCAACAGATGGTACATCTGATGCCGGTGGTAGTCCTTCGCCCAGCAATGCGTACAAGATGGTAGCTGTTGATACTATGGAGATGGAGAATGTTCCGTCGCCATGTCCTTCTTTCCTTCCACCTCGCCTTGCCTCGCCACACCCTCGCCATTCAGCCTGCGTTCTGCGGCAAGCGAATTCAGTGCGAGAGGCAAATATGATGTAGCATCCAAAAATATCCTTAAAAATATACGAGCATCATTTCATTAAGTCCTTAGAGATTGTTGTTTTTTTCTCCTCGCTCACGCACGCTGCTTGATGGAACCTTTGAGGAGGAATATTACAAGTGGCATGTCATCATATGGTATTTAAACAGCCCCAACATTAAAAAGTGATGTAGAAAAACAATTTTAATGTATGCAACGATTTACGTATGTTTTACGTGTACCTACTACGCACCGACGTCAACAATGGGGAATTTCATTGAAGACGCCTCTCGCCTCTATCCGTTGGGAAGGTGGATGTGGAGGTTGAGGTGGCTGTCCTTGAGTTTATAATACCTTGAAATATTTAGAGGGTATTCATTAAATGGTTTATAGGATTTTAAATATATTTAATAATATATGAGGTATGTAATTTTCAGCAAACAACAGACAGACGCTATAGGTGCACGAACAAATTTGACAAATATGTATGTGATGATGTAAGAGCTTTCGGATATTTATCTCGAGTCTGAATAATTAAATGCATTTAAGACATGCCAAGCATACGTTTACATTGCGATTTGCGGCTAAGGAGAGTATGAGGCAGACTAATAAATATTGGAGGCGGCACGTGGCTTGAAGTACTGTATCAAATTGATTGCTATCAACTTAAACGTTAATTATATTCTATTACGACTAATATATTTACTAAATTTCTAGTGTATATACTAATACATTTATAGAACTATGTGGATAATACTAATAGTATACAGCAGCGTGCAACAGCATTTCCATTAACTTTTCTGGTTTGAGCTAACAAACTATTATTTAACTTAGAAAACAAGTAAGGAAAGGCTAAAGTCGGACGGATCCGACTATATGATACACTCCACTTACTATCTCATTATATATCTAAATATGAAACGATCTTACCCACTTTCACCATATGTGTTTTAGTTGTATTATAAGATGTTGTGCCAATTTTAAAGAAAATCGGGTACAATATGTGGTTTCTAAAGCGGAAAAAATGAAATCGGGAGCGACATTTGTATGGGGACTATATCTAAATCTGAACCGATTTACTTCAAATTAAATAGCGTTCGTCCTTGATCCACAAAACTTATTTCTGCCAATTTTTGTTAAGATCGGACTACAATTGCGACCTGTAATTTGATTACAACAATAGATGGACAGACGGACATTGCTAAATCGACTCAAAAAGTGATTCTAAGTCGATCGGTATAATTAACAATGGGTCTATCTCGTTTCCTTTTGGGTGTTACAAACAAATGCACAAAGATAATACTACTTTAATACTCTCGTGGAGTGTATACAAATGTTTATCGATATATATTTTTATACACTCCACGAGAGTATTATGTGTTTGTGCATTTGTGTGTAACACCCAAAAGGAAGCGTGACCCATTATTAATATTATCACTTTTTGAATCGATTTAGCAATGTCCGTCTGCCTGTCTGTCCGTCCGTCCGTCCGTCCGTCCGTCCGTCCGTCCGTCCGTCTGTCTGTCCATCTATTCTTGTAATCACGATACAGGTCGCAATTGTAGCCAGAACCAAACGAAACTTTGCACAACGAAGTTTTTCGGGATAAGGACGAATGCTATTTAATTCGTATAAAATCGTAGTGAAAATAGATCAGATCGGTTCAGATTTATATATAGCTCCCATTCAAATTTCGCTGTCGATTTGACTTTTTCTGCTCTAGATACCACATATTTTAACAGATTTTCTTCAAATTTGGCAAACTATTTAATGTTTCCACTAGAAACACCCATGGTGAAAATGGGTCAGATCGGTTCAGATTTAGATATAGCCCCCATACGAATTTCACTCCCGATTTGACTCTTGTCACGCTATATACCACATATTTTATCGGATTGTTTTCAAAATTCGCAAAACACCTCTTATATTTCAACTGGAAATACCTGTGGTAAAAATGTGTTAGATCGGTTTAGATTTATATATATCTCCCATTCAAATTTCGCTCTCGATTTGACTTTTTCTGCTTTAGAACCCATATATTTTATCAGATTGTTTTATAATTTGGCAAAACATCTTATATTTAAACTAGGAACACCTCTGGTGAAAATAGGTCAGATCGGTTCAGATTTATATAGCTCACATTGCAATTTCGCCCCCGATTTGACTTTTAGTGCTCTAGATACCACATATTTTAACAGATCTTCTTCAAATTTGGCAAAATATCTAATGTTTCCACTAGAAACACCCATGGTGAAAATGGGTCAGATCGGTTCAGATTTATATATAGCTTTATATTTATATTCGCCCCCAGCTTGACTTTTCCCCCCAGAAACCACGTATACTTGAACTAGAAGAACCTATTATGTAAGTGGGTCACATCATTCCATGTTTGTATATTTGTATTCTTCTCGATTTGACAAATTGGATCAGGTCATATTATGATACTATGATTAGGAAGCATACAAAAATCCTTCCCGTTTTCAATTTTTAACGAATTGAATTGTATTCGGATAGAAAGTGGAGTGTATCACATAGTCGGCCCCGCCCGACTTTAGCCTTTCCTTACTTGTTTTAATTTGTTACTAAAATTCATATTTCCTTCGATGATATCTTTAAGATTTCTATTCTCATTTTAGAAAAATATGTCCAAGGGCTTATATTCAAAGGTGGCTATGAACAAAAACATTACGTTTCTGGAGAGTGAAAAAACTGATTTTCTCCTTAATTTTAAGATTAATCATTAATCATGTTTCTACAGTTTAATCTAAAGAGGATTAATAATTGCTACGATTAAAAAGCTGTCGAAATTTCCTATTATTCGCGGTTTTATGGTTCACAGCCACTTTTGCATATTTAAAATTAAGCACTATGAATATTGGAATAAGCACATAGCCATTAATGCTCAAATATATAAATAAGATTTATTGTAAACTCTATAACGTTTTTCATGAAATGTTGGCAATGTTGTGTAGAAAACGCATTTTCTGGGATGTTCAAAGCGAATTTAAAGATTCCAGCTTCATCCGTCAGATTGGTACCATTTTTATCCCTTTTTCCAAATTTTTACAAAAAGTACGGCACGGTAAACAAAAAATACAAATTGGATATTTTTGGAAAATTTTCATTTTCGCGGGAAATATGGCTCAAATGATTTTCATGCATGACATTTTTGTTTTATGATTTTCTCGCGATCTGGAAAACAGATCCGACTGAATTTTTTATGTTTTTAAGAGCCAATTGCGCTTGTAACATATATGCAGTCTGTCGCGAAAATCGATGTAATTGTTGAAAATATCCAAAACTGGCGGTTGCAATTGTTTATATTTTTTCTTACTCTGTCCCGGATTCTGAAACTTTTTTGACACAAATATCCCCCATGAAGTCATCAATCGTATGTATATATGATAAAAATGTATGGTATTCTATATATGATAAAAATTTACGCGGGCTTTTTCTAAATATAACACAATTTTTGACTTTACAGCCAACATTTATCCTATATTAACCAGATAAATTGGGAAGCAAAATGCTATTAACCGCGAAATGATGGAATTTGATAGTTCGATATACCCTAAATCTAGAAAACATAACTTAAACATAATCGTTGTAGAGAACTATATTACTTTTATTTTTGAACTATTTTATTTATATTATTTATATGTTCATAGTCACTTTTGCAGTCACAAACTAACGCGTGAGTTGATAGCCAAACCAGAAAAATGGTTTTAGAAGAAATTTTTTCTCCTAACTTATATGACAGATGAAATCCAAATCTCAGAATATAACCTCATATTTGGGGAAAATGGTTCATAGCCACTTTTGAATATAAGCCCTCGATATGTTCTCGTAAATGTACTTGTGATGGATACAAATGTTGCGAATTTCACTTTCACATAGATACAGTTTAGGAACAGTCTCCGAAAAATAGAAAACAAATTCAGTTTTTTTGTAAAGGGATTTTGCGAGCTATTTATAAAAAATCATAATTTTTTAAATTCTTTTGCAGCTGCAAAGAGTTTCGTTAGAATGTTAGTTATTAAGAAAAAATTAAAATATTTTATTCGATTTTTAATGATTTTTCGTATCAAGAAAAAAGATTTTTTTCGAAAAAAACTTTTACTGAAACTTTTGTGGGAAAGTGATATTCACAAAATTTGTAGCCACCATAATAACCTTTAATTGGGCATACTAGCGTGTATGATCGGTACCTTCGATGAAGATTTGATGAAATTTTGAAATGCTGTGTCAATTTAAAAAATATATATTGGACATAAAATTTTTATTTTTTGTGTTATCGGTTAGAATATGAGGAAGTGTGAAATATGTTGTTACTCTAATATGAAAAAGACCTAACTCATAATTTTTGAGAAGTCATTTTTTGTTAATTTTAATTGCACTAGCCGTGTTTTATTAAAATAATCAAATATATCGATTTGCAGAAAATAGGATTTAGGTCTTTTTTATATTAGAGTAACATTGAGCACTTGGAAAAAATATTATTAAATGTTTGCTCTGCACCAAATATATATACATATTTTCAGGTTGTACATATGACAGGTATCACAAATGGTGCCATTTACTCTGTTTTAAATTCCTCCATGTTCTTGAACTTTTGTTTTTTTTTTTGTTCAATATGGGAAATACGTGCATATATAATTAAATACAGGACGTGTGCAAATATGTGGAATATTGATTTTTCTTTATATTTATTTTAAATAAAATTATTCGTTTTAATAAAAACAACCGCAGCTGGAACTTCCTGCCGCATCCGATTGTTGTCTAGAAAAATAAGGAAAACTTTTCCGTTGGATAATGATTAATATTTGTATGGGAATACAAAAATTTAAGAAGTTTTTTCTTCATTCTCTCATTGAGTTTAATGTGAGAACCAACTCTAGGAAACGTAAAAAAATAATACCATAACATGCTGTTGCCAAGGGATGCTACTAAATTAAAATTGATGATTGTTCTTCCTGGCATTTTGTTTTCTCTTTGCTCTTCGTTTTTTTTCTATCTTTGTGAGCGCTTGCCAAAAAAACACAGGTATATCCTTGAAGGTGATAGCAAAAATTTGAGCATGCCGAGAATGTGTGTTAGTGTATAATTCTGAGGAATTTGCATGATTCTAATACGTGTGTAGAGGTGGGTGGTGGTGGTGGTGGTGGTGTACTGAAGTGTTTAGCCTAACAACGACGCAATCCCCATGAGGAACATTTGTGGAATTTTGATGAAACCTGAAACACGTCCCACATGAATGTGCAGGAAGGATGGAAATGGTCACCACCAATGGTACAAGTTCAAGGAACACACACACATACATGCACAGACACACATGCCGAATGGTTGCGTGTCTGCCTATACGTGCCGAACTTTAATGTCTAATGTGGTTTTATGGAGGGGTCAATAAAAATCAATCATTTTAAGAGTTTCCTAGTCGTTTCATCTCCATTCTCCAAATTACACTGTAGAATGTTTTCGGTTGGACAACGTCCAAGTGTGTCCAAGAAATTTAAATGATATTTGTTGGCAAACTTGTGAGAGAGACATAAAAATAAGGAAAAATCGTTTTAGCTAAACTTTAAAAGGTCATAAATAATGGATGGAGTATGAAAAGAGCAAATATATAATTTGTCACTGTTAAAGGTTATACGGGGAAGACAAAAAGGTCAAGTTCAAAATGGAAATTAAATTGACATTCATTTGAACAATGATTAGAACTAAGCTGGTTTTAGGCAATAATAATAACGGTATTAACACACTTGTCACTTGGAGATTCCCGGGACACCACCCATGCCAAAAGATATGCTGGCCAACCATTTGAGAATTTCGAACATTTGCTCAGGATGAGATATGAAGATGGCTATATAGCAGACAAAGCTTAAAGTGAGCCGGTCATAAAATCAAGGCCATGATAACAAGTCGTCGACAAGAACAAAAATGGTGAAATGGTAATGGCTCAAAATAGCTTAACAAAAACCAACATACCGTTTGCAGTAAAAGAACTTATTTTTCGAATAAAACACTAGGATATTATTTCTCATAACAAATAAACTGAAATCAAATTTTAAAGAATTAATAAAAAATAAAATATTAGATCATATGAGCAAGTTAGATGAGAGATCTAAGTCACACTTTATCCCTTCTGAGATATGCAATGGTTTATGTTTGAGTCAATTGAAAAATATTCTTCCACCGAAGCACAGAATTTTTTCATAGAATATCCTACTACTATATCGAACTTTTATAATAAAAAATCTACAACGTTGGTACTTCTAGAGGATGTACTGACTTAGACCACTTTCATTCTTCTAAAAATTTACAAAATTTAACACACAAAATTTTTAATTTTCTCGAGAAAGTAATATTTCCGTACCAAAAATGAAAGAAAACTCAAAATATTTCATTTCAAAAAGAAAAAAACAAGTAAAAAAGGCGTTAAGTTCGGCCGGGCCGAACTTTATATACCCTCCACCATGGATTGTATTTCACCGAGGCTTTAGATTTTCGTAGAAGTGGCGTAATATTACAGGAAAATATATTTTTTTAATATTGCCAAACCAAAACAAATAAAAATATTGAAAAAATAATTTTATAAATAAATATTATATTTTTATTATTGCAAATCACGCTTATAAGGCAAGGCTACCAATACGTTTACAGTATATATATCAAAATAATACTTCAAGTCAATTTAAAAAATAAATATTCTTATCTTTATATTTTCAAAAAACTTAAATACTATAAATACTGATAGTGGGTGCTACAGTTGGTTGTCCATTTCCATTCTATTTTAATTCCAAAAGTACGAATTTTGAAATTCCATTATCTCACGTATATAGTGCAAAATATCCCAACTTCATAATTCAACCATTGATTGCCTTAAAAGTAAAAAGTACAAAAATCTTTTTATTTTGCGTGTCCATGCAAATTCCACGATTCTAGCTGCGGCCATTTGGTTGGTACCATTTTTATCCCTCTTTTCCTATTTTACCCCCTTAAGAGTACGGCTTTCTAAAATATATTTATATTACGTATCTACGCAATTAGAGGGATTACAAACCGAATTTCATCGTTGTAGCTGTAGCAGTTTAGTTGGTACTATTGTTATCCCTATGTCCCCATTATATCTCTTGAATGTAAGAATTTGGAAAAAAAAACGGTTTATTATTCGTGTCTACACAGTCTGAGGAATGTATACTCCGAATTTCATGACTCCAGCTGCAGTCATTTGGTTGGTACTATTTTTATCCCCATTTCCCATTTTAACCCCATAAAGTACAAATTTCGAGAAATCCGTTTATTTTACATGTCTACGCAATCAGAGGAATGTATACACCGAATTTCATTATTCTAGATGCAGCCGTTTGGTTGTTACCATTTTTATCCCTCCATTCCCATTTTACCCCATAAAAGTACGAATTTGGAAAAAATACTTTTATATTATTTATCTACTCAATTAGAAGAATATACACACCGAATTTCGTGTTTATAGCTGTTGTCGTTTGATAGGTACCATTTTTATCCCATATTCAAAATGCATGCAGAAATGCTCTAAATATTATGAGTATTTTCAGGCCATGTGAGGGAAAAATGTTTCCCTGTGGGCCGAATTCGTCCACTTTCAATCCCAACCGATCTGCAACTATAAGACAATTTGAACATCCTAGCTCATTTCGTTCGGAAGCTAGCGTGCTTTCAACAGACAGACGGACATGGCTATATCGTCTTACAATTTTACCACGTCCCAGAATATATATACTTTATGGGGTCTCCGCCTTCCCCATCGTGGAGGTGGAGGGTATAAATATATATATATATATAAATTTACAGGTTGTTCAACTACAAACTTTATATTAAAATTATTTTTTTATTTTTCAAATAATGTCATTTTATTATCTAAATCGCCTAAAATGGACATTATAAACAAAAAATGTTTGTTTGCATCGCCACACTTTAATATTAGTGGATACAGTGTTACTTAGACCACTATCATTCTAACTGGGACATACATATGTATTGTATGCATATACGTATTTTAAATTACGAGATTCTTTAAATATAAAAAAATTTGTAAAGCAAAACGAGAGCACCCAAAGAAGTGAAAAAGATGTTCATCTTGTGATTCGGAAGTAGTGAAAATTGGGATCTTCACCAATGAATTTAACATGGATTTGTCATAGGAGGGATGACCTTTATTTTGAAAGACTTAACAGTTATTTTAAGGTGTTGTACAGGAACCACTTTTTCACTTATTTCCATTTCTGTTTTAAAAAATCCAACGCTACCGGGAGTAGAAGAGCGGGCCTTCTGATTGCTACAACGGCACTCTAACCATCTTAGCTATATTTTGTTGTGAATGGTGTATAACTAAAACAACTCATTTAGTTTGGTAAAACTGACAATTGGGAACTTAACAAAATATTTGTTAAATATGAACTAATATATAACGAAAATAAATACTAATTAAATTTAGTATTAAATAAATTGACACTACTTAATTTTACTGATATTATGGAGTACCAGTAATTAATAAAAATATGAAATATTTCAAGTACATTAAAAAAGCAATAAATTTGTATTTTTAATCAAAAAATTTTAAATTGTCAAAATTATACAGAATTAAACATTGTTTATTTATAAAAATAATAAAAAATATAAAAAAAGTTTTTTTCCCGAGCCACGATTCGAACCCGAGACCTTCTGGGTGCAAAGCGGACACCTTACCTTTGTGACCCCATACTAAAAAGACGTTCCCATTCAGTTGTGAAAATGCTATTCATAAAATGTTACGAAATATTAACATATTATCGACTTTTTGGACGTTGTTTAAAAGAACTTCCTCAAAAGCGGGAAAAATGCTCATTTTGATTTTGAGATGCGATTAAAATGTGCTTCCTACGGAAGTACTTCCAATTTTTTTTGCTGGGAATTTAAAACGACTCTCGCAAAAATCCTTAATTTTTATACTTTGAATAATAAATATGACAACAATAGGTCTGTTCATTTGCTTTTCTTTTTATAGTCCGATATCGTAACGGAATTTCCGTCATAATGTTACGCCCCTGACAAATTAATTACTCTACATTTCGTATAGTAGTAAAGTGATGTGAGTAAATGTAGGTAATTGTTTAATTCGCGTGAGAATCCTGTACAAATTTCTCGGGATACCGGAAATAGAAAATATGCAAATTCCCGCGAATTTTCCCGCCGGAAATCCCGCGGTGCAAACTCTAGTGATAACCACAAAAAACAGAAATCCTGAGAAATATAAATATTTGGTCAGATGCCGAAAACATCCAAGTACGCCATCACGTACAATTAAAATGAGGCCCCATTCATTTATATTGTGCCTATGTGTTGTAAAACTACACCATTTTCCATGTCCTTGGTACGGTACTTTTTTCTTGATTATACAAAGTTTCAATCGGTAAATGGTTAAAAAAACGTTTTTTCGTCCTTTACAAATTAAATATTTCAAAGAGTTAAGTTAATCCACAAAGTTTCAAAGAAATCGGAAATGGTGATGTAAAACAAGTAAGGAAAGGCTAAAGTCTTCCGGCGCCGACTAGATGATACCCTCCACTTTCTACCCCATTATAATTGAATTCGGGGAAAAGAGTGAAATCGGGAATGATTTTTAAGGGTACTATATCAAGGACCATTGTGACTTACAGTGGTGAACAAAAGAGTGACTTACTTTAATAGGCTCTGTAAGTTTGTAAATTTGAATCACAAAGAAAACAACGATTTGTAAATAAATATTACTACAATATCAAATAATTAACAAAATTCAAATATTCTGTTAAAATTTCTTTGTTATCGGCATTTTTGTTGATAATTACAGAGCATATGCAACTCGACAATTTTTTTTTTTCAAATGACGCCATTTTTGATATTTATTTTGATTTGTCGTTGTTCGTATTAGTAAATAATAAGCCAGTGTAAAAAAATTATAAGAATAGTAATAAATAGTTATAAAAAGTGATAGAGACCGGGTTTGATGTTGAAGCCACTTGAAAAGACTTTTGACATGGTCGAAATCATGATCATCATTTATTATACAGATCGGCTTAGAATCACTTTCTGAGTCGATTTAACAATATCCGTCCTGGTTAATTTAAAAATTATGAAGATTTTCGAACACAATCATTTATAACGACGAGCATTTCGTATTGATGCCTTCATTAAAAGACAAACTTTTTCAAATCGTGATTCAGAAATTACACAAGTGATTGTTGTTATTTTGAACAGCCAGTCTGGATGCTCTTCGAAAATTATGTTTTTTGACGTACCCCTTGAGCCAAATATGAGTCTTGTAGATGAAAATATTTTTTTATTTTTTCACAGATTTCACAGACCAAAATATGTGAAAATAAACTGAAGAAGGCAACGGGAAATTAATTGTTTACCAAATTCTCCTCTCAATTTATTCATGGTATTGCAGTGTGACTTCGAACGGTTCCCTTCCCCTGTTAAATTTAACATTGCGGGCATCATTCAGCCCCCAGATCAATAAATACAGGGTGCATTGACAGCTCTTGAACAGTCTTTGCTTTATGGACCAAACTCAGCAATTATGTTTATTGACGTAGCCATTGAGCCAAAGCTAAGCTCGTAGTTGATGAAAATTTTCATTTTTTCACATTTCTCATGGAATGAAAATGATTTGCAAACGTTGTTTGTTTTAAAGCCTATCTATGATAAATTCAAACTAAATAAAGAGTGATTTTTTTTAGGTTAGGATTTTCATGCATTAGTATTTGACAGATCACGTGGGATTTCAGACATGGTGTCAAAGAGAAAGATGCTCAGTATGCTTTGACATTTCATCATGAATCGTCTTACAAACGAACAACGCTTGCAAATTATTGAATTTTATTATCAAAATGCGTGCTCTGTTAAGAAAGTTCATTGCGCGCTTCCATTTTATGGTCAGTTTAATCGACCCACTGAAGCGGCTATTCGGGCTATTGTCACTAAATTTCGCACCAAATTTACATTGTTGGACATTAAACCACCAACACGCTTACGTAGAGTGCGAACTGAAGAAAATATCGCAGCTGTATCGGCCAGTGTTAATGATGACCACCAATTTTCGATTCGTCGCCGTTCGCACCAATTGGGTCTCTGTTACTCAAAAACGTGGAAATGCCAAAATTGGACTAAGCGGATGGACCACCTAAGACGCAGCCGCGGTCAACATTTAAATGAAATTATCTTCAAAAAGTAAATGTCATGGACCAATCTAACGTTTCAAATAAAGAACCGATGAGATTTTGCAAATTTTATGCGTTTTTTTTTTAAAAAGTTATCAAGCTCTTAAAAAATCACCCTTTACATTGACACATGTTAAAATCGTAGAACTGTAAAATCAATCTTTTTACATCTTTTTGTTAAATTGAATATTTGACTTTACTTTCTATACTATTTTGTTTGATTTGTAATGCTTTAAATTTTTTTAATTAAGGAACCAATAAATAGTACGAATATCGCCATTCGGTACCAATATCATGATCCTATGACTTGCAGACAAGCTATGAAAAACTAAGTACACAAAGTTTTTTATGTTTCGTGTTAGTTTTCATAATTATATCAATCAATTTTCTTTTTTCATTTTGCCCCACGCTGTATTGAATATGGTACGCCCCAATGTAAATAGTTGATCTAATCTAATCAACAACGCACCATTATTACAAGGCCCCCAAGTCCAAACATCATGATACTAAAGAGTGATTTTTTTGAGGTTAGGATTTTCATGCATTAGTATTTGACAGATCACGTGGGATTTCAGACATGGTGTCAAAGAGAAAGATGCTCAGTATGCTTTGACATTTCATCATGAATAGACTTACTAACGAGCAACGCTTGCAAATCATTGAATTTTATTATTAAAATGCGTGCTCTGTTAAGAAAGTTCAGAAAGAAAGAAATTGTGTTCAGCGACGAAGCTCATTTTTGGCTCAATGGGTACGTAAATAGGCAGAATTGTCGATTTTGGAGTGAATATCAGCCAGAAGCATTGCAAGAGCTACCAATGCATCCAGAAAAAGTCACAGTTTGGTGCGGTTTATGGGCTGGTGGCATCATTGGACCGTACTTCTTCAAAGATGATGCGAATCGTAACGTAACTGTGAATGGTGAGCGCTACCGTGAGATGATATCCAACTTTTTTTTGCCCAAAATGGAAGAACTGAACTTGGTTGACATGTGGTTTCAACAAGATGGCGCTACATGCCACACAGCTCGCGATTCTATGGCCATTTTGAGGGAAAACTTCGGAGAACAATTCATCTCAAGAAATGGACCGGTAAGTTGGCCACCAAGATCATGCGATTTGACGCCTTTAGACTATTTTTTGTGGGGCTACGTCAAGTCTAAAGTCTACAGAAATAAGCCAGCAACTATTCCAGCTTTGGAAGACAACATTTCCGAAGAAATTCGGGCCAAAATTGGACTTTCCGAATGGACCACCTAAGACGCAGCCGCGGTCAACATTTAAATGAAATTATCTTCAAAAAGTAAATGTCATGGACTAATCTAACGTTTCAAATAAAGAACCGATGAGATTTTGCAAATTTTATGCGTTTTTTTTTTTAAAAGTTATCAAGCTCTTAAAAAATCACCCTCTATAACTAATGCAAACAAAACTTTGATTTATAACAGCTCCTGGCGATAACAAATCACATAAACGATATTGTACCATAAAAGGTTTTATAAAATACATCCCGCATCCTGCATCCCACCTTCCCCCCCAACCTGACCAGTTTTTTTTAAAGCGATTTAATGCCATTATGACAAAATACGATTTACACTCCATTTCGTTTGAAAAATAAGCAGATTAGCAAGTAATATGAAAATTACAAACAGCGAAAAACGAAAAACGCCACTAACAACAGCGACAGCAGCAGCAACAGCGACATCATCAACAACAATAAGAAGTAATAAATTGAAATGCTTTTATAACTTGGGGGCATAATAAACAAAATCGTCAGCGAAAAACGGCAAGAATAGCGGCGGCGACAACAACAGCAGCAGCAAGCAAATGATAGCATTTGATACCCAACCAACCAAACGAAACGAAACTTCGGCTCAAACCAATTAGAATACACTGGAAACTGCAGGAGGAGGAGATGAAAATCCGTATCACTCAACAAAAAGCCATAAGATAATGTAAAACTTTTCGAACGAGGATTGTTGGCAAAGTTTTTGTAAGGCAGCAAGCCACACAACGGACTCGTATATAAGAATGAAATCATGAGTGTAATGGCTACGATATTAAAAATACGTATAAAATATTTTTTTGAGTCAAATACATACACAAATTTTGGAAAATAATCCAATAAGTCGAAAGTCGTACCGATTGGCACGGAATGACTCTATGGCACACAGTTCTATAGAAAAGTGTGGTCGATGGTAAAAATCCATAATTTGTGTTAGTAAAAATAATTTGTTTTTGAAAATATAGTTTTGAAATATGATATTTTCACTACTAATATTATAATGTCGCTTTAATTTTAATTAAAAAAATATTTGGATTGCATAGGTAGTTTAGTAAATATGAGCGAATTAAAATGGTTTTGTAAAATTCAAAGTTTGCAGTTTTCCTTTGGAAAAACAAGTTAGCTTCGTCTTTTCATTGCAACAAAAAATGTGCGAGGGTCTATTCTTTAAATCTACCCCAGAAAATCCACCAACTTTCACCAATCGCTGAAAAAACTCTATGCAAAATTTCGTTACATTCACACCAGAACAAACAATTTTGTATGAAAAAAATACATTTTTACTTATATGGGCGATATGTGATGGGCGTGGTAAATTTCGATGAAACTTCATATTTTTTCTTAATTGCGTTAAGAAACTGCTCGGCGCCAAGTTTCATCACTCTACGAGCACTCCTTGTAGTCGTCGTATAGCCTGGCATGAAATGCCTCTTTGGCGTATAGGTAATATTAATTAATGATACTATCACTCATACGCACCATTGTCCGGCCATTCCGGTCAGCAGAAATGATCTTCAAATCAACATAAAATCTACACGATATGCTTCCAATAAGACTGATGTAAAAACATTACGTCGAAGCTTTGTAAGTAACATCTCCCGATGTATTTTAGCCTCCTAAACTCGATAATATTTTCTATGCATAATATTTGTATACCCTAAACCTTCTTCGTGGAATTGGTTATTATAAGTTAGTTTTCCGCCAAATGTTTGTAACACCAAGAAATAATCGAGCTAGACCCACATTTAAGTATACCGATCGGCTTAGAAAACCAGCTGAATCGATTTAACGATGTCTGTCTGTCCGTTCGTCCATCCGTCTGCTCTCCATCTTGTTCGCTCTCTACAGGTCGCAATTGTCGCCCGATTGTTAAGAAATTTGGCAGAAGTGTTTTTTAAGCCCAACGACCGGTATTTGGAGGAAATCGGTACAGGTTCAGAATCCCTCCCAAATATCCCTCTAATTTACCCTATTACTGTTCCAGAATACACATTTTACATTGGATCTTGATACTATCATCAGGATCAAGTTATATTCGAACTGGAAACAGCTAACGTAAAAGTGGACTACATGGGTCCATCTACACCATATCTTGATTCAATTTGCCACACCATCTTATATTTAAACTAGAAACACCTAATATGAAAGTCAAGAATATGGGTCCGTGTTTTGGTATAGGACCCGTACTATTATCGCTCTAAAACGCACATCTTACATGGGATCTTGATAAACCTACATCTTACATCGGATCTTGATCAAATTTTGCTGGTCATGATATATTTCAACTAGGAATACCTACCGTGAATGAGAACTATATAGGCTCATGTTTTTGGCACAGGCTATAATTGTTGTTATAGGTCCACTTCAAATGTCCGTACGATTTACCCTATTGCCGATGCAAAAATCTGCATTTGTCATCGGATGTTCATTAATTTTTCCAGATCATGTTATATTTACTCACGGAATACCTACCGGGAAATTAGATCATATGGCTCCATGTCTTCAAATATCATGGACCATATAAGTGGACTATTACCATTTTTCGATTTGTTGATAACACAGTTGAATCCACAACTTATTACAGGCAATCTTGATAAAAATAACTGTTATATTTTCACTAGGTTTGTGTATGAGCCCATTACATGTATGAGTAGCAAAAACGATTTTAATCCATTTTACCATATTTATTAAATCTGAATAAAGATTAATTTATATTGTATATTGTATAATTTATATAAAACGAGGTATATGGTGTAGGGTAGCATACAGCCAGACCCGCCCGACTATAGCCATTCTTTACGTGTTTCCTATAAAATTCCGCTTTTTGAAATCACAAATCCCACTTTTTGTCCAAAAAGAGATGGTCACGTTATTTATCCATAGATTTTCTCCGACTATTCCTTGGTACTTAGTTAAGATATCATATGGGTTTTCGCGCTATTTATAAAAAAAAATAAAAATTAATATTTAAAAAATCTTTTGCATCCACAAAGAGTGTCATAACTTCTAAATTTATCCATAAATCCTTTACATGTACACATTGTTTTTTGCGTATTGCATGTTTTTATCTATTTTTTTATGATAGGTACAAAAATTTTTTTGAAAAAATCGTTTTCCCATGTTTTCAGAGAAATTCGTAACATTTGCAGCAATCATAACTTTTTTGAACATGACAGTACCATTCTTAAATGTACATCTGACAAAAAATGGAATTTTAGTAAAACAAGTAAGAAAACGTAAGTCGGCTTAACCGACTTATATATACCATCATCCTCTAGAACATATGTATGGCAGTTCTTGTGGGTGGTACAAGAACTTAGTACCAATTGGAGCTTCCACATTTGTCAATTATTGTAAAAATATGATCAAATAGTTATAGTGGATTTCAAGCACCGTTAAAGGAATTCTAAAGCATTGATTTCACCCAGGATAGAAACAATTGTGTGGGAGGTACAAGAAGCATGACAATTTAGCACATCTTCGAACTAAGTTTGGGAAAAATATTACCATTTGCAAATTTTGATTTGATTGATTTCGAGAGTTATCGTGTACACCAGCCAAATAACTTTAAAAGTCGTGAAACGGATTTGGTCCAAACATACTTACGGTATTAAGTCACTCCTTCAATGTGTTATACTTTTTTTCTGTCCCAGATGATATATACCCTCCTTCTCTGTAGAGTGAGGGTATAATAATATACATCGCCCTTCGGCAATAATTTTGTTGCATGGCGTAATTGTTCTTTTATTCTATATTCTCAGAGAAAACCCAGGAAATGATAAGTATTTCCTGGTATCCCGGGAATTCCAAAAGTCCGAGAGAAAGACGAAACCATAGTTACAAACAAACACACTTCCATTGCGAACATCGTACTTTCGGATAAACCTGACGTAATCGAATACGCACAAAAAACTAAGAAGATGTTCCACCCATTATCGAGAAATGCCAACCGAAATCAAATCAAGTAAATTGATGACAGTGCGGCAACAATACAACGAAGTTTACACAAACAGACGCACATGCACAAATGTAAATCCGCTTAAATATTATGAATGTATTTGTGGGTAGCACCCTCCCCCCTTCCCCACCAAAACACTCGCAGAGATACGCATTTCCAATGAATCTTTTGCTAACCGTGAATTTATCTCTCAGTGTGTGTGTGTGTGTGTGGGTGTATTTGAAGGGGAAGGCTAACGAAAACATTATCTATGTATTGGTTGGTTGTCAGCGACTGATGGCCACAATGGTAGTCGTAGTTTTTTGTTGTTGCTGTTGCTGGTTATGCTGTATTGGCTTAAGGTGATACTTTGTCAATGGCCACTCTGTCACACAAACCCCAGGGCACACAGCCTCTCACACACACAGCACACATACACAGACTTTGAAAATCTGTTGTTATTAGTATTAGGAATTAATCTGAGGACATTTCATTTTCAGTGTCGTCAGCAATCTGCGCTAGTAGTTGTGTTTATCCAGTTATGTCAATGAGCATGTGTGTGTGTGGACATGCTTTGGAATGAGATTGACTTTATGCTGTTCGTGCTAAGGCCTTAAAAGAATGCCTCAGAGCTTCTTTGATGTGAATGTGCTCATTAGTCATAGAAATTAATCCCATTTCGAATGGCTTGTGTAGAAAATGAGAGATAACAAAATACAATAACAAATAACTCTTTTTGCAATCACTTTGGTGGCAGAAGAATGAATAAACGACTTCGTCGATCATTCTCAGGGGCGTTACCATTTAAAAAAACAAAACGATTCTTCCACTTTCACAAGTTTTTGTCAACTTTAATTTAATTTTTGTAATTAAAATTGCACAGAGTGTCTAACATCCACTCTAATTCACAGATCTTATATAGTAGAGTTTTTCTTTTTCCGGACTTTTTAATTTCAAGGGAGAGCGAGAATTTATTTTTAACTTTCCGGGAATTTCCCGCTCATTGTAAATAAAGCATTTACCAATCTATAGTTGTATATAGTATAAATGTATCTTCAGTCAAATATAAGGAATATGACTACTCCCGTACACAAAAAATCTCTGTGATCATCTCTCATATTTTCTATCAAGATTGGCTATACGTTGGACCATGAGTGCAATGTGGACTAGGGTATTAGTTAGTTTTCCGCCAAATGTTTGTAACACCAAGAAATAATCGAGCTAGACCTACCTTTAAGTATACGGATCGGCTTAGAATCACCAGCTGAATCGATTTAACGATGTCTGTCTGTCCGTCCGTCCGTCTGCTGTCCATCTAAGCTTGTTCGCACTCTAAAGGTCGCAATTGTGGTCCGATTGTCATGAAATTTGGCAGAAGTTAGTTTTTTGGACCATCGGCGATTGGTATTGAATTTGGTTCAGATTTAGATATAGCCTCCATACAAATATCCCTATAATTTACACTATTACTACTCTATAATACACATTTTACATGGGATCATGACACGATCATATTTGAACTGGAAATAGCTCACCGGAAAGTGGTTCACTTGTCGGTCTATGTTTTGATATAGCCGCCATACAAATGTACCTCCGATTTACAATATTACTTCTCTAAAATGCACATTTTAGGTCGGAACTTGATCAAAATTTCAAAATTTGTTACATTTATACTAGAAAAACGTATTTTGAAAGCAAGCTACATAGGTGAATGTTTTAGTATAGCCCCCATACAAATGGGCCCCCAGTTTATAAAGAGTGATTTTTTTGAGGTTAGGATTTTCATGCATTAGTATTTGACAGATCACGTGGGATTTCAGACATGGTGTCAAAGAGAAAGATGCTCAGTATGCTTTGACATTTCATCATGAATCGTCTTACAAACGAACAACGCTTGCAAATTATTGAATTTTATTATCAAAATGCGTGCTCTGTTAAGAAAGTTCATTGCGCGCTTCCATTTTATGGTCAGTTTAATCGACCCACTGAAGCGGCTATTCGGGCTATTGTGACTAAATTTCGCACCAAATTTACATTGTTGGACATTAAACCACCAACACGCTTACGTAGAGTGCGAACTGAAGAAAATATCGCAGCTGTATCGGCCAGTGTTAATGATGACCACCAATTTTCGATTCGTCGCCGTTCGCACCAATTGGGTCTCTGTTACTCAAAAACGTGGAAATGCCAAAATTGGACTAAGCGGATGGACCACCTAAGACGCAGCCGCGGTCAACATTTAAATGAAATTATCTTCAAAAAGTAAATGTCATGGACCAATCTAACGTTTCAAATAAAGAACCGATGAGATTTTGCAAATTTTATGCGTTTTTTTTTTTAAAAAAAGTTATCAAGCTCTTAAAAAATCACCCTTTACTATTATCGCTCTAGAACCTGCATCTTACATTGGATCTTGATAAAATGTTGCACATCGTGTTATATTTCAATAAAGAATAGCTACTTTGAAAGTCATCTTTAAAGGCCCACTTTTTAATGTCGCGCCCTTAAAAATGGGCCTCCATATCAATTATTACTTCTCTAGGATCCACATTTTACATCGGAAGTTTTTCAAATTTTGCAGACTATATTGTATTTCAACTAAGAATACATACTATTAAAGTCAAATATATGAGTCCATATTTTGGTATAACCCCTATACAAATTGGGCCCCCATTCCATTCTATTACATCTCTAGAACTCACATAGTGCATTGGATCTCGATATAATTTCGCATATCATGTCATATTTCAACTAAGAATACCTATTTTGAAAGTGATCTATATGGGCCCACTTTTTAATGTAGAGCCCCATTTTTATTATTACCTCTATGACCCAGAACTTACATCGGAAATTTATCAAATTTTGCATTTGGTAAATATATGTGTCCAAACTTTGGAATAACCCAAATGGGCCCCATTCTACTTTATTACAGCTCTAGAAACGACGTCTTACATCGGATCATGGTATACTTCAACCAGAAATACCTACCGTGAATGAGACGTATATAGGCCCACGTTTTGGACAAAGCCCAAAGTGTTGTTATACTACTGTCAAATTTGTATTTGTCTGCCGGAAAATTGGATCAATTATTTACCATATTCGTTAAATATGAGAATTTATAGTATGAATTTGTAGTATACTTTATAATTTATATGAACTACATAAAATTGCTCACATGAAACACCTGGGATTAGTAATAAAAACGAGGTATATACGCAGGGCCCTATGTTCCTCTTAGGAACCACGGAGAGGTGTAGGGTATTATATAGTCGTCCCCGCCGACTTTAGCCTTTCCTTACTTGTTATTTTTAGGTTTATGTTTGACATTTGCAAAATGTGGCGCTATACGCTCGAACAAAATTGGGAAATATTAAAAACATACTTCCAAAGTAGTGAGTCTTTAACGCAAACTGTAAGAAATTTACGTGGAATATTTTCGAGAAGAGTTTCAGCCTTCATGAAGCTCATTTTCGTCTCATTTAATATTGATAAATAATCAATATCGTTTTCAAATTGAAAGAGCCAAGATATATCAGAACATACTATACATAACACTTCGACATTGTTTTATTGCATAGTGTCAATTGCTGATTGACCTATAAAATCAATATATAAAATACACGACTAAAAAGTACCTGCAATCTATTCATCATCAATTCAATCATTCCATTAAAATTTATGTTGCTACAAAATATTTCGAAATTTGTCATTAAAGTCTTATTGTTTTATCTTGAAGAATAGCATTTTATGATAAATAGTACCAGTGCCAGTGACGTGCACCTTCTGTCCTCTCTTTGTGTTTTAAATAAAATAAACATGAATGCTTATTAGTGCACATAACAACGATTGTGGAATGGCAATGCAGCTATTGAACCCTGACAACTTCCTTGTTTATCTAAGAAACACAAAGACGCATTTCTTCCCAAGCTTGCTTCCCCGTGTGGTTAATCGACCAAGCAAATCGAATTGAAACGAATCGTGCCGAAGGAAAACACGTGTTCGTTCTACCGTCCGTACCTTACTTTCGAACGTTTCTAATTTATTGTGATAGATTATATTCATTTGCTGTAGCAGCAATTCAAACGTTACAAAGGACACACGTTCATAATTTCCTTTCAATCATTTCAATAAAACGGCAAAATAATCAAACACCACCTCTACCCGGCACCACTGTTTCCTTCGTCATCGCCATCATCATCGTCATCATGAAGGCCGAGGACGTCAGCATCGACACATTTGTATGTTCACTTGCCTGATATCGCCCTCCTGTGGAAAATGCTACTCAAACACAACATGTCCTTCCGGTTGGTTCTCATGTCCTTGCGACTCATTTATCACAATCGATGCAAGTTGGTAAAATTTAAAAAACGTATACTTGCCAATGGAGGCATACCATTGATGAGAAGATTTTCGACTCATATCGAATAGGGTAGAATATTTTTATATAACCATTCATATCGATAATTCTGTGGGAATTCTAAGTTGTACAATTGTGATGTAGAAACCCAACTAAATTTTTGGTGGACTATTATTATTTCTATTAATAAATAAGAAATGAAAAAATAAAATTCCAAATAATTAACGTAAATACAACCTTTAACCTTCTACTTCTGAACTAACTACTTTGAAGGTTAGGATAGTCTGAATCCACCTTTCTCCAGACGAGTGATTAAAGTGCCCGGAAATATTAACTCTACTCTCTAATAAATCAAATCAAGTCGGCCACCACCACTAACTAATTAAAGCGATCAGATTTTCACACAGAAATGTAATCAGCAGTCCCGCACAATGGGGCACATCAATTATACGACTACCAATTATACGCCAGCAGCAGCACATAGGCATGTAGTCTGAGTGCCAGAACTAAGAATGTTAGGCAATAGTATGAGTGCCGGAACTAAGAAAGTTCACTGGTCCCATTTGTATTGATGTTATAATTGGCAATTTTCGTGATTAACTTGACTTGGACGTCGACATGTTAGTTGCTTTATACACACACACACATATATACATACATACATATGTATCTACATCCTTGTTTATTATTACACATGTAGGCTTGTATGTACACATGTGTGCTTGTAAATGTTACATATGCTCTCTACTTTTATTTCAATGTCATCCTTCTGTACGAATACATTTCGATTGAACTCGTTGCGCCTTTTGCCAATCTCTGGTGAAATCTACTACCGGAGGTAGATGGCTTCTGCTCTGTGTCAACAAATAGTTCTGGACGCAATGAAAATACATTCAGACAATGTTTGGGGGGACTGTTTGTATTTCACTGCCGGATTGGTCTTCTTCATTTATGTATATAGTTTTTTATGGCAGCAACACATACTATGACCGACTATGAAAGTGAAATTAATTTCCCCATATTTTTGTTAGATCGCTCACTGTGGTTTGCTTGTTAACATTTCATTAGCGTAAGAATATTTAATGTTTATTTATAACCTCCACCACAAATATCTGTGGCGAATAGGAGTTGTCTTTAATTTTTATGAGAGCGACATTAAAGTTTTAGTCCTTGGAATAATTACACTGTAGAACTCAAAAACAAGGACATCGGATTCTTATAAAGGATGGTTAAATTTTAAGGGCCGATGTTGATTTTGAATAAAATACAAATTATTTAGGAAATTATTGTCATTTCTTTTTATTATGATAATATTGGTATAGTTCAATTCAACAAAATATGGAACAAAATATCAGTCAAATGGCCGCCGCGACCTCGGCGGCACACCGCCATCCGATGGTCCAAATTTTCGATGACGCTGAGGCATAATTGAGGTTCTATGCCGTTAATGTGCCGAATTATCTCATTATTTAGCCCTTGAATTGTTGCTGGCTTATCGATGTATACCTTTTCTTTCAAATAACCCCAAAGAAAGAAATCCAACAGTGTCAAACCATACGATCTTCAATTCATGGTTCAAATTGAGTTAATCTGAAATTGAGAAATGTGAAATGAAATGCGGAAAAAAAACTTGACGTTTAGGTGTGGTTCACATTCAATTCGGCCCTTTCAATTTAGATAGAAAGTTTACGTGTGGATTTCATTTCAGAAAGAAAGGTGTTAATGTTTTCCCTTTTTATATATAACTAGCTGAACCCCCGCCCGCTTCGCCAGGCAAAAAACAAAGGGAAATTAAAATCAGGTTTTATATTGTTTTTCTTGTGGTCGGTAATATATGTACCACTTATAATCAAAGTACTTCCCTGAGATACTAAAAGAATGGATATGTTCCATGGAGAATTTTGAAGAACAGAACTTTAGTTTGCGGCGAATAAAGGAAGAATTGTCAAAAATAAAATTGATTTTAGGTTGAATGTGATTCTCCTCCTTTCCATTACCAAAACAAAAAAATTTCTACGTAAGAAGAACTTACTAGAATACGGAATACCTGGAATTCGAATGTACAACATTCAAACACACATAAAAAGTCAATCAAATTGTTCACTAATCAAACAACACACAAACTAAAAAATTAATATAATTTCCATTTGTTGACTTAAGTCGGCTTTTGACGAATGAATATTACCTTTTTTAACCTTTCTTTACTATTGTGCTAAAAAAAGAAAACGTGTAATTTTACAAAATTCTAATAAAAAATTCCCCATCTTTCAAATCCCGCCCATTTGTATATTGTATTGTATAAAGGGTGATTTTTTAAAAGCTATAGGAAAGTTTTTCAAAAAAAAACACAAAAAATTCAGAAAGATGTATGAAATCTTTATTTGAATCGATTGTACGGTCCATATAATTTAATGTTTGAAGATTATTTCATGCAAATGTTGACCTTGACTGCGCCTCAAATGGTCCATCCGCTTAGTCCAATTTTGGCATTTCCACGTTTTTGAGTAACAGAGGCCCAACTTCTGCGAACGGCGACGAATCGATAATTGATGGTCATCATTAACACCGGCCGATACAGCTGCGATATTTCCTTCAGTTCGCACTCTACGTAAGCGTGTTGGTGGTTTAATGTCCAACAATGTAAATTTGGTGCGAAATTTAGTAACAATAGCCCGAATAGCCGATTCAGTTGGTCGATTAAACTGACCACTGAAGCGCGCGAGGAACTCTCTTAACAGAGCACGCATTTTGATAATAAAATTCAATAATTTGCAAGCGTTGTTCGTTTGTAAGACGATTCATGGTTAAATTATAGACCAAACTGAAGATGTTTGACAGTGAAACAAAACACGAAACGTGCGTCAGCTGTTTAAACCAGTGTTGCCAAAAAGATAATAGTTAAAAAAACACCCTTTGTTATTTCTATATTATATTTGTATTAACTCACACAACAATATAGGAATCTTGGCGTCGAATATACTCTAAAACGGTTTTAATTTCGAATGTGAAGGGTCACGGCCACTTTCCGCCCATCTTTGCACAACTATTTACACTGGATCTACTAACACAAATTTTCAGCACTCTAGGTGTTATAGAACTGACAATATATACGAACGTATGTGAGTTAGAACGTCCATTTTTCCAATACCGCCCATTTTTGGTACAACTACGCACATTGATGCTAGATGGTCTTACACAAAATTTCAGCACTCTAGGTGCCATAGAACTGACATTAGTCAATAATAGGTTTTAACTTCGTATGGGAGGTGCCACGCCCACTTTTCCAATACCGTCCATTTTTGGCACAATTACCCACATTGACGCTAGATGCACCTACACAAAATTTCAACACTCTAGGTGTCCTAGAACTGACAATATTCAAAATTGGGTTTTAACTTCGTATGGGAGGTGCCACGCCCACTTTTCCAATACCGCCCATTTTTGGTACAACTACGCACATTGATGCTAAATGCACCTACACAAAATTTCAGCACTCTAGGTGTCCTAGAACTGACAATATTCAAAATTGGGTTTTAACTTCGTATGGGAGGTACCATGCCCACTTTTCCAATACCGCCCATTTTTGGCACAACTGTGCAGACTAACAATTAGTGAACTTTCACAAAAATTCAAGGCTCTAGCTCCAACAGTATTCCAAATATGCTAATTTATAAAAAACGACTAAAACCCCAATTTGTGTGGGAGGTGCCACGCCCACTGAAAATATCAAAAAATTATATAGCCTATTTTCACCACCGGTTCAGCATGAACATACTGTGAAAATTTCAAGAAGATCGGTTCAGTAGTTTAGGCTGCTATAAAGAACAAACAAACAAACAAACAAACAAACAAACAAACAAACAAACAAACAAACAAACAAACAAACAAACAAACAAACAAACAAACAAACAAACAAACAAACAAACAAACAAACAAACAAACAAACAAACAAACAAACAAACAAACAAACAAACAAACAAACAAACAAACAAACAAACAAACAAACAAACAAACAAACAAACAAACAAACAAACAAACAAACAAACAAACAAACAAACAAACAAACAAACAAACAAACAAACAAACAAACAAACAAACAAACAAACAAACAAACAAACAAACAAACAAACAAACAAACAAACAAACAAACAAACAAACAAACAAACAAACAAACAAACAAACAAACAAACAAACAAACAAACACAGATTTTTTCATAGCTAGGATCCTAACGAAGGAAACAAAGCTTATTTGAAGAAAATCTATGGATAAATCTATAATATAAATCTATATAAATAAAATGTCGTATTTGCGTTTACAAACCTCTACATTTATCCATAGATCTTTTACATATAAAAATTGTTTTCTTTACTAAAATGTTAGCTATTAAAAATAAAACAAAACAATTTTAATGTTTTTTTCGTGCCGGCTAAAAAGGATTTTTTCTAAAAAATAAAACACAATCGTAACACTCATGTATGCAGCGTCTTATTGACACTATGCACTATGGTCCCAAATCCATATTTTCTGGCAGAAATTCAAAAAAATTAAATTGGAAATTGTTAAATTTGTATATATTTTCTTAATGGCAACACTCCAAGCTATCAAGAAAATGTATTGAAGAAAACGAGGTGGCAACACCGCAAGCATGGGAGACATTTAAAGTTTGTCGTTAAAACAAGTGGGATTAATTCGGGTCTAAAGCTGTTATAAAAAATACTTAAAATAAAGGCGTAAAAAGAAAATAATGAATAATGAAAAATTATATTTAACATTTTGTGATTACTGTAGTCTTGTCAGTTTTCCTAAGTGTTGTAATTTTGTGATTTGTAGAGAACATAATCTATAAATGTCGTGGACCAAAAGTTATATGTAGGGCTCAACTTGACTCAAAGTGTAAATGTGAAAGTGTTCGTCTGAATGTGTAGTTTATGGTGGAATTAATATCTCGTCAGAATTTTCGGCAAACTCATACAATTGCAACTTTATTTTAGTACAGTTTTCGAATTGCCATAGTACACATATTTGCGTATCTTTAAATCAGATTTGCGTATGAGACCCATCAACATCTCATTTTAAAGGTATTTCAAGTACCTTTAAAATGGTATACAAATTCATTCTCTTTTCTTTACACATGTAGGCATTTTATATTATTTCCTGAAATAATTATTTAAATTGCAGTGTTAAGTAGAATATTTGTATGCTATATTTTGCTTTTGTAATAATGTTCCGAAAAACATTTTTCGTCAAAGCGAAATAAGTTTCATTCTTTTAAGCTTTCATAAAATTTTGATTTTGGTCACCCTGTACTAATACAGGGTGATAATTATGTTGGTTATATATTGAGTTTAAATGGGAAGTAATAGAGGTTCAGATTTAGATATAGCCTCCATACAAATATCCCTATAATTTACACTATTACTGCTCTAGAATACACATTTTACATGGGGTCATGACAAAATGTTCAGGATCGTGTTGTATTTGAACCAGAAACACCTAATGGGAAAGTGGACCACATGGGTCAATGTTGTGATATAGTCTCCATACAAATGTGCCTCCGATTTACAATATTACTGCTCTAAAATGCACATTTTACATCGGATCTTGATCAAATTTCTCGCACAA
Organism: Polietes domitor; assembly: GCA_947397865.1. Classification (NCBI taxonomy): domain Eukaryota; kingdom Metazoa; phylum Arthropoda; class Insecta; order Diptera; family Muscidae; genus Polietes; species Polietes domitor. The sequence continues at coordinate 36,465,860 of OX377619.1, read as the reverse complement.
TGCTACGTTTGGACTAGAAACACCTATTTTGAAAGCCAGCGATATAGGTCAATGTTTTGGTATAGCCCCCATACAGATGGGCCCCCAGTTTACACTATTATCGCTCTAGAACCCACAACTTTCATTGGATCTTTATAAAATTTTGCAGATCATCTTATATTTCAATAAAGTATACCTACTTTGAAAGTGATCTATAAGGGCCCACTTGTTAATGAAGCGCCCTTAGAATTGGGCCCCCATTTTAATTATTACCTCTCTAGGATTCACATTTTACATCGGAAGTTTTTCAAATTTTGCAGATTATATTATATTTCAACTATGTATATATGCATACTATGAAAGTCAAATATATGGGTCCATATTTTGGTAAAGGGTGATTTTTTAAGAGCTTGATAACTTTTTTAAAAAAAAAAACGCATAAAATTTGCAAAATCTCATCGGTTCTTTATTTGAAACGTTAGATTGGTCCATGACATTTACTTTTTGAAGATAATTTCATTTAAATGTTGACCGCGGCTGCGTCTTAGGTGGTCCATCCGCTTAGTCCAATTTTGGCATTTCCACGTTTTTGAGTAACAGAGACCCAATTGGTGCGAACGGCGACGAATCGAAAATTGGTGGTCATCATTAACACTGGCCGATACAGCTGCGATATTTTCTTCAGTTCGCACTCTACGTAAGCGTGTTGGTGGTTTAATGTCCAACAATGTAAATTTGGTGCGAAATTTAGTCACAATAGCCCGAATAGCCGCTTCAGTGGGTCGATTAAACTGACCATAAAATGGAAGCGCGCAATGAACTTTCTTAACAGAGCACGCATTTTGATAATAAAATTCAATAATTTGCAAGCGTTGTTCGTTTGTAAGACGATTCATGATGAAATGTCAAAGCATACTGAGCATCTTTCTCTTTGACACCATGTCTGAAATCCCACGTGATCTGTCAAATACTAATGCATGAAAATCCTAACCTCAAAAAAATCACTCTTTATAACCCTCATACAAATTGCGCCCATCATTCGACTTCAATACAGCTCTAGAACCCATATCGTGCATTGGATCTCGATACAATTTTTCATATCATGTCATATTTCAACAATGAATACCTACTTTGAAAGTGATCTATATGGAACCACTTGTGAATGTAGCGCCCTTACAAAAGGCCCCAGTATAATTTTTACCCCTCAGGGACGCAAATTTTACATGGGATTTTTTCTTTCAAATTTTGCAGATTATATTATATTTCAACTAAAAATACGTACTATGAAAGTCAAATATATGTGTCCGTACTTTAAAATAACCTAAAATAAATTGGGACCCCTTTCTACTCTACTACAGCTCTAGAAACTACGTCTTACATCGGATCATGATATATTTCAACTAGGAATACCTAACGTGAATGAGAAATATATAGGCTCATGTTTTGGCCCAGGTCCCAAGTGTTGTTATAGGCCCCCTTTCAAATGTCGGTCCGATTCATCCTATTACTACTGTATAATTTATATTTGTCTGCCGGAAAATTTGATCAATTATCATATTATTTACCATATTCCTTAAATATGACTGAAGATGAATTTATATCTGAACTGCATCATCAGGGATTATTCTAATTCTATGAATAGCTAAACATTGAAGATCTGAAGCTCCAACAGCTATCTAATAAACAATAAATAGGTCGAATAACAACAAAAATATTTATGTATATTCATGATTTTTTATATTTTGCATATGCATACATATGTTTATTTTTGGAAATATCATCGTTTTCATGTATTTTTTCTATCATTTTTAGCCTTTCCTAATAATTTGATATGACACCAAACTTTATGGTGATAAATTGTTGCTTTTGTATTTATTTTAAATTTAAAAGGTTTCGCTTCATTCTCTGTAGATTTTGTAGTTTGTCTAAATACCAAACATGTATCGACAAAGAGCATGACAAAGGTACGCATAAACGACAGGATGCAAATACACCAACTTTTGTTTACTTTCATTCGAATTTCAAGTCACACACGAAATATGATCCATGAACTTTATCTTTGATTCGGAAACTTTGATTTCCAAACAACTGCTTACATACATTTGCATGTATGTAAACATATATATAGATATGTATATATGTATATGTATGTATAAGTGTTGTGAACAATCCGTATAAATTTCGGAAAACTTACAAAAGTTCATTCTTCGCAAAAAAAGTCTAATATTAGTTTTCTCTCTCAAAGAAAAGTTTTGGAAAATTTTTGGTAAAAATCAAAAAACCACTTCAAACTTTATACTTTTCTTGCCACCATCACCATCGTCGTTGGCGTCGTCATCATCGTCGTCGATAAAGACAATGAAAAGGAAAAGTTTTTCTGTTGATTTCCTTGTGTTCTTTCCGTTACCTATGATGCTTAGCAACAAACCTAAGGGTTTTGAAAAGTTTAAAATTCTAAAATATTTAACTTTAAGGATATACATGTTTACACATGGGTACGAAACAAGTTGTCGATCTGAGGAAATGTAGAAAGAGAAAGGGTAACATTTGCGAGTGATAGATATTGAAATGTGATCGGGGAATTGTTTGCTTTTATACTCTCCACATCCAGGATGAGGGTATACTAAATTTGTCATTCCGGTTGTAACACCTAGAAATATCGACCTGAGACCCTATAAAGTATATATTCTTTATTCTAAGACGATCTAGCCATGTCCGTCCGTCCGTCTGTTGAAAGCACGCTAGCATCTAAACGAATGGAGCTAGAACGTTCAAATTTTCCATAAATGCGTCTTATAGCCGTAGATCGGTTGGGATTGAAACGGGGCGAAATCGGTCCAAAGGGAAATTTTTTTCCCTCACAATGACTAACAATACCCATAATAATCCCTAATTTCAAAATGTTTACTTTTGGAAATAAAATAGAATGGAAATATAACCAAATGTAACACCACTATCTACCAATATTTATGGTATTTAAGCTTTTTGAAAATATAAATATAAGAATATTTATTTTTTGATTTGAAATAAATAATGGTTTGAAATAAATAAAATATTATATTTATTTTAAAAATATTTTTTCAATATTTGTATTTGTTTTGGTTTGGCTATATTAAAAAAAATATATTTTCCTGTGATATTAGTGCACTTCTACGAAAACCGACAACCTCTGTGGAATGCAATCTATGGTGGAGGGTATATAAAGTACGGATCGGTTGAACTTAACGTCGTTTTTACTAATTTTAATTCAAAGCTATGGTGGATTGTTGGTCGAACAACCTAAAACCCTAGAGACGTAGAATAGGATTTTTTTTGTTTTGGACCTTGAGGGGTATTTGCTGTCATACCTATCTTACCAATATGTAGGCCATCTCTCCCCTCTTGAAGTTTCCTTACTTCTTTAAGATGTTCTTCGTTTTTGGAATAGCACCTATCTATATCTCTTTTGTCATTACGAAATAACTTCTTTTTCTTGCGAGACACCCTGTTGCACAGTGTTCTCAATAGCTACACTAATTCCCCATCACTCCTAAAATACATATACAAATATCGCTTTCCTAACGCAGCAAATGTAAATGAAAATACCCATCTAAACTCCACTTTATATTTGCTCAAGTACATCTCGGTGTATAATCAACAATAAAAACACCTCAGAGCTTACTCGATATTGTACATAGGTAGTAGTTCCATCCAGCACATTGTTGCTATGTGCTGATGATGCTCCCATTTCCAGTTTGTTCCGTAACATCATCATCATCTCCACCATCACCATGGTAATGAAGAGCTGAAAGTTGGTTGTAAAAAAAAGTTCGTCAAGTACCACACAATACAGCGCACGTGTGAAAATGCTAACTAAACATTTACGATTTAAATTCAACATTCATTCAACATGGGTAACATTCAACATCAGCGCAATACTGACAGCATTGGCAGCTGCAGCTGTAGATAGATGCGGTTCTACACCATTTCATTGCCGAGGGAAACAAATGAGCGGAAATGAAGTATTTTTATGTTCTTGTTCTGTTTTGTGATAAGTTGTTAAAATTACGATACAATGAAAGTGTAAGTAAGCGATTGTTTAAGATTCAAATTCGTACACGGAAGTGGAAAGTCGAAGTCACTCTACTGTACATCAAGGTTGAGGAGGTATTTGTATGAAACATTTTCTTAAATGAATAGTGGCAGCAGAACCTGGGTTTCCGTTAAGGAAGAGTAAATATTAGCGAATTTTATATTTTTGTGAAAGATCAAAGAATGACGTTATGTGTGGAATAGGGTAAGTATTTTTAAAATTTCTCAAAATATGGAATCAGCTCGTAAAATCCAAAAGGCAATAGAAAATCAAAAAGTTAAAAAAATCTCAAAAAATATAAACTTAATGTGTAAATATTTTTATATTATAATTCCATATTTCTTTTTAAATTTACGAACTTGTCAATCTTTAAAACAGATGTTAATGTATAATACGTGTTAATATGTATTTTAGAGTGGCTTCTTTTGTGAGGAAAGAAAAAATATTGTTGATGTTCCCTACTAAAATTAAAGATTGGTTTGATTTATGTGTTCTCCCAAAATATTTCGCGTTTATCATTGTCCGTTCGTGAACTGAACGCGTTCATAATAACCTCTATACTAATGCGTTGAATATGGATTTTCTTTCTTTTCTAAATCATTATATTTCGTGTTATTTTACATTTACTTTTTTGTTACCAAACTACTCATTTTTCATTTATTTTTATACCCTCCACCTCCAGGATGGGGGTATATTCACTTTGTCATTCCGTTTGTAACACCTTAAAATATTTATCGGAGACCCCATAAAGTATATATATTCTGGGTCGTGGTAAAATTCTAAGACGATATAGCCATGTCCGTCTGTCTGTCTGTTGAAAGCACGATAGCGGCCGAACGAAATGAGCTAGGAGGTTCAAATTTTTCCTAAATGTGTCTTATGGTTGCAGATCGGTTGGGATTGAAAGTGGACGAAATCGGCCCAGAGGGAAAAATTTTTCCCTCACAAGGACTGAAAATACCCCCAAAATTTAGAGTATTTCAGCATTTTTTTTTAACATAATAGCTTGTATTTACTTGATATTTGCAATTCGCATTCCCTTTATAGCATAAAAGGGCACTATAGAGTGATTTTTATTTGTAGGGTGCGAAATGGGACGAGAAAGGGATAAAAATAGTACCTACCTATCAAACGACAACAGATAGAAACACGAAATTTGGCGTGTACATTCATCTAATAGAGTAAATACATAATATAAAAGTATTTTTTTCTAAATTCGTACTTTTAAGGTATTAAATGGGGATAGAGGGATAAAAATAGTACCAACTTAACGGCAGCACCCAGAATAATGAAATTTGATATATACATTCCTCTGATTGCGTAGACACGTAAAATAAAAGAACTTTATAAAATTCGTACGTTTTTGGGGTTCAAATGGAAAAAGGGGATAAAAATAGTACCTACCAAATGACAGCAGCTGAAATCATGAAATTCGGAATATACATTCCTCTGACTGCGTAGACCGAAAAATAAAACGTTTTTTCCAAAATTCGTACTTTCAATGGATACAATGGCTACAGGGGATAAAAATAGTACCAACTAAATGAATACAGCTGGAATGATGAAATTCAGTGTGTACATCCCTCTAATTGTGTAGATACGCAAAATAAAGTGATTTTAGATAGTCGTACTCTTGAGGGGGCAAATTGGAAAAAGGGGATAAAAATGGTACCAACAAAATGGCCGCTGATAGAATCACGGAATTCGGCGTATACATAGCATAGCCACGTAAAATATTTTTTCTTCCAAATTCGTACTTTATTTTGTTGCTTTTACGACAAAAAATGGTAGAATCATGAAGTTTAAAAAATTATACTTTTGAAATTAAAATGGGATGGAAATACAACCAACCAAACGACTGTAGCTGAAAATTTACTTTATGAATTCAAGTATTATATCCATTACATATATATAATACAAATATTGGTAGCCTTGGCTTATTAATTAAATTTTTTATTTTCATACAGTTTATTTCCTCTTGTAGCTTGGAAGCACCACAAAGAAAATAAATGGGACAAAAAGGGATAAAATATGGTACTAATGATACGACAACAGCTAGAATCATAAAATTCGGTGTGTACATCCCTTTAATTGCATAGACACGTGAAATAGAGGGATTTTTCGAAATACCTATGAGGCGAATGGGGATATCTTTAAAATTTATACTTTTCTTATCACTTTGTCTGTATCTGAAAATGCTTCTTTCTAATAGCGACTGACAATCGCCTAATATTTAGACATGTTCACTTTCACAATTTCAGCATTTTATTAATATATAGTAGTCGATTTCAAATAGTGCGCATAAGTATACATTATAGTTTGAAATAGTAAACAAATATAGTAATGTGCATAAAAATATCACAATTTTCGTAATATGGTACTGTGCTTCTATGTAAAGTCGACTTCCTTTAATCTGCTGGTAATACTATGGAATGCACTCCGTGGTGGAGGGTATATAAGATTCGGCCCGGCCGAACTTAACGCCTTCTTACTTCGAATCCCTCTATTTTACGTGTCTATGCAATTAGAGGGATGTACAAGCCGATCATGATTATAGCTGTTGTCGTATCATTGGTACCATGTTTTATCCCATTTCACCCGCTAAAACTTTTATTTTCTTTGAGGTGCTTCCAAGCTACAAGAGGAATGTCCGCAACAAATTTCAAATATATGAAAATCAGAAATTTAATTAATAAGCCAGGCCTACCAATATTTGTATAATATGTATTTATATAATGGAAATAATAGCAAATATAAGGGAGCAATCATAAATACCCTAAATATTGGGGGATAGAGAGTGTACTTTCAGATACATAAGACACATTTAGGAAAAATTTGAACCTCCTAGCTCATTTCGTTCGGCCGCTATCGTGCTTTCAACAGACAGACAGACGGACAGACGGACATGGCTATATCGTCTTAGAATATTACCACGACCCAGAATATATATACTTTATGGGGTCTCCGATGAATATTTCAAGGTGTTACAAACGGAATGACAAAGTGAATATACCCCCATCCTGGAGGTGGAGGGTATAAAAACAGTTTTACCACGCCCCTTCCGCCCCAGTGCAATTTTTTTAATACATAGCCTATAGATCCTATCTGTATGAAGTTCCAAAAAGAGACAAAAGTTTTTATAATATTAATAGGGACATATATTTGCTTTATGTGGGAGGTGCCACACCCACTTTTCTCGTACCGCCCACTTTTTCCACAAATTTGCACATTAATACTCAATAAACTCACACAAAATTTCAAGATTCTTGTCGCCATATAACGGAATATATATTGGGTTCAAATTTTTTGAGAATATGGCACGCTCATCTTTCAAATTCCGCCCATTTGTTTCTTGCCTACGTAAGTGGAAACTTAATGAACTCACACATATTTTCAGGAAATTTGGTATCATGTAAGAGAAAATACTCTATAACTGGTTTTAATTTATTATGGGATGTGCCACGCCCCCTTCCACAATACCGCCCATTTTCTCCCAACCACCCAGATTAATAATGGATGGATTCACATAAAATTGCAGAACTCTCAGTGTCATAGAAAATATATTTGATAGTTGATTTTAATTTCATATGGGAGGTACCACGCCCCCTTTTTCCAATTTTTTTCCATAACTGCCAAATTAATACCCCATGAACTCTCACAAAATTTCAAGCCTCTGAAGGTCATAGTACTCCAAATATGTTGCTTTTTAAAATGTGAAAAAAAAAATAAATTTGTGTTGGAGGTGCCACACTGTTACTGAAATAACATGCAAATAGACAAATATCGGCAGCCAACTTTAATTGAATACGGCAGAGTAATATGTACTAAATCACCTAAAAGTAATGTCTTCCAAAACTTATCAAAACTTGTTTAGTTCTATTCCACCAAAGTTGTTGTCCGATTTTGAAACGATTTTCGGATTTTTGATCGGTATTATCAGTTTTACCGAAAGCTTTTATCAAATTTTCGACTTTTGCCACTGATTCCTTGCAGAGGCCCCACAGTGCGCCGTTTATATGGGAGAATGATATCCGAAATATATGAAGACATCATAATTACCATTAATGGAACATATAAGCGGATGTTATCGGACTTATAATTCCAAAATATGAGTACAAATATTAAAGGTAACTTCAACGGAAATTTGAATTTCGAGTTTAGAAAGCCAAAATACATGTGAATAGGTTGTACATGTCCCTTCGGAATATTTATACACTCCACGAGAGTATTATGTCTTTGTACATTTGTTTGTAACACCCAAAAGGAAGAGAGATAGACCCATTGTTAATTATACCCATCGACTTAGATTAATTAATTATACCGATCGACATTTATCATTAGAATGTCCGTCCGTCCATCTATTCTTGTAATCACGATACAGGTCTCAATTGTAGACAGAACCAAATGCAACTTTGCACAACGAAGTTTTTCGGGATAAGAACGAACGCTATTTAATTTGAAGAAAATCGGTTCAGATTTAGATATAGCCCCCATACGAATTTCACTCTCGATTTGACACTTTTCACTCTGAATACCACATATTACAATAGATTTTCTTCAAAATCGGCAAAACATCTTATATTCCAACTAGAAACACCTGTGGTAAAAATGGGTCAGATCGGTTCAGATTTATATATAGCTCCCATACAAATTTCGCTCCCGATTTGACTTTTTCCGCTCTAGAAACCACATATTGTATCATATTGTCTTCAGATTTGGCAAAGCATCTTATATTTCAACTAGAAACTCCTGTGGAAAAAATGTGTTAGATCGATTCAGATTTATATATAGCTCCCATACAAAATGCGCTCCCGATTTAACTTTTTCCGCCCCAGAAACCACGAATTTTCACCGAATTTCTTCAAAATGAGCATAACACCTTATATTTGAACTGGAAGAACTTATTGTGAAAGTTAGTCACTTCATTCCATGTTTGGATATAGCCCCGATACAAATATTCTTCTCGATTTGACATATTGGACCAAGTCATATTAGCCTGTGATTAGGAAACATATAAAAATTCTTCCCGTTTTCACTTTTTTACCGAGATGGGCTGTTTTTATTTTATTGGTGGGTCTAACTTTAAACTTTCCTTAATTGTTTCATCCGAATGATGTGGGGCGAAAATGAATTGAAAATCCCTTTCAACAAAATATCCCTCCGTAGTATTAAATCCATATCAAACTAATCAATCTAGAAATAGTGTTATACCCGTACAATACAATGTAGTGTTTGGCACACTTAACTTCAACACCCGTAACACACGAGCTCAAATGATACGTTACGATTTTGAATAAAAAACCCGCACATCTCGTAAATATAGGTCGTGTTGCTGGCACAGCCACAGCACACGTTACATTATGCCTAACTAATGGGGTGATAAACGAAACAAACGAACAAGGCAAGCGAGCGAGCGAGCGAACAAAAGCACAATGAAAACCAATAGCACGGGGAGGACCAAACCGAGGAGAAAGTGGTAACAGTCGCAGCCTCCGTCCCAGCCACAGCCGCATCATCATCATGCAGCAGAGATAATCGTAAAAGTAACGATTATGACGGAATTTTGTATTTGTTTCTGTATTTATAGACATTTAAACGATTATTTTGCGGTAATCATAACATTCCTTTGATTGTCAGACAGACAATGGCATTGTGAGAAGAATTTGAATAATTCAGTTGAGCCCCCCCCCTCCCCCTTTACCAACTGTGTGTGTCTTCTTAGTATGCAGTGTCGCTGTTTGTGTTTGTATTGGTTTAATGGATATCGCTTTGAATATAAAAGAAAACATTTTCTTCTTTTCAATGGATATTTCGGTGATTTTTATTTTATTTTATTTGTTATTTTAGCCGCACAAATTCCCTTTAGTTGCATTCAAAAGATAATACAGCGCCACTCTACCCTCTACACCACCACCACCACCACCCTGGAGTGCTCCCGTTTTAACGCTCCAATCAAACATACAACCAACCGGAAAAAAAAACGAAAAAACATCTTTAAAAATAACGCAAATGTTGCAATGTTATTTCTGCATATGTTGTGAATTTCGGGGCAGGAGCAGATGACCGTGTAACATGTGTTTGCCCAGCCACACACACACACATATGCGCCGCGCCATCTCGTATGGTCTTGGGGCAACACGGATACCTTGATTTTATTTACTCCCCTTTGGGCCACTTTTTATTTAGTTTAACGTGTTTGTTTTTTGTTTCTTATTAAAATTAATAACGAAATAACACAGTGCACAGGGCTAAAAACCGAAGCCACGTACAAAGGGCAGGGCATTGCTACAATTGGTTTGAAGGGTTTTTGCAAGATACACAGCTCGGCGACAATTTTAATTAAAATCAGCGAAAGAAAGGCTGAAGTCGAGCGGAGCCGACTATACGATATCCTACAGCACTTTTTGTGCATATCTATATATATAAAAGAGTTGCGCTTTCAACTGAGTGACTGACTGACTGATCACTCCCCAGACCAAACGGCTAAAGCTAGAATCATGAAATTTGGTGTGTACATTTCTCTTACCGTGTAGAGGTGTGATAAGGCGGGATTTTTCGAAATTCGTTCTTTTAAGGGGTAAAATGGGGTAAAAAACATGGTACCAACAATACGGCTGAAGCTAGAATCATGATATTTGGTATGTACATTTCTCTTACAGCATATATATCAGACTTGAAGGGATTTTTTCGTGATTCGTACTTTTTTGGGGGTGAAATCGGGTAGAAAGGGAAAAAAATAGTACCACCGCAATGACCAAACGGCTGGGCCTAGAATCTTGAAATTTGGTATGGACATTCCTCTTGTAGCATGAAGACATCCCAAAAAATGTTATTTGCAAAATTCGCATCTTTGGGGGGTCAATGGGACAAAAATTGTACGAACATCATGGCTGAAGCTAGAATCATGAAATTTTGATTTTACATTTCTCTTACAGCGAAGAGATCAGATTTGAACGGAGTTTTTCGTAATTCGTACTTTTGAGGGGTAAAATGGGTTAAAGAGGGATAAAAAATGTACCACCGCGATGACCAAACGGCTGGGACTAGAATCTTGAAATTTGGTAAAAAAAAATCCTCTTATAAATTATAGTATTGCATCAAAATGTGTACTTTAAAGGTGGTAGCGGATCAAAAGTGATAAATCGAACAAACCAAATTGGGGAAATTAGGATAAAGATGGCACTAATCAAAGTTTTGAACTGGAATATGAAAATAATGTTAGAAATTAGCACGAAGATGTTAAATCGGCAATAAACGAACGACACTCATAAAGTTTTAAACGATGGAATTGTAGTGATTATACTCTGGACGATCAGTGTGTAACCATATGGCATTCACTCCCAGAATTTAAATTTACCGTCTTCATCTGAAATTGTAGCTAAATTTGTTAAAAAAAGGTCGAACAGCTCATGCAGCTATCAAATTGGTGTGATCACAGTTGTGCAGTAACGTAATGGGATCGCCCGGTATGAATATACGATGTCTGACATAATTTGTTTGGAGAAATAACACCAAATAATGACTAGACCGTTTTTTATGGAAAAATATATTTTGAGAGGCTGATTATAATGATTTCAATACATATTTAAAAATAATATATATACAATATTATCTTAGCATTTGTTGCATATATTAAAAATGCAAAGATTAAAAATATAATTTGCATAAAAATCCGCTGCTATTAATGATTTTTTGGTGATTTTTACCAAACACTACCAGTGATTCCACGGCCAACTCCACCCAACAAACTAAATAAATTCGACTACGTCAATTTTCTGGAGAACATCACGACATACAAATTAAGTACTATCAAGCGTTTCGAGTTGCGGAACTACTAATCTGCACAATTATATTGAAAATACTTGCTTGAAAGTGCCAATGGTAAGATCGCCGTTGAAATGTCGACATTCTGCATTATATTCCCATCGATTTTTTCACTTCAGTGTATGACAAATTAAATTCATGCTAAAGATGTTCCTAAACATTGTTCAAAATCCTCTCAAGCGAACGTGCAGACACTTCCATTGGCGTAATCTGAATTAGAAAACGTTAATCGATATCACAGAGAACAAAATATTTCTCATTCCAGGAGAAATATATTTTCAAAAATTCACACGACGATCACAATCAAACTAATTGAAATAAGGACAGGAAAATTTTTGTCGGGTCAGCTAGTAAATATATAAAAATTAAAAAAAAATGGATAAAATAATTTGTTTTATTTTTTAATAGTAATGAAGAAAATAATGTCCACATTTAAGAGATCCATGGATAAATGTAGAAGATATCGCCTCTTTGTCGGCGCAAAAGAATTAAAAAATAATGATTTTTTTAATTTTTCGTAGGTATACTAAGTTTGTCATTTCGTTTGTAACACCTTGAAATATCGACCTGAGACCCTATGAAGTATACATACATTCTTTATCGCCATAAAATTCTAAGACGATTTAGCCATGTCTGTTGAAAATACGCTAGAATCTAAACGAAGGAGGCCAGGACGTCCAAATTCTACAAGAATACGTTGAATAGTTGTAGATCTGTTGGAGTTGTTGGGCGAAATTGGTCTAGAGAGAACATTTTAACTCCTAATATTTCGAGTATTTTTTTAAGATTTAACATTAAAAATTGTCTAAAAATATATCTCATCCGTGTTCTGTCCAAAACCGGATATACAGAGTAACGGTTCATTGTTTTCATATACTAAATTTACTAGATAATATTATATTGTACCTAAGGACAGCTGAATAGAATATATGTCATACTAGCAAATACCCGCTACTTCGTACGCGGAAATCATATAAAGCTGTGATAATTATACCCTCACTACAGAGTAGTAGTTGGGATAGAAGAAAGTGTAACGCATTGAAGGAGAGATTTAAAACCATAAGTATGTCCCACGTCCATTTCACGTCCGTCTGGCTAGCTGGTATACACGAAAACTCTGGAAGGGACTTAAAGAATTTATTCAAACTATGTACATAGTATTTTATCCCAGACTTAGTTTAAACTCGGACATGGGGAAATTGATATACTTCTTATGTTACCCCCACACATATAGTCGATATTCCAAATTAAACGACCCGTACATACGTAAAATTAATCCTAAATATTATATTTAGCAATATTTTCACATAACATAATATGGGCGATATTGTCACACCCTTTCCACTAAAATTAATTGTTATTTTATTTATTTTTTATTTTGCTGGGGATAATGACTATAATGTTCACTCCCTGTGCCGCTTGCGCCCTTAAACATACAAATTTCGAAAAAATAATTTATGTTGCACGTCTACGTACTCGGAGAAATGTACACACATTTCTAATAGCCTTTTCATATTCTAGCTGAAAACTTTGGTTTGTACCATTTTTATCCCGATTCCATCAATTTGGTTGGTGCCATTTAACCACTTTTGCTTCGCTTCCCCCTTTATAGTGCCGAATTTCATGATTCCATCTCCGTCTGTTTGATTGGTACCATTTTTATCCCCTTCTACCCAATTTCACCCACATAAAGTACGAATTTTGGAAACTATTTTCATAGTCACATTCTTGCTGTAAAAGTAATGCCCGTTCCGAATGTCATGATTCTAGGCCCAGTCGTTTGGTCCCTCAAAAGCACAAATTTCGAAACCGAATTTCAATATTGTAGCGTCATCCGTGTTGTTGGTACCTTTTTCATCCCCTTTTCGAAATTTCAAGTTACTAGGCCAAGCCGTTTGGTCAGGGCGGTGGTACAATATGTATCCCATTTAATACCTTAAAAGTACAAATGTTGTAAAATTCCTTCTTATCAGTGATCTGCGCTGTAAAACGAACCGAATTTCATTATTGTAGCGTCATCCGTGTTGTTGGTACCTTTTTAGCCCTTTTTACCCGATTTCACCACCAAAAAGTACAAAATTTGAAAAATATTTTCTTGGACGCTTTAAAGCTATAAGAGGAATTTTTGTTCCAAATTTCAAGATTCTAGGCCTAACCGTTTGGTAATTGCGGTGGTACCATTGTTATCCCTTTTTACCCCACTTTACCCCTTAAAAGTACGAATTCCGAAAAACTCACTTCATATCTGATCTCTGCGCTGTAGGAGAAATGTACACACCAAATGTCGTGATTCTAGCTTCTAACTAGTTGTTTGTGCCATTTTTGTCCCTTTTTGCTCCACTTATCCCCCCACCCCCAGCCAAAAGTACGAATTTTTTAAAATCCACTATATATATATATATATATATATATATATATACTATATATATATATATATATATATATATATATATATATATATATATATATATATATATATATATATATATATATATATACTTTTCGAACTGACTTGTGGCATTGTTTCGATATATATATAGTATAAACATATTGGTATCCTTGTCTGACAAGCGTGCTTTAAATAATTAATCAAAATTTTATATTTATTTATACAATTATTTTGGCAATATTTTTATTTGTCTTGGTTTGGCTATATTAAAAAATTAACATAAATACTAACAATGAGAAAAACGATGAAAATATTACTAGATTTTACTTTTTTCCAAAAGAATATCTTAATACCCAAAGTGGGGAAAATGACTTTTTATTAAAACGGTCACCTTGTTTTTTACCAATTTATCTATTTTGAAAAATTTTATGTATTTTTATTGGACTTTAATATTCGTAAAATAATGAGAGATGTAAACTGGAATGACAAAAACTTTTTTTATTAAAATTTAATATTAATAAAAACTTCGATAACGGACTCAATTACTAACGGTTTTTTTTTAAACAAAGCTTCATTTTACTACTTACTAAATATGTCATTTAAATAAATTTATAAGTGTTACGGTTACCAAACAAAATAATGTACCTCAGTTAAAATGGCTAAATTAAAAAAATGTGTTTGCAGGACAAAAACATACAGATTTTATAAGTTTTTAAAATTGTATATTGATCGAAAGCTACAGATTTCTTCTTTTCAAATCTGATTAGAAAGTAAAAATCGATTGATAACCAATTAAGTTACAGGCTTATGAGTGTACGAAGGTACGCAAAATTTACTCGTAACTGTAAATTTTGGGGGTGTCAAATACAAATTCTTGTTCTACTAGACAATACCTACCCTAAAAATAATATCACTTCCCAGAGTTTCCTACTTTACTCCTTTCTGTAGTACTGTGTTATAGGAATACCAATATTTGGAAATTTGAATACATATTGAATTTGCCAGCATAAATGACATTTCATCAGAGTTTATGAGAATTTTAAAGGGTATTTAACAAAGATTATTTGTAATTGCATAGATTAGTAATTGATAAGATTACTGCAAATATGGAGCACAGATTTAAAAGCCTTCCACTAGCTAAAGTAGTAAATTGCTGCTTGATTTGAATGTAGCTTCTGAATTTATGGTTAATTGTTAGGGATGTTTTTCTTTAAGTCTGGATAACAAAAATGTTAAAAAAGTTTTTTACTCAAAATAAAAAGAAATTTTTCTAATTGTCGGTAACTACAATATAAATGGTTGTTTTAAGACAAATTTACAAAAAATAATTGGCTAAGATCTACCATGAACCAAGATCGATTTTCAATTTTGGCAATTCTAAATATGGAAGTAGTAATATTTTTTGTTGTTTTGAATACAAAAACTGTGAGAGACTATAGCCATCCTCAGCAGAAATCCATTGCAAAGCCAATGATGAAAAGGACAGTAAGAAATGTTACAAAAAATTGTTCAATTTAAAGTGCTTTGAGAATGCCTTTAGATTATGTTGTACCTCTGTCGCCAAATCAATAGTCAGAAATCGCGAAATCAATAGTCAGAAATCACAACCAACCGCCAAATTTAAACAACTTCAGTCTTTGTTAAAAAATCGACAAATTCCATTTTATATTTATTTCTTATAAAAATGTATGGAATTCAGATATCATGTTTGAATTGAATATTGTCAACATATCATAATAAAGAACTAAAACATATGGGCATTTCCACAGAAAGGTCCACCAAGACCAAAAAATTAAAAGTTTTTGTAAACACTTTGTTTTATCATATTTTCATAGAGAAATAATCAAATTTAACTAATGTAAAAAAAAAATACATTAGTTCATATCCTATCTTCAGATATTCGAATGCAAATTCGCGCAAGTGCAACTTTACTCGTCTGAATATTTCTTTCGCATGTTTTGTTTTGATAAAAATTCTTAAAGAGAGGCATGACAAATTTGACCCTTGATGTCCTAAATCTTTCAGGGAGTAAAAAGATTAAAAAAAGAAAGGATACGAAGTTATAAGACTGCTATTTACTGTAACTTTTTGCTTTGCATTATATTATTTTTTGATGTCACGTTCGACATGGAAAAACAACATTTGTTGCTACTGTGTCCAAAGTATATGCAGAAAGATCATACAATTTTTTGTACAAGCAGATATTTTTATACAATTTAAATAAACAAAAAAACATTATTGGAAAATAAGAAAATTTGTAACCTTGGTACTTCATTAAAGTTGGTCACGTGCGACATCTTAAGTGTGAAAAATTAAAAAAAAATCTTACTTCAATAATTTATTTTTGTAAAAAAAAAATACTTTTGTAATTTATTTATTAGCAAAAACGGAGGCGAAAAAATTAAGGAGAGCTGAAAACAGCGATGAGAAAGTTGAAAGAATCTCAGCTAAAATTTCAAAATATTAAATTGAAAAGCAAAATTTTGTTTTTTTGCTGTTATTATTTGAGAATGAATACATTGAATACTTCTGTGGATTACAAAAAATATATATTATCTATAATTTCGTAAAAATTGCAACTGAAACAACATAAAAACCATGATGAAAAAAATGTCACGTTCGACCGGGCTTAAAATTAAAATACAAAGAAAGTATTAATAATTTTCGGATAATATCAAAGCCATTTTTAAGAGACATCGGTACACAACGTTCTAAAATTGGCCACATTGAAATATTGCCACAGGTTTCGCTGAAATCGGCGTTTGAATTGTTGGTCGTGAAAACGACTTCTGTTTTGGTCACGTGCGAATGCCTTGGTTTTTTAAATTATCTTGAAAACGAAAAATTACACAAAATCCACATTAGCACCAATTATACAGTTAATTAAGAGCTATAAGTTAAACATATGTTCAAAATAAAAAACCGTTATATTTTGACCTTTTTGTCACTTTAAATGTGTACGATGGTCACGTTCGACATCATGGAAATTCCCATATTTTATTAGTATTATTATTCTTAATAAAAGTTAAACATTTTCTTATCCGTTTTCATGCACCAATGTCTCCTAAATATTATTTCAGGTATTTTAAATGGAACGAAAAAAAAAACAAATATTAAAAAAGGCATATAGATGTATTTTGAAAAATCTGTTTTAGTAGAAAAGTCAATGCATACATTCGTTTAAAAATATAGTTTTCGGTCGTCTACATTTATCACAGATTTTTAATTATTATCATTTCTCAATTCTAAAATGTACATGGTTTCTTTGTAATCGATGGGTATACGCCTTTGTTTGACTTTTTAAGAAAACCACAAAAGATGGATTATACCTACACGTTTTCACACAATAAAATTTTCACTGTTCCTACCTCTAATCTTTTATCTGGATTTTACTAATTCTTAAATGATCATATCTTTAAAAAAATATTTTATATAGCGTATTTTATAAGTTGAAAAGAATCGGAAATGGTAATTCAAAAGTGTTCGGTTTGACTGAACAACTTGCAAACAAAATGTAATATATTTCTCTACAATATAATAAAATCGGAGGACAGATTAAAAATTTTATAAAATTAGCCAAGAAAATCGCCAACAATTTTATAAATCTCCATGTCGCCAAACATATTTAAAATTCGCCACGTTTGGCGAGAAATCGCCATATCTGACAAACCTGACAGTGACCAAAAAATGGAGAAATAATTTTTTTTTTCGCAAAAATCATTTATTGCTGACACGAAAAACCCTATAAAAATAGAAAAAATTTTTAAAAAATATTTTATTTTAAATTTTAATAGATTATATTCTACCGAAGAAAACAATATCTATATGTAAAATATCTGTTGATAAATGTAGAAGTTATGTTTCTCCTTGTAGACGTAAAAGAGTTTTTAAATCACGACTTTATTCATAATATCTTATTTCTCAGCAGAGAATAAAGAAGAAGATATGTGAAAAAAAATCATAAATGATGATCTATGATCTGAAAATACCCCACAACATTTAAGTCAGTAACGACTGCCCCTTTTACGAAACATTTCCCTTTGTACAAAAATTTCTTTGGTATGCCACACATAAATTTTCTATTCCTAAATTTACATAATTTTCTTAAAAGTCATAACTTGCGAGTCTCCTAAAAGCTATCTCGATGTCCTGTGTCTGCAGTCAACAAACTGACCGCAGGTAAATACAAACACATAACGTGTGCTTAACATATGTGCATGACAACATATGACATGTACAAACAAACCGACATACATATCCATGGGGATATATATTCTCTGTAACGAGGGAAATTGAACAAGTCCACTTTGTTGGAAAGCGGATTTGAAGTGTGGCTAGTAGCTAGCAAAAGAATGGAAAAAACGCAGTGGAGACTTAACGGAAAAGGGGAAATATAATCACTTTAGTTTCTTGTTACAAGACTTTTTCTTATAAAATATTATCTTATTCATAAAAATCTCAGATAATCACGATATATATAAAATGTACTGCACAATAATCATAAAGAAGTCTTTATGTTCAATAGCGACACACTGTTTTCCAGTAACTTCTTTTAATAGCAAAACGAAAAAAAAATCAAAAAAATTTAATAATATAATAATCTGCTGATGGGTATTCGTAAAAGGGATGTAGAAATTTCTCACAATACCAAAAAAATGTTAGAGTAATTTTATTTACGCTTATGAAAGTATTCTTGTCAATTTTAGCGGAAAACATCAACGCAAACCTCATGTCTTCGCATTCAAATCATCCGTTTTTGCCTCATATTGGTGGAAGTGGACTTAATAAGTTTTTACAAAATACCTCAAATGTATCCCAACAAACAAAGTAAAGATAACGTGAATCGAAATCGTATTACATAGACGAACAAGTAAGGAAAGGCTAAAGTTGGGCGGGACGACTATATGATACACTCCACTTTCTATCGAAATACAATTCAATTCAGTAAAAAAGTGTAAACGAGAAAAATTTTTGTATGTTCCTAATCACAGGCTAATATGATCTGGACCAATTTGTCAAATCAAGAATAATATTTGTATCGGGGCTATATCCAAACATGGAATGAAGTGACTAACTTTCACAATAACCCAGCGGGAAAAGTTGGAAGGCCTCCCCTTAGAAGGCCTTCTAAAATGCCTTCTCTTCGGATCTGAAACACATTCCTGTATGCCTTCTGAAAATAGGCATTCCAGAAGGCCTTCTTCGCGCATGAAAAAAGATTCGGCGCACATTCTCACCTCGCTTCTCTAAGAAGGCCTACCAGAAGGCCTAATCATTAGCATTTAGAAATCCCAAACTCATTCTTGACTGCCTTCTTTGAGAAGGCATTTAGAAAGGCCTTCTCATTTCCTATTAGATAGATCCAATGGACATTCTTCATTGCCTTCCTTTAGAAGGCCTGGTAGCATGCTAGGAGAATGAAGGCAGTACGGAGGGTGACGACTTGGCATTATATTTCATCCGTCCATGTTTTCATATAGACCCCATACAAATACCCAATATGATTTCTTTACGCTCTAGAAGACACATATATGTGAAAATTTCCCGGTGTTACAAAGTGTATAATTAATTATAAACAGTAGAAGTAGGCAACACCTTTATTATTTAGACGTTTACCAACATCCACGACCCTATATTTATCGGCTACCCCTACCGTACTATGTACAAATCCAATACTTACAGGAGATGGAGCAAAAAAATATTTAACTTCTCTTACTTTTTACGAAAATATTTATCATATCCTTCATAATTTCTTAATATTTCATAATTTTACACGCCCGACACCCATTCCTTAAGGCCTTCTACGAAAAGGCATTTTAGAAGGCCTTCCCTTTAGATGCTACACGATCCATAACTCATGCTTGCTTGCCTTCTTCGGATAGACATGCTAGAAGGCCTTGCGAGAGAAGGCAGCGCGGAAGGTGTTCTATTTATAGGTGGATATTTTGTACACAATTTTTGTTGTAAAAACATAACTAAATTTTTTGGCTCATTCAAACTTCCATTCTTTCGCGAGACATGCTAGAAGGCCTGCCAAAAGAAGGCAGTGGCGAAGGTGTTCGAGTACTCGAATGGTCGTGTGTTTCTATAAGCTTTTTGTCGTAAATAGACAATAAAGTTCTGTAGTTTAGAAGGTAGCACGTCCGATTAGCAATGCGAAGATCATGAGTTCAAATTCCAGCCGAGGCAAATAAAAATGTTGAAAGAATTTAATTGAAAATTAATATACTGTCAATAACAAGGCCAGAAGTATTGAAAAAATGCTGGTTCATTGGTTCGTCATTTATTTATTTTTTAATTTTGAGCCTTATTTTTTACCTTCTAGAAGGCCTTCTGGAAGCGCTTTGGTTGCAGGCCTTCTAGAAGGTCTTTGGTAGGATGCCTTCTAGATGGCCTTTTGTCAGAGCCCTTCTAGAAGGCCTGCGAATAGAAGCGAGAGGGGAAGGCCTTGCTCTCCAATCTTACCCTGTGTTAATTTTAAATGAGTGTAGAATGCAGAAAGCATGCCTTGCGCCTCCCTAAGAAGGCCTGTGAGAAGGCCTTGTGTACGCCTTCTTTTTCCCGCTGGGAAGTTCTTCCAGTTGAAGTATAACGTGCTATGCTCAATTTTAAGAAATTCTCTGAAAATACGCGGTTTCTGGGGGAACGAAATTTGTATGAGAGCTACATGTAAATCTGAACCGATGTGACCCATTTCCACCGTGGGTGTTTCTAGTTGAAATATAAGATATTCTGCAAGGTTTGAAGAAGGTCTGTTAAAATATGTGGTTTCAAAGCAGAAAAAGTCAAGTCGGGAGCGAAATTTGAATGGGAGCTTTATATAAATCTGAACCGATCTGACTTACTTCCACCATAGGTGTTCCTAGTTTAAACATAAGATGTTTAGCCAATTTTGAAGAAAATCTGTTAAAATATGTGGATTCTAGAACGGAAAAATTCAAATTGGGAGCGAAATTTGTATGTGAGCTATATACAAATCTGAACCGATCTAACACATTGTTTACCACAGGTGTTTCCAACTGAAATATAATGTGTTTTGCGAATTTTGAAGAAAATCTGTAAAAATATGTGAATTCTAGAGCGGAAAAATTCAAATTGGGAGCGAAATTTGTATGTGAGCTATATATAAATCTGAACCGATCTAACACATTTTTACCACAAGTGTTTCCAGTTGAAATATAAGGTGGTTTGCCATTTTTGAAGAAAATCTGTTAAAATATGTGGATTCTTGAACGGAAAAATTCAAATTGGGAGCGAAATTTGTATGTGAACTATATATAAATCTGAACCGATCTAACACATTGTTTACCACAGGTGTTTCCAACTGAAATATAATGTGGTTTGCCATTTTTGAAGAAAATCTGTTAAAATATGTGGATTCTAGAACCGAAAAATTCAAATTGGGAGCGAAATTTGTATGTGAGCTATATATAAATCTGAACCGATCTAACACATTTTTACCACAGGTGTTTCTAGTTGAATGTTTTGCAATTTTGAAGAAAATCTGTTGTAATATGTGGTATCTAGAGTGAAAAGAGTCAAATCGGGAGTGAAATTCGTATGGGGGCTATATCTAAATCTGAACCGATGTTCTTCAAATTAAATAGCGTTCGTCCTTGTCCCGAAAAACTTCGTTGTGCAAAGTTTCGTTTGGTTCTGGCTACAATTGCGACCTGTATCGTAATTACAACAATAGATGGACAGACGGACATTGTTAAATCGATTCAGAAAGTGATTCTAAGCCGATCGGTATAATGAACAATGGGTCTATCTCCCTTCCTTTTGGGTGTTACAAACAAATGCACAAAGACATAATACTCTCGTGGAGTGTATACAAATAATATTGCGACAACTCATATTCGTCTTGCAGAAGTAATCTCAATTGGAGAAGTTTGAGAAGTTTTGGGAAGAAATCTTGATGATACCGCCAAAATATCACATGGAAGATAAAAATTGAATATCGCCAAATTCTAACCAAGAGAACTAAAAAGAAATTTTCAATATTTTAATTCATTCAAAATTAATAATTGAACGAAGTGAATAACTACCATAACAACATACATATAACACTGTACGACAGTCCAAAAAACTTGGAAGAGATACTTTTAGGTGTTGTCGAGTAATAGAATAATCTGTTTATGAAATTTCCCACACACCCCAAAATCAGTTAAAGTTGTTTACACCATACGACAATTTTTAAAAAAGTCGTTACACTTAAACCGATTTAGTCCATTCCACCTATAGTTTCAGACATATATCATCTGGTTCAATAATATGTAATATGGACTGTCAGACAGTGTTATCAACCGATTCAGTTTCTCAATGAATTTAAAAATCATATACAGAAAAAATATTGTCTTAATATTTCCAAACAATAATTTGATTGGTATGTTTGGTAAAGTTTTAACAAAAAGCGTACCTCAGTCCATAGAAAAATTTCCTGTTATCATATGAGTTTCCGTATAGGAGTTTTAAAGGATTTTATTTTACCTAGGATTGAGACAATTGTGTGGGGCGTGGATAAAGCGTAAATATTTTTAGGTTTAATGCGGTTATAAAAACATTTCCAAATATCAAATTGCAATTTTGACTACTCGTATGGAAGTTATATCGGTTTTATTTTAACCAAGGCTTATGCCACTTTGTGTGGGAGGTACTAGAAGTGATGTGGCCCATATTTCAAGTGCATCAAACGTCCATAAAAGCATTGTCAAAGGCCAAATTTCAGAGTATTCCGATCATCCGTATAGAAGTTATAACAGTTTTAATTTTATGTAGTGTAGGGTGATTTGTGTGTGAGGTACTGGAAGGGGTGTGGCAAAACCCACCATATTTAGTACACTTAAAGCGATTACAAAAACATTATCAACTACGAAAATATGGCGGATTCCGAATATCCGTGTGGAATTTACAGTACTTTTAATTTAACATAGGAATATGGGTCATTTGTGTGTGAGGTACCAGAAGAGGCGTGTCAATTTCGCCAAACTTCGAACTTAAATTAAGTTTGAGAAAGATATCACAATATGTGCAAAGTTTGAATATATGAAATATAAGTTATAACAGCTTTAAGTTTAGGTATGTTGGGGTGATTTGTGTGGGAGGGGCGTGTCAAAACCCGCCATATATTGCACGCTTAAAGTGCTTATAAAAGCATTATTATGTACCAAAATATAGCTAACTCCGACTATCCGTCTGGAAGTTTCATTGGTTTACATTTAACATAGGAATATGCACCATTTATGAGGGAGGTACCAGAAGGGGTGAGGCAAGTTGGCACACCTTCGAACTTAAACTAAATTTGGGAATAATATTACTATGAGCAAAGCTTATTCCTTAAGTTATCGTGTACACCAGCCTGACATACGGACGAACATGGCTCAAACATCTTAAAATGTTGTGAAAAGGATTTGGTCCAAACATACTTAGGATCTTAAGTCACTTCTTTAATGCGTTACACTTTTTATACACTCCATGAGTGTATTATGTCTTTGTGCATTTGTTTGTAACACCGATGGGCTTAGAATCACTTTCTGAGCCGATTTAACAATGTCCGGCTGTCTGTCCGTCTGTCCATCTATTGTTGTAATCACGATACGCAATTGTAGCCAGAACCAAACGAAACTTTGCACAACGAAGTTTTTCGGGACAAGGATGAACGCTATTTAATTTGAAGAAAATCGGTTCAGATTTAGATATAGCCCCCATACGAATTTCACTCCAGATTTGACTCTTTTCACTCTCGATACCACATATTTCAAAAGATTTTCTTCAAAACTGACAAAACATCTTATAGTTCAACTGGAAACACCTGTGGTAAAAATGTGTTAGATCGGTTCAGATTTATATATAACTCCCATACAAATTTCGCTCCCAATTTAAAATTTTCTCCTCTAGAATCCACATATTTTAATAGATTTTTTTTTTTAAAATTGGCTAAACATCTTATATTTCATCTAGAAACACCCACGGTGAAAATGGGTCACATCGGCTCAGATTTACATGTAGCTCTCATACAAATATCGTTCCCCCAGAAACCGCATATTTTCACAGAATTTCTTAAAATTGAGCATAACACGTTATACTTCAACTGGAAGAACTTATTGTGAAAGTTAGTCACTTCATTCCATGTTTGGATATAGCCCCGATACAAATATTATTCTCGATTTGACAAATTGGACCAGGTCATATTAGCCTGTGATTAGGAAACATACAAAAATTTTTCCCGTTTTCACTTTTTTACTGAATTGAATTGTATTCATATAGAAAGTGGAGTGAATCATATAGTAGGCCCGCCCGATTTTAGCCTTTCCTTACTTGTTTTCTGTCCGAAATGATATTATACCCTCCTACTCTGTAGAGTGAGGGTATAATTACTATTCAAAAATTAAATAAAAACACCCATTGGCCATGGAGTTCTACAAATGAATTCATTTTAAATAATTTCGGAGACCGAATCCGAATTGACATATCGAACATCGTTACTGAAAACATTTTCAAAAATTGTGCCAAATTGAACGAGGATATTGTCCTGGCTTAAGACCATTTTGCATCTATATTTAATAGAATGCAAATTTATTTACAAATGGCATGGTGACATTTATTACTTGGCTGCAGACTACCACGATCATGATTTCGACCATGTCAGAATTCTTTTCAAGTGGCTTCGCAGCGACTTTTCAACATCAAACCCGGCCTCTATAAGGTGATGATTCTCACAAACGAACGAATTTGCCGAATTTGCGTTTAAAAATCGCACCAAGTAATAAAGTACACATGCCATCTTACAAGCATCTCATTGATATGCAGGCAATATTTCTGCCGTGCCAACGCTCTTTTGTTTTAGTTTTTTTTCGTTTGTATTTTTATGGTCTGCAATCAATATTTGACTTGAACTGGGATATTGTTGGCAAAATTTTGCCAAATTTTTAAAAGAATTGAACCAAAAAAATTATTCGAATCTTCATAAAAATCATCATTTATCTTCATTTTTATTAAATAAAAATCTTAAGAAATAAATTTTTTGTATTGATGTTTAGTTATGATGATATCTATGAGATGGAGTCAATCATTTAACATATTTGTTAGATTTTGGATATATTATAGTGTTTCAAACAACAATATATATATACTATAATGACGTCGTGTTAATCGAAATAATATTGCAGATATAAATATATCTTAGCATTTTAGATATTGGAGATATAGTCAAAACTAGAACGTCACGGAAGTAACCTTAGCTTTGAATAAAATCTTGAGTTTATACTTATTTTATTGAATTCCATAATGTTCAAAATAACAGTTCATGCACTTTCATCTGAAGTATATAGTATGACCGACACTTTACGAATGTAATGTAGATATATGATATTTAAATTGTAACTGGTGTGACATTTGGATGGAAATTCCGTTACGACACCAGCCTATATCTGGAAAAGGAAATGATCAGACCTATTCTTGTCATTATTTTTTGAAATATGTATTATGAAAAGTACAAAATTACGAATATTTATCGGTGTTGTTTTAAATAATAAAGTATTTTAAAATTTTGTCGAAAAATGTGTCACTTTACGTGGAATCACCCTATTACCAAAAATAACATAATTTCCGTGATATGTTACATCAGTTACATGTGAAATTCGACAGCCTCCAATACATCGGTAATACTGTGCGATGCACTCTATTATGGAGGGTATATAAGCTTCAGCCCGGCCGAATTTGTACTTGTTTAACTTAAAATTAATATGTTTAATGATAATTGTTTAATTAATCTAAATAAATATTTTCGAATTCATCAATTACATTTTTAATGATTCATTTAAAATTATATTCGATTCATAATCTAAATTCAAATAAAAGTATCAATTGAACCAATTAAAACTAAAATTCATAAAAAATCAATTATTTGTTTAATCAAATATAATAAATATAAATAGCAAATACCCGCTACTTCGTATGCGGTGTAAGGACATTCCTTTCAGTGTAAATCGCTTGTAAACGCTCACAAAACTTGAAAAATCACTTTATGTTGCGCAACTATATATTCATAGGTATATTCACAACAAATTCTCCAGATTCTATGAAATTCTTTTCTTACAAAAAAATTTTCTTAAGCTGATATAGATAGACTATAAGAATTCTTCATCAAAAACTCTTATATCAAAAATTCCAAATTTCAGAGGAATTTGTTGAAACTCTGAATATAGTAGTATTTTCCCAGACTTAGTTTACATTTGGAGATGGATGAAACTGATATACCCCTTATGGTACCCCCACATATATAGTCCATATTCCTAGTAAAAAATTCGGAACCAGTTATATTTTGATATTTGATAAAGTTATTATAATCACTTTAAGCCTACAAAATATGTATGTTTTTGTCACACCCTTTGCAAAATTAAATCCTTTACATAAAATTTCTGTACCGTTGCATGATTTGAAATCTGAACTTATAAATAGAACAAACATTTTTTATTATACTGACTATAATGTTCGCACAGATCTTCATGATTCTAGTGCAATATTTTGGTAGGTACTATTTTTATCACTTTTTGTCTCCAATTTCTAAAAAATCATTTATGGTGCGCGTCTGCGTACTCGGAGAAATGTATACACCGAAATTTTAATAGTCTTTTCATATTCTAGCTGAAAACTTTTTGTTTATACCATCTATATCCCAATTTCCCCAATTTGGTTTGTTCGATTTTTATCACTTGATCCGCTTCCACCTTTAAAGTACACACTTTGATACAGTACATTTGTATTGCTCGTCAGAGTAATTATGTATATACCTTATTCGATACATTGGTGATACATTTCTTCTTAAAAGTATAAATTTTGAAAAATCCATTAGAGGTCAGAATTTCACACCGATTCTAGCATCATCCGTGTTGTTGGAACCATTTCTATCCCTCTTTTCCTCATTATTCTTAAAAAATCCCTTTATTTTGTGTTTCTACGCATGGGGGACGTACAAATCGTATTTCATGATCCCAGTCCGTCTGTTTGATTGGTACCATTTTTACCCGATGTCAACCTCAAAAAGTACGAATTTTGCAAAAATATTTTCTTGGTCGCAATCGTGCTATGAAAGTAGTGCCCGGTCCGAATTTCAAGATTCTAGGCCCAACAGTTTGATGTGGTATTTGGTACAATTTTTATCCCATTTATCCCTTAAAATACAAATTTCGGAGAATTCCTTGTTATTACTCATATACACTGTAAGGCGAATATACACACCGAATTTCATAATTGTAGCGTCAGCCGTGTTTTAGGGTACTTTTTTATACCCCTTTTCTCGTCTACCCTTTAAAAGTACGAATTTCGAAAAAATCCTTCATTTTCCGTTTCTAAGCATTTTGCAGGGATGTACACGCCGAATTTCATGACTCCAGCTCCGTCTGTTTGATTGGTACCATTTTTATCCCTTTGTACCCAATTTCACCCCCAAAAAGTACGAATTTTAAAAAATATTTTATTGGGCGCGCTGAATCTATAAGAGGAATTTGCGTGCCAAATTTCAAGATTCTACGCTCAACCGTTTGGTCATTGTCGTGGTACCATTTTTATCCCTTTCAACCCCATTTTACCCCTTAAAAGTACGAATTTCCAAAAATTCCGTCTTATCACACCTCTACGCTGTAAGATAAATGTACAGACCAAATTTCATGCTTCTAGCTTCAGCCGTGTTGTTTGTACCATTTTTGTCCCTTTCAGCTGTGTTGTTTGTCCCATTTAACGCCCCAAAAGTACGAATTTTTCAAAAGCCACATTTTGGGATTCCTTCATGCCGCAAGACGAATACCCATACCAAACTTCATGATTCTAGGCCCAACCGCCACTTTACCCTTTAAAGGTACGAATTTCGAAAAATCCCGTCTTATCACACCTCTACACTGTTAGAGAAATGTACACACCAAATTTCATCATTTTAGCTCTTGCCGTTTGGTCTGGGGAGTGATCAGTCAGTCACTCAATCACGCAACTCTTTTATATACATATATAGATTTTAATTGAAAAAAATACTTTGGTAACATTTTTCATTTCATCGTTTTAAGTCCGAAATTAAATTAAATTTTAATTGAATCTGCGAAATTGTTAATTAAATTTGAAATTATGTTTTTATGTATAGACCTTTCGAACGATATTGGTTCCAAGTCGATTTTTGGAATTAAATATTTTGAACGGAATTTATTTATTTATTTTAATTTATTTTTCGGCTATGCAGCTATTTGTCAAAGCAATACCAAATACGAAAGGCATCTTCGAAGAAAATTCGAGTTTAGTAAAAAAAAAATAAAAAAATATATTTATATTTTTTTGTATTGATTTTATGAGTCAGTATGTCTAAATGCAATTAGTTAAATGCTTTTTGAGAGCGCGTCCAATTCGTTTGTTAAAACATTGTTACAAACAAAATATGTGCAATATTGTCTTCTCATTACTTCAC
Organism: Polietes domitor; assembly: GCA_947397865.1. Taxonomy (NCBI): domain Eukaryota; kingdom Metazoa; phylum Arthropoda; class Insecta; order Diptera; family Muscidae; genus Polietes; species Polietes domitor. The sequence goes on along the minus strand of OX377619.1, from coordinate 36,437,147 downwards.
TTGAAAACGTACTATCGAATTCATTTAATAATGCACTATCAGCATCCCTTTCATGTGTGTGAGTACATTTTCCACTACTTAACAATTAAAGTTCATAAACATGGATTTCAAAAAAAGTCAATTTGATGATATTGTTTTGCAAACATTCGAATTTTTACCCATATGGCCAATATTTCTTTAAAACCAAAAAAATAATATGTGACGAAATGTACTTTTTATGAATTTCTTCAAAATAATACATTTTATTCTTTCCTTTATATTTGCTTACAGATATATGTATATCTACCAAATGTTTTGTAGGGATGTTGTTTATTTACTTACATACATACATGCAAATGTATGGATCTGTGTGTGTGTGTGAAATCCAATTTAGGTTTATTTGACTTACAGCGACTAGCACATACTGCAGTAGTAAACTCTTAGTAGAGCGCCACACCAAATGCTTCGGTCGGTTCGGTTTGTTGGCAAGAAAACGTGGCAAAACTTAAATTAAATATAAATAAAGTCAACTTTAAAATATTCGTTATTTTTACAAGGGTTTTCATTTCTAAACCAATTAACTTATGCGCGTTTTTTCGACAGCCCTTAAAATATATCCGCGTATGTATGTATGGGTATGCATACATGTGCCGCCACACCATGTGACAACTGAAAATGATAGTTTTGCTCCAAAGCACAATAACAATGGGACGTACGTGCTACTGTGACCTCGGCCACTGTTCCAACAACATATGTACTCGTACACAACTCCAACCATTCATTCACTCGTGGAACTATAAGTGAGACTTTGTTGACACGGATGCCAACACTCACTCACTCAGTCAGTCAGTCCCAGTCAGAGTGATCAAAACCTGAAAACGGTCAACTGGATCGGATCTGTAACCGGATCGGTAAACCATCAGACGGTTTATTAAATAGTTTTATTGCATAAACATTAACTAAGCTCCTTTTTGGGGCTTTATTTAATTATCCGCCCTAAATCTTTAATAACTGTTATACCGGTTTCTGAAATCCACGAAGACTTGATATTTGATCATGTTTTTGCAATTATTTTATAAATGTAGAAGAAGGATCAAATAATTTCGATACTCATGCTCGAAGTTTATAATCTGAGAGATAACCTTATTCTCAGATTAAAAACCGATTGAAACTTACTGACTTGTTTAAATGTGCAGTTGTTCAATTAATTGGTTAATCGAATAATCCTTGAGAGTATTATTTGAGTAACGATCAATTAAAATAGATGTCCGAAAAATTGGTTAAATTTTAATTCATCAGAGTTTATATTTAGAAAATTTAACCGGTTTTTTGACATTTTGAATTAGGCTTCACCGAAAAACGCACCCTACCCACATGCCGCACTACACTCACCTTCAGTGCAATTACCATTCGAATAAAATGTACTTAAAAGCATCCGTGTATTGTCACTTTTTTGTCGTTACTAGCGCAACCACCGAACAGCAACAACAACAGCGAAGTACAATTTAACATTTCAAACAAATATAGAATTTTGTCACCTAAACGCGTTCAAGTGTAGTGGCTGCAGCACTTGTATGTGTAACAAATAACAAGTAGTTGTCACATCCGTCTCAGGGCTACACGAAAAATGGGGCTCTTGTACAGGCTATGGCGAGTCCGTGCTACCTTAACTAGAGCTGTAGAGGGGAAAAAATCCCTAATAAAGAACCACTAATATATCAAACATTTAAGCACATTTTTTTGAAATTTTCTGACTTGTATCCTGTGAATACACACCCTAAAGTGATTCATACTTTTAGGAGGTGAAATGGGACAAAAAAGGGATAAAATTGGTGCCAGTGAAACTACAATAGCTAGTAAGATGAGATTTAGAGTGTGTGCATCCCTCTAATCGCGTATACAAGTAAAATAAAGGGATTTTTTCATATTCGTACTTTTAAGGGGGCAAAAGTGGAAAAAGGGATACAATTGGTACCGATTCCTTGTTGCAGCTAGAACCACAAAATTCGCCATGTACATTCCCTTAACTGTATAGACATGCAAAATAAAAAATTTCGCAATTTGTGTTTTTAGGGAGAATCGGGACGAATGGGGATAAAAATTGTACCAATCAAACAGCTGCAGCTGGAGTAATCAAAATCAGTGCTTATATCGTTTTTGTTGCGCAGACTAGAAAAATAAAGTTTTCTTTCGATATTCGTACTTTTAAGGGGTCAAAAGTGGAAAAAGGGATAAAATTTGTACCCACCAAATCCCTGCATCTAGAATCATAAAAATTTGCTGTTTACATTAATCTCACTGTGTAGTGATATTTCTACCACTTCCCTATAAGTAAAACTGCCAAAACTTTTATGGTCACCTCCTTACATTATGAGAAGAAAAACAAGTAAGGAAAGGCTAAAGTCGGGCGGGGCCGACTATACGATACACTTCACTATCTATCCGAAAACAATTCCACAATTCCACCAACAATTCAACATAGGCTAAAATTAACTGGTCCAATTTGTCAAATCGGAAATATTTATATCGGTGCTATATTCAAACATGGAATATAGTAACTAATTTTCACAATAACTCCTTCCAGTTCAAAAATGAAAATTCGTGATTTCTGGTGCTGAAAAAGTCTATCCGAAATTTGTATGGGAAATTTTTGGGGCGAAATTTGTATGGAAGCTATATGTAAATCTGAACCGATCTGACCTATTTTCACCATAAGTGTTCCTAGTTTAAATATGAGATGTTTTGCCAAATCTGAAGACAATCTGATACAATATGTGGTTTTTAGAGCGGAAAAAGTCAAATCGGGAGCGAAATTTGTGTGGGAGCTATGTATAAATCTGAACAGATCTGACCTATATTCACCATGGTTGTTTCAAGTGGAAATATAAGATGTTTTGCCAAATCTGAAGACAATCTGATACAATATGTGGTTTGTAGAGCGGAGAAAGTCAAATCGGGAGCGAATTTTGTATGGGCGCTATATTTAAATCTGAACCGATTTAATCCATTTTCTACACAGATGATTCTAGTAGAATTATAAGGTAATAAAAGGTAATTTGAAGCAAATCAAGTGAAATATGTGGTCTCTAGAGCGGAAAAAGTCAAATCGGGTGCGAAATTTTTATGGGAGCTATATATAAATCTGAACCGATCTAACACATTTTTATTACAACAGATTTTTTAAAGAAAATCTGTTGTAATATGTGGTATCTAGAGTCAAAAGAGTCAAATCGGGAGTGAAATTCGTATGGGGACTATATCGAAATCTGAATCGATTTTCCTCAAATTAAATAGCGTTCGTCGTTGTACCGAAAAACTTCGTTGTGCAAAGTTTCATTTGGTTCTGTGTACAATTGCGACCTGCATAAATCGATTCAAAAAGTGATTCTAAGTCGATCGGTATAATTACCAATGGTTCTATCTCCCTTCCTTTTGGGTGGTACAAACAAATGCACAAAGACATAATACTCTCGTGGAGTGTATAAAAAAATAAAATGATTTAATCAAGAGCATTTTGCTTCTATACTTTATAGAATGCAAATTTAATTTCAAATGACATGATGACATTTACTACTTGGCTGCACACTACCACTATCATGATTTCCACCCTGTGAAAGGTTTCCTCGCAGCGACTTTTCAACATCATACCCCACTCTTCCCTCTTTATGCAAATGGGATCGGCCAGTGTGCAGCACTTCTACGTGAAGTCGACAATCTCTAATCAGTAGAATAGCCAACATGGTGGATGGTATATCCGACTTTGCCCTGCCGAACTTAACGCCTTTTTACTTGTTTTTAAATAGAATTGTCAACATCAACATATAAATCTCGCGGCCACACTAGAGCGTACCAGGTTACAAGTAAAAAAAAAAAGTTCGCCGTACACCTTCGAATATGAAGTATTATTGAAAGGTAGTTTCAAAAAAATTTTTTTTATTTTTTTATGCCGAACGTAGGGGTCGCGCTTTTACATTTTTCTATATAACTTCTGCATTTATAAACGGATTTTAAAGTGTGATACATCGATGTTTTTGTCCGATTTTTTTGTCTTTGAAGTCATTGAGCTCAAACATGATTCATGATTTTATGCGAGCTTTAATTTTCGATTATTAGAGTGGTACATTAGGGTAGTAGCAACTGAGAAATGATGGGTAAGTACCAGAAGGGGGTGCTTGAGCTCAATGACTTCAAAGACAAAAAAATCGGCCTCGTCGAGACAAAAACATCGATGTATCACACTTTAAAATCCGTTTATAAATACAAGTTATATAGAAAAATGTAAAAGCGCGACCCCTACGTTCGGCATAAAAAAATAAAAATTTTTTTTTGAAACTACCTTTCAATAATACTTCATATTCGAAGGTGTACGGCGAACTTTTTTTTTGAGGTACGCCCTAGGCCACACCTATACTGCACCTGTCGTCTAATATTTAGTTTGGCTATATCATAGACCTGTGCCACATACAGCACAATTGTGGTAGTGTTTGTTTGTTTCACAAGCACTCGCACACGCATACATTATCTTCACATATCCACACAAATACTTGAAATTGTTGTGTGAATGAAGTCATATTTCATATAATGTAAACTGGCTTTTCGCGCAACACTGTAGTGTGCCATTATGACTTTAAAGAGTGGGATAGATACAATATTTACTACTTCACATCGATTTCTGAAACTCACTATTTATAAAATTCTTTTTTTTACGTAGATATGCTATATATCTATATATCTGCTATCATATATATATATGATGTGCTATATTTCTAGTTTCATCTTTGTAGCAGGAATGTGCTTGAGAATGAGCATTAGTTTCCCATTTAACATTATCATTATATGTATTTGCAGATTCAGATTTATATATAGCTCCCATACAAATATCGCTCCCAATTTGAATTTTTCCGCTCCACAATCCACATATTTTAACAGATTTTCTTCAAAATTGCCAAAACATCTTATATTTAAACTAGGAACACCTATGTTGAAAATTTGGTCAGAGCGGTTCCGATTTGTATATAGTTCCCATTCAAATTTCGCTCTCGATTTGACTTTTTCTGGTCTAGGTTTCAAAGTTGGCAAAATATCTTATACTTCCACAAGAAACACCAATGGTGAATATAGGTCAGATCGGTTCAGATTTATATATAGCTCCCTTACAAATTTCACTCCCGATTTCACTTTTTCGACTCAATAAACCACATATTTTAACAGATCTTCTTCAAATCTTGCAAAATATCTTATATTTCAACTAGAGACACCCATGGTGAAAATGGGCCAGATCGGTTCAGATTTACATATAGCTCCCATTCAAATTTTGCTCCCAAATTTTTCCGCTCTAAAAACCACATATTTTAACAGATTTTCTTCAAACTTGGCAAAACGCCTTATATTTCAACTGTGGTGAAAATGTGTTAGATCGGTTCGGATTTACATATAGCTCCCATACAAATTTCGCTCCTGGATTGACTTTTTCCACCCCAGAAACCACGTATGTACTTGAACTGAAAAAACTTATTATGAAAGTTAGTCACTTCATTCCATGTTTGCATATAGCCCCGATATAAATATTCCTGTCGATTTGACAAATTGGGTCAGGTCATATTAACCTATGATTAGGAAACATACAAAAAGCCTTCCCGTTTTCACCTTTTTAGCGAATTGAATTGTGGTCGGATAGAAAGTGGAGTGTATCATATAGTCGGCCCCGCCCGATTTTAACCTTCCTTACTTGTTCAAATTTTAATGAATTAAATATCAATTTGGCTTGAATTAACCAAAAAACAAGTAAAATGTGTGAAGTTCGACAATTTCGAATCGTATATAGCCTCCAGCACGGAGTGCATCCACATTATTACCGGCAGAGGCTGTCGAATTTACTTAGAAGTGCAGTGCTGTATTAACAAAATTATGATATTTTTAATTTTGATATTTAAGTAATTCCATTTGGAACGTCTACACAGCCATATAAATCTATGCACCGATTTTTGTATTCTACCTGGTGTCATTTGGTTGGTAACACTTTTATCCCCTTTCAAAAAAACCAAAAAAAAACTATTCAAATAAAATATATGCACCGAATTTTAGGATTATAACTGCAGCTATTTCGTTGGTACCAATTTGAAATCGCCAAAAATGGAGATTAATTCTGGGAAGTCTTCGGGTCAGGTAATGTTTGTATTTTTTCAATATTTATACCATAAAGAGTAAAATGCACAATTTGAGAACAATTTAGTGAAAACAAAAATTTTCCTGGAAAATAAATTAATAATCCACCCATCCACCTATTCTTATTTCAATTCGCAATTATTATCCAATTCCAACAAATCTTGGTACTATTGATTTTTGCCCACCAATAACAGACGCTATTAAATAAGCAAAACGGTTCAGATTTAGATATAACTTCCATACAAACGTCACTCCCGATTTTACTTTTTTTTCGCTCTAGATACAACATATTTTAACCGTTATTATTCTTATTTGGTGCAACACGTTATATGGGTCATATCAGTTCAGATTTAGGTATTGCTCCCATACAAATGTCGCTCCCGATTTGTCTTTTCCGTTCTAGAAGCAAAATTTGGCATATCACATTACATTGCACCTAGAAACATCTGTAGTTAAATTCGATCACATCGATCCATTGTACTTTTCATTACAAAATTCTTAAATATTTAGTTTTCCTCAAATTCAAATTTCAAGTCGTACAATAAAAATACATGTATAAGAACCCAAATTTTTCAAACAAAAATATTTTGATTTTTGAATTAATCTCCATTTTTGGCGATCTCAACCCTCTGTGCGACGTATTCTCTGCACTTCATTATTCTAGCTGCAGCTGTTTGGTTGGTACCATTCTTACACGCCTAATTTTCAATATTTCATTTATTCTGTAATTTTAATTTTTTATGTATTCTGTACGAATTTAGATATATAGAGGGACGTAGAAATCCGAATTTCAGCTTTCTACCTGTTGTCGTTTAATGGAGCCACTTTTATCCCTTTTTGTCCCATTTCACCCCCTGAAACTATATAAATTAAATGAGTTTTTGGTTAGCGTTCATATAAGGAACAAGCTCAAATAATTAGAGATTATTTTCAGTAATTATAAGGGAACCTTTTTCCTTTGGATCGATTTCAACATTAGACACATGTATAGCTCGGAAGCTAGCGTGCTTTCAACAGGCAGAAATAAGGGCGGTCATTACTAAACCATTTCCAAATGTAGTTCAGAATAGATATTCAGGAATTCAGTTAGAAATTCAGAACTCATCAATTGATTTTCAGAAATTCTACTTCATATTCCGAAATCATCAGTTGAAATTCAGCAATACCATTTCAAATTCAGAACTTGTCAATGGATTTTCAGAAATTCAATTTTAAATTCAGAACTCGTCAATTGATTTTCTGAAATTGCATTTCAAATTCGGAACATTTCGTTTGATTTTCAGAAATTTTCATTTCAAATTCGGAACACTTCGTTTGATTTTCAGAAATTTTCATTTGAAATTCAGAAATCATCAATTAAAATTCAGTACTTTTCATTTGGAATTCGAAAGTTATCATATGTAATTCTGAAGCTCCATTTAAAATTCTACAGAGATTTTGAGACGTCTCAAATTTACTTCCGAATTTCAAATGAAAAGTTCTTAATTTGAATTGATGTGATCTGGGTTTCAAATGACATTTTCTGAATTTTAAATGGAATTCCTAAAAATGAAATTATAAGTTCTCAATTTCAATTGATGAGTTCTGAATTTCAATTGGAATTTCTGAAATTGAATTTATGTTTTCTGGATTACAATTGGGCTTTTCGGAATTACACTTGGAAATGGTGTAGATCGTCTTAGAATTTTACCACGGCCAGAAGATATACTTTATGGCGGGTCTACGATGAATATTTCAAATGGTTGCAACCGAAATGACAATTCAATATACAATCCATCCTAATATGCAGGAATGTATAAAAATCAATAGCAACAACCACAAAAATCCAATGTTGTAGCATCCCATCTAATCCCGCCACAAATTGTCCACTTGTTGTAGTTGCCTTCGAACACATGTTATGACGCCAATAGTTCCATTTCACAGACAGAAACCCACCCCCCCCCCCCAAAAAGCCGTGCTTGACTAAATACTCAGCCACTCATTCAGCCAGAATTATTTACTCGCACATAGTACGAGATGTCAGAGATGTCATCTAAAATTCCAATTAAGTTACAACTTATTCTCGTCGGAATCAACGATATGATGATTCGGCTTTTTTCCCCCTCCCCATTTTTGTGACAATGTCGGTGACAATTGTAAAAATAAAACGACGATACAATGTCA